>VZTZ01029966.1:89483-116891 GCA_013400955.1 Drymodes brunneopygia | reverse complement strand
GGTGCGGGATGCGGTGTATGGGGTGCAGGGGGTGCAGGATGCGGTGTGCCCCGCACATGCCGTTGCTGAGCTGCTCCTCATTGTCCGGGAGAGGACGCCGCGCCAGGAGCACACTGCGCCGTGTCGGGAGCACACTGCGCCGTGCCAGGAGCACACTGCGCCGTGTCAGGAGCACACTGGCAGCGCCAGGGGCTCCCTGTGGTGTCTCTGGAGACGCTCCTGCCCCGGGACAGGTGATTCCGCCCTGGATCCTCCCCGCTGCTGCTCAGGTGTCAGAGCACAGCTGGTGCTGCCTCCTGGGCTGTGCTGCGTGGCTGTGCTCAACCGGGTGGCCCAAGTGACACTCAGTGGCTCTGGCTGCTCTCCTCAGTCCCAGTTTTGTCTCCAGGCCCCAGTGCCAACACCCCACACCTGCTGGTCACCCCAGCCAAGGCTCCTGCCTCCTCCCATGCACATTGAGCACTCTGTGTCCCTTCCTTCCATGTCATTCCTTTCTCCTCTTCTGTGTGTTCATCTGCTTCAATTGCTCCCATACGTTGTTTTCCATTTAGGTTTCTGTCATCTTCATCCTGTGTTTTACACTCTGTCATCACAGCTGGCTGTTAGCCATGCCTCCCGACTGGCCACTCACCCTCCTGTTCACATTTGGGGTCCTTTGTACCAGCCAAAACTCCCTGGCCTGTTGGTTGCTGTCGCCTCACTGGACAGCGCTCAGCCATCAAGCAATGGTCCGTCTGTCAGGCTGACAAAAATCATCTCCCTGTGTCCTTCCCCAGCTCCGTGGCTACCTGCCACCCCTGGCTCTGGCAGGGCACGGTCTGCTGTCAGAGATGGATGTGGACAGCCACAAACACGCACAAAGGCTGTGAGTGCAGCAGTGGCTGTGAGTGCAGCCCCCGAGGTGGCAGCTCCTGCCCACGCTCTCTCTCACAGGACACGATGCGGTTCCCTTTGCCCAGCTGTGCCCACGGGGACTGCGCCTGCCCCGGCCAACAAACAGCGCTGTCATTAGCACAGGGCGAGCTGACAAATCAGTAGATTAGCAGGGTTTATCCCTTTGTTAAATACAAACCTATTTGTACATAAAGGGAGAAAAAAAAAACGGAAAGAATGAGAAACAGCTCTTGCATGGGAGTTTTGTTCTGCAGGAGTGTTCCTGGGGCTATTTTTTGCTCTGTTATGATGGTGGTTGAAAACATATTTATAACGCTGAAAGAAAAGCCTTTGTCTGAATATTGCTTTGCATTTCCAGAAGCTTCCTGATGTGCTTTGTAGGTGTCATGAGATCTACAGAGTCCTCTGAGTCCTTTGCTTGTCCCTCAAAAAAAGTGTGGAAAGCTGGAAGGAAGTTGAAATGAGAAAACTGCTAGGTTTTCAAAATGAACTTTATTTATTTCTTTAAGAACAAGTAATGTACTATTTTTCACTTAGTCACACCAGAGGTAACATGAAATATAAATATCTCCTGTACCAGGAAATAATAAAAGGACAAGGCTCTTTATTTTAAAACAGTAACAAAGTAGCTGATTAAGAGAGATGGAGCTGTGTTCTATCTCAGCCTATACGAAGGATAATTCTTGCTAGTTTGCCTATCTGCAAAGTAAAAAGGAGGATGAGAACACTGATTTAAAACCACACCATGCACACACAGAGCTCATCCCCTCTAGGCATGGTGCCTGCTCCTCCTTTGAGGTCCTGGGGGAATGGATAGAAGTGGGATTTGTTCCAGTGACCTACAAGATTCTCTTTCAAGCCTGTAGGAAATGGGTAGCTTGTGCTGAGAGTTAACAGCCCCTTTGCTTAAGTCTGTGACTGCCATCAGAACTTTCTGCAGAAAACTGAGAACTCTCAGGTTTGAAATGCTGCTCCCATGTGCCACTATTGATCTCTACTTGTACTGGCATCACACTCAGCACAAGAGAACTCAGGGTTTGACCATTTTCAATCACATGGTAAATTTGGTTTAATTCACCTCATATATTTGTTCTGTGAAAAATACAACCCCTTCATTTTTTCAACCTGGGACAAAACAACTCCACGTATTAGCCCAGACTGGGGACTGACTGTAGAGTGCAGCCCTGCAGTGAAGGCCTTGGGATTCTTATGGCAAACAAGCTGGACCTGTGTCAGCAGTGCTCCCCTGCAGCAGCAACACCCACCAGTCATGGGATTGCATTAGCAAGTGGTCAGCAAGTGCAGGGATGTGGTCACTCCCTTCTGCCTGCCTCTGGTGAGGCTGCATCTGCAGCACTCCGTGCAGTTTTTAAACACACACACACCCCATTGTACTGAGAGATGCTGACACGCTGGAGAGGCTCCAGCACAGCCCCAGGATCAGCAGGAGCATGAGAGATGTGAGGGGAATGAGGTTGGTTTGGCCTGCAGGAGGAAGGGAAGGCTGGGGGATCTCCCTGCAGAGACACTGGAGAAGGATTCCAATGCATCCAAGCTCTTCCTGCAAGTGCCCAGTGAAAGGACAAGAGGCAATGGCTTCATGTTGCCAACCAGGGAAATCCTTTCTCAGCAAGGGGAGCACCTCATTTACCATGAGAGTGCTGCAGCCTTGGGACAGGCTGCCCAAGGAGGTTGTAGAATCTCCACCTTTGGGATTTCCAGGATACATGGGCCCTGGAGTGACTTTATCCAGCTTGGAAGTTAGCCCTGCTTGGAGTAGGAAATGGGATTTCAATACACATTTTTTCACTGGCTCAGCTGAGCTCACTAATCCAGCAGGAAGGAAGTTGCATTCTGCAGTTTGAAGACTGATCAATTCATTAGAAAGGCTGAGAAGCACGGACCTGGTACCAAAAGATATTTCAAAATCTGAGAATAAGATTTCTAATTAAATTCTAGTCCAATTGAAAAACTGTGTTTATCGTGTGTATTTTTTGTATGTATGGTCTACATCTCTGGAATTTTCTTACGATTACAATCTGAGGATATGTCACCATTTGTTTTAAACTTTCTTGATCATCTTAATCTTCATTCCTCAGACAGTTTCCTTTCTGGGTCACTGGAACATAAGAACCCTGCAGTCTTTTCTTCCTACAGTATTGGACAAGGTGCCAGAAATAAGAACCTTCCCCACTAGTCAGAGAAGCTCACTTAATCTTCAGAAACTCTTCCTTCTGCATTCATTCTGGCCACAGGAGACAGTCTGATAAAATCCTCTGGATATTTCCTTCCTTTCAGCTGTTTCCTGAGAACCAAAACCTTGCTAGACATTTGAAGTGAAGATTGTTGTGATTTTTTTGATACCAGCATAGATACCTGCCCCAGATAGTCCCTACAGCCTTCACAGAGTTTTGGGCAGCTCCAGGGTGAAGCATGCAGGGAGTCAGGAATAGTGACCCTACATCTTCCCTGTTGGCAGAGAAGTAGAGCAGCCTGAAGTATAAAAGAGGCTGGAGAGAATAATCTGTGGGGACTCAGAAGAATAAGGAAGATGGAAGAGTCACTAATAAAATCCTCGTTGGAAAATGGAAAGAGGAAAAGCTGGTCACAGTGAGAAGGGATGCCAGAGTTAAGTGGTGGATGGGATGCCCACTAAGAGAGTTTGCTGCCAGCCTGCTGTTTGTAAATGTGTATCAGCAACAGCAGATTTTAAAGATTAAAGCTGTCGAGGGAAAACCAATGCTGAGTTTTTCCAAGAATTTATGGGGTTGGATCCTCATCTTCAGTACTCCTCAGGATGAACAGAGTTCTTGCCTAATTCTTCGAGACTTTCCTGTGTGAGTCATTGTTCGTGGCAGAATAGCAGCTTTATACACAGATGGTTGTAGAACAGAGGCACCATTGAGAGGCAAACACTGAGACATCTATGTCCTGCAGATACAGGCACACACACACACAGATCAACAACTTCATCCACAGAAAGCAGTCAGTCCTGCTCAGTGTGTTCAGGCAGAATCTCCACTCTTTCATGACACGAGAAATCCCTGATGGAATTCAAGTAATGAGCAATTCATGCTGAAGAGGAAAGCTTAGTGTCAGGGAAATATCAATGTCCAAGCTAGCACACCCAGAGGGAGTTTGGCCCAAGGGCTGCCTGGCTGGATTGTTCTCCTTAGCTGGCCAGGAGCCTGGTTCTCCATGGCCTCAAAAGAGATGATCAGACACTCTGGGATCCAGCAAGCTGTTGTAGATTATCTGGCAAGCCCAAATCACACCACTAATATTGATACCAAGCCAGCGAGAAGGACAGTTGAAGGAAAATTTGGGTGCTTGCATCAGAGGTCTCTTGGGATGTTTTCCTGCTTTTCCAGTGCCTCTCCATGAAACCTTGGACAAGTCCCTTATGACCCTTAAAGCAGGTTCATGCCCACCTCTCCACATGCAGGCAAATTTCAGATTAATGGTTTCAGGTTTGGACTCCACTGCAGCTCTTAGGGGATAAAAGTCACTGTGGGTGGGTTGAGCCTATGATTGTGGGCCAGCACAATCCTCAGATGAAACAGGCAAGGAACAGATTCCAAAATACCATGCCTGCCCTGGAAACCCTTTCTACAGAATGTTATGCATGCCCCAAGTTTGCATGGACTCAAAAAAATAACTAGCCTAAATAATGGAAATGATTATGGGATGATGTGAGACCACCTCTAACTGAGGAAGACATGAGCCATCATTTGCTGGAAATGAAGAGGGTGTTTTCAGAAATGTCTCTCTCTATCTGTCCTTTTCCCTAAACTTCAGCTGTAAGATATTGCTGGAGACAAGATAATAAGCCAGGCAGTCAGATCCAGAGCTATTTGTCTTACGTTGTTGTCTAACACTTAGAAGCTGAGATCCACTTAGTCACAGCTTATTGTTATTAATACTGTAATTATCTGATTTATGGACAACGCCTTTCTTCCTTTCAATGACTTTTCCATTTAGCATGAAATAGTTAAGCATTCAATAAACCCAAAAACATTAAACATTTAATAACCTAGTGTTTGTAGAGCTGGAAGAAGAGAGGATAAGGCTACGACAGTGTCTGCTTCAACAAATATAAATGCTTAGGAATCATTGAGGTGGTTTAAAATGAGGTCTATCTTCTCTTTGTGAGCATCCTGACCACCATGAGGTGCCCTGGATGCCCTGAATGTTAAGTTTGCAGCAGGAGAAAGAGCAGCAAGACAGAGGGAAACTCCAATTTGAAATTCTGCAGCCATCTAATAAGAGCACACAGCTGTGACTGAGGCTTTTCAGAGCCCCAAGAGGTGAGAGATGAACACTGAACTGCTGGGGAGAAGGCTTGGCATCACTCTTTCAAACAGGGGTTTGTGACAACTGGCTGCTGCTGACACCTAACTCTGAGGCAAAGTGTCAGGGTTATGAGTCACATTTCTAGGACCAATTACTGCCTGTCATGCAGCAGGGTGGGGCCTGCCCTGCCTCTCAGTAGGAAATATGTTGACTGGAAATAGGCTGATGTTATCGGAACAGTTTGTTATTCTCAGCCTGCTTCCAAGAAAGGAAGTGAATGGAAGCAGTCATCTCTCCAGGTGAATTATCCTGGCAGAAAAATCCAGTTTATTCTCATGTGAATCACCACGAGCTGTTTGTTCATGCAATATCACGGTCCATTTATAGACAGAGAATACGTTTGTTTATGTCTGACTCTAAAATAGTAGATACAGCTCTAGGCACTGCTAAGACAAGGATGACTAAACCTGCCCTGGAACTTCACAAAGTTTTACTACGACCACAGCCAGGCAGGGCACTGCACATCTGACTTCATTTTCAGAGTTGATCTTGTACAAAGGGAGTTCCAAGGTCAGCAAAACCCTCTGAAAAACTTGTAAAAACAGAAATCAGAGGTAAAACCATGCTGTATCCTTTGGTGCTTTTTTTAAAATTCATGTTTGAATCACATATTTGATCAGATGAACATGAGTCATAAATTCAAGTCCTCTGCTTGGAATGTTTGAAATCCTGGATGCCTAAATTTCCAAGAATATCTGGTCTAGGAAATTCATTCTGTGTGAGTCGGTGACCTAAAGGAGACTGTAGAGCAAATGAAGTTTTGTTCTGAATTCCTGGATCTGTTCTGGTGTTTTGTCTGTTTGAAGCACTGAGAATGACCCCTTCCACCAAAACCTTTTAAGCATTTTAACAACTGAAAGTATCTCCTGTGTACATGCTCAGAACATTTCCTCTCCAAAAACAGAACTAATTTCCGCGAGTCACTTGGATATCAAAGGTCATTCAAAGATCCAGTGCTAAATGTGGTTTCTTTTTAGTCTCCTTCTTTCCTGGCTCCTAGCCTCAAGAGACCTGGTGGTGCTGTCTCTTGAAAACAGGTATGGCAAATCAATTATTCATGTGAATCTCCAATCCATCGTGGTTATAAAGCTCTCCCACACACCTGTGTCAACTCGTGAGCTCTGCAGGATCTGTTCAGTGAAGGCAGCTTTTCACAGGATAGACAGATTGTCAAATAAACAACAAAAAAAAAAATTGACCATGCTGCTCCTACAGCTGCCAGGTGTGCACCTGCTTCTCATATTCCCAAGATATTCTTAGGTCCCCCTTCAGGGAATCTGCCCATCTGTACAGGACTTGTAGTGGTGTTACTTTGTGAAATCATGGAATGAGCTCTCTGACTGGGTGACCACAGTGGAGGCTTTCTGCAGCATTATATGAAGTTGGTTCTTTCACAGATAGCATTTCTTGACACTAAGATTTGTTAAAATGTTAGTTGGCCAGGCCTTAGGTCTTCACCCTAGGCTCTTTGGTGGCAGACAGGAAGAAAAAGGTCCTTTCAAGATCTCACACTAACACAGAATATATGACTCTGATTTAGAAGTGGTTTCTCACTGCTGAGTGGAATACCCTGCTAGAACAGATGGCAGAGTGACTATGACAGTTGTGATGGCTCAGGAAATAAATTCAGGCAGATCTGACAGCCAGAGGGATAGTTTTGAACATTCAGTCAGACCTGCTGTGTGCTGCCCAGGGAACACCTGCATGCAGCAGAGATGCTTCAGTTGAGCTGGAACAGATGGTGGGGAAAAAAGGCTGAGACTGAAGGCTGACCAGTTCATCCCAGTGCCTGGTACCCCTGGAGTGGCAAATCTGTGTATTTCTGGGATGGCTTCAACATCTCATCATAACCCTGGCTCGGATATGCTAGACAAAAAAGATGCCTGTGCTCAGAAATCATTTTCCTCACACAGCAAGCTTGTCCCCCTTTAACATCCTTCACAATACAGACATTACACAATGCAGAAGCAAGCACAGGTCCAACCAAGCCTTTGGCAAGAGCTGCTCTCTGTTCAGGAAGTAAATCCATCCTTCAAGCTGAGGAGAAGGACTAGACACAGCTCAAGAGAAACCAACCTGGTCATTATCTGCCTAATGAAACGAGGATTATTTATGGAACTGCTCAAGAGATACGACTCCAGTGACTAAAAGGCATCCTCTGACATCTGCTTACAGACTGGACATCTGTACACAAGCCAAAGTCAAGTCGTAGTAACAGGTATAGAGAGAAAATTTAAAATCAAAATTAGGCAAGTGTTTACATTTGGGTTTGCCTGCTAAAAACTTGAAGTTTGTAATTGCTTCATGAAGGAGACAACCCTAGCAACTGAAACTCTGCTAGAGGCCTTCCATCAAGAGAGTTCATGCAAAGAACAGGAGCCTGCAAAAATATCAGAAAGGGAGACAGTGAGAAAAAACAAGTTGGAAGTAGAGGAAAAAATATCAGAGAATAAATCAAAGAAAATACGGAAGCATTCTGTCAACATCAAACATAAGAAAAGCAAAATTTAAACCCAAATTAACTATTTTACGTGAAAGCTCTGAACTATGTGGATCTGAGTTGCAACATAGCAAAGCTGGGTTTGTATACACTGAAGAAAAATATAGGATTTTGTTTTGATCTCAGTTCCTGCCATCTATAAATGGCATTGTTAGAGAGTACTGCTGATTGATGTGCCTGGATGTTTGCCATGGTATCAGGTCTGTGGGGTTCTGCCAAGCAAGGCACAGCTGGTGTGATAATACCACATAATGGATCATAGATCAGTAGTTATCAGCTTAAATACTTATCGAAAGGGGGTGATTTTAAGCAATTTACCACAATTCAAAGAACCAAAAATAGAACTGTGAAAAGAAGGCTGAAAATCGTTGAAAGAATCCCAATAAAAAACCCTGAAGAGTTCAGCTCCGATGGGTGCTGTCTAAATGAGGGACAGCCACGCTGAAAGTCACCTTCTGAAAGGTCCAGGAGGAAGGCTACAAATTGGAATGCCACACAAATCTGCCTCACACTCGAGCAATTCACACACGTGCTGCAGTCAGGCACACACACCAAGCAAGGTGTGCACACACACAAGTGCTGCAGACACCTGCACTTGAGGATGTGTCACACACACTTCATGCACGCTTACGTGTGTCACATAAAGCCTTTCAGGCAAAATGGATCTCACACCTTGGTTGTGTGTAACAAATGCACACACACAGTGTCCCAGACATCAGAGATGTCTCACACTCACCCAGACACGAGTCTCTCCAAATGCAGCCACAGTGCCTCAGACAAAGAGGGTCACACATGTAGGTGTTAGCCGTGCATGGTGCTTCACCATCTCACAGGCACACAGGTGACAAACACAGCGTCTCACCTGGCACACTCAGTGTCTCACCTGGTGCCTTCCAGGGACACACACACGGGCGTCCCGTTGTCACAAACACGGTGACTCTCGTACACACGGCTGCCTCTCACAGACCTACAGGTGGGCATCGCTGCCGCACCCACAGGGTGACACAGCGTCTGTCCCCACACGTGGTGTCCCTCACACACAGACACACAGACACACAGAGGGGTGTGGAGCACACAGGAGTCCCTCAGAACAGTGTCTGTCACACACAGACACACAGGCACAGAGGGGTGTGGAGCACACAGGCATCCCTCGGAACGCTGTCCCTCACACACAGACACACACACAGAGGGGTGTAGAGCACACAGAATATCCCTCCGAACAGTGTCCATCACACACACACACACACAGAGGGGTGTGGAGGACACCCGGAGTCCCTCGGAACAGTGTCTGTCACACACAGACACACACATAGAGGGGTGTGGAGCACACAGGAGTCCCTCGGAACGCTGTCCCTCACACACAGACACACAGAGGGGTGTGGAGCACACAGGCATCCCTCAGAACAGTGTCTGTCACACACAGACACACAGGCACAGAGGGGTGTGGAGCACACAGGCATCCCTCGGAACGCTGTCCCTCACACACAGACACACACACAGAGGGGTGTAGAGCACACAGAATATCCCTCCGAACAGTGTCCATCACACACACACACACACAGAGGGGTGTGGAGGACACCCGGAGTCCCTCGGAACAGTGTCTGTCACACACAGACACACANGGGCCGGGCGGGGGGCGGGAGGGGCCGGCCCGCGGATGTCCCGCGGGGGCACCGCCGGTCCCGGGGGGCACACGGGGACATCGCGGCGCTGCTGTTGGACTCCTCCTCGGCATCGCTGTGCCCCTGCCCCGGGCAGGTGTCCCGGCACTCCGTGTGCTGTAAGAATTCGCTTGCCCGGCCTCGCTCCGGCAGGCAGAGCCTTTGGTGCTTGTAGCTGTAGCCATGGAGAGGCAGAGCTCAGGTGCGTGGCGAGCTGCGGGCTGCTCCGGACGCTGTGGTTTTCACAGTCGCTGAACAGCAGCAGAAGTCGGTGCTGCGGTGGTGCAGCCCCTGTCAGTCACTCACGAGGGCCAGATGCTGGGCCGGTTCCGCTCCATCCTCTCTCCCTCACCCCCTTTCCACCCCCCTCTCATTTCCTTCCACTGAACATGTCGTGGCTTTAGGTTGTGGAAGAGGTAAATCAGCTGTAGAATCATGGAATCACAGAATGGTTTGGGTTGGAAGGGACCTTGAAGACCATCCCATTACACCCACTTTGCCACAGGCAGGGACACCTTCCACTATCCCAGGTTGCTCCAAGTCCCGTCCAACCTGGCCTTGGAGACTTCCAGGGATGGATGAGCCACAAGTTTTCTGGGCATCCTATGCCAGGGCCTCACCACCCTCGCAAAGAATTTCTTCCTAATATCTAATCTAAATCTGCCCTTCTTCAGCTTGAAGCCATTCCCCCTTGTCCTGTCACTCCATGCCCCTGTCCAAAGTCCCTCCCCCAGTACCTGTTGGTACTGGAAGATTCAGTAGTTCTCCCTGGAACCTTCTCCTTCTCCCCATCTGTTGCAGCAGTTCCCCAGCCAGCTGCAGACACCTCGCTGCTGTACCCATGGCATGGCTCAGGGAGCCCCAGCAGGGTTAGGGCTGGTTGTGCAGACCCAAAGGCTGTGAACTTTCTGTCAGGATACCGAGAAATTCTTTCAGCTTCAGTCATTTTCAGGGCCCTGACAGCTGGGGTTGACAGTTGGATTCCCACCTCGGGACTGCTTGTTCCTGAATGTGTTTATTGCTTTCAGTCCATGCAAACAAGATACAATGTGTGTGTAAAAGATACGTCCGTGAAGAGTGCCATCACAATCTCTGCATGTGAATTCTGAAACATCTCGTGCACTAAAGCAAGAACTGGCCATGACCCCACCAGTCCTCTCCTTGCTGGCCATGCCCTGTTGTCATTTGGAACTTACACCGAAGCTGTGGGCACGGCAATGGTGTCCGGGAGCATCTCCCTGCAGTGACTGGGCTGAAGCCATTCACAGCACATTTCCCAGGTCAGCCTCTCTTTGTCCTCCAAGTTCCCAAGGGGAATTGGCCAGTCTGCTTTGCTTAAATGTAAGGCAGGCAATGCCCATCGCAGGTTTTCCATGCACACCCTCCAGGGAATCCAGAGAGGCAGGAAGCAGAGTCCTGAGCAAAACCTGCCCACCAGCTGCACGTAGAGCAATGTTCTGTCAGCAAAAGACAAAAGGACATTTTGCCCACAGATCTTGCGTTGCCTTCTCATTTCTCTTGTTCAAATAAATTTTAAAATACTCTATGATGTTTCCATTGGCTTCCTGTTTCTTATTATTACCTGGAAAGACAGGAAAGTAGAAGCAAGAGTTGCCCGTGTAGTGCTACAAGAGTGGACCTTCCCATGCAACTGATGCACTTGAGATTGCTTTTGTTAGTTTCAGAATGTGGGACTCCTATTGTTTGTCAGTTTTGCCACCTGCAAGATCATTTATTGAGATACATGAATGTTTGTGGTTTCACAAATTGCTAAATGTTTACACATCTAGGAATTGTTTGAGGAAAAATGTATCATGACATGTGAAAGATTCTGCTCGGCAAAGGCAGTGGGGAATTGCTTCAAAATATCGTAACTTTGCTTTTGTGTCATCTCCTTCTCACAAACTCTTCTTTCCTCACTTAAGTCTGAGCAAGTTCCACTGTGCTCAGAGCAGTGCCCACAGCCCCACAGATGTGCTGTGCCTTCCTGACCCTTGGCTCATGTTCCACTGAGAGCTTTGATGGAGACCACTTGTCCACACAGCCCAGCCCCCTTTCTCTTGGGTAAACCTTCAGAACGAAGGCAAGAAAAAAGGGAAGGGCTGAGTGTGTTCACTCTGGCATGTTTTCCTTTTCTCCAGAGATGGTAGCTAATAAGGATTATGAGCTGGAGTTAAAAAATACATCAAATGAGAGCTAATTAACCAAATCCGTGGGATCACAGGTACTTGGCACACATCAGGGTAGATGTGTGAGGAGGAAGCTCTGTGTGTGTCTGTCTCTTGTGGCTCGGTTCAGGTAGCCTTTCCCTTCTCTACAGGTGTAGGGAAGCAGCTTGCTCAGGGACCTGATCTAACTGAAAGACACCACAGCAGAAATACTCTCCTTCTCTGTTCTCTGATCCAAGTCCCTGCCCAGCCACACCGACATCAGAGCTGATGTCAGGGAGGTGGTCAGTGCATGTCCAGATGGGACAATGGACATCAGTCTCCTTTCTGTGCCAGCCAGCCCTTGCATGGGCTTTGTGTGGCCCTGGCCCTGCAGCTCTCAGTAAGGTTCAGTGCTCTGTCCTCAGCTGAACTTGACCACACATTGTTGTTTGAAGTCACTCATGTTACTGTCTCCCTCTGTCCTGCCCTCAATTCTCTGTGCCCTGTTTACCCCAGCAACTACTTGTGCTCTCTCTGGAGCCTGAGGGAGAGCTGGCAGCATTTTGTGCCACAGCAGTGACTGAACGTGGCTCATGGCATCACCCGAGGCAGGCCAGGGCTGGCAGCATTTCCCTCCACAGCACACACCCTTTCTTCCCTCAGCAAAGTCTGTCGGGTGGCTGGGAGCTACCAAAAGGAGGTGGCCTTCTTCTGAAGCCTTTCTGACTTGAAGCCTGCACTGTGTTTAGACAGGAAGGCTGGATTTTCTCATTCACAAGGCTTCACATTAACCAGCACTGGGATCTCCCCTGACAGCACTGGTTTGAAAGTCTGTGCTGAGTTTTGGTCCTGAGCTGAAAGAGGGAAAGTGAGAAAGGTGTGAAGAGCAGCAGAGAGGGGAAGCTCTCCCACCCTCGTGTGGTGGTTGAACAGCCAGTCTGTGGCATGCTGGTTCCTGAGGGATGGAGGAAGAGGAGGAGGAGGAGGAGGAGGAGGAGGAGCAGTGACTGTTCCTGATGCTGTTGTTGACTCAGGAAGAACCTGCTGCACCAAGAGCACCTGAGTCTCCTCACAGGCAGCCAGGCTGTGGAGCTGCCAGCACTGGTCATCCAGACAGCTCCAGCTGGCTTCTCCAGGAGCTGAGGACAGGGCAGGCTCTCCTGCCACGTGTGCCCTCACACTGTGTGCCAGCTCCTGGCTCTTGCAAAGAAAACCAGGTGTGCATGGCTGGTGGGTGACCTGAACAGGCTGTCAAGGCAAATGCAGAGTTGGGCAGCTCTGAGAAAACCATGAAGGTGGCTTGCAGGAAACAAAGTCTGATGCCAGAGATGAATGAGTGTTCCTGAGGGATTGTTGCCTTTGCTGCCTCTTGTGTCCTTTTGCTAGCAAAAATGTATTTTCAGTTCATTCATCACAGAAGATCAAGGAAAGGACCAAAAATGCGGTAAATGTGGGGCAAGAGAAACACAAAGAGTGAAAGAGATAAAGATATTTGGCATCCTTTTGTTCACTGCTGCTGTTGCTGCTGCAAGCCTGCAGGGGAGGGAAACAGTGATGGCTAGAGGTTCCTGCTCAAGGCTGTGATGGAAGCAATGAGAGCTGGAGGAGGACTGGAGGAACTCACGGGAGGGACAAGCCAGAACCAACGTATCTCTGTGAGCTTTGGAGAGGATTCCGCTGTCACAGAGCAAAAGTGGGAGCATCAACCAAAAGACTACCAGAAGCAGGGAGAAGGGAAGGGTATCAGCTTCGTGAGGGGGTTCCAGATGGATTCCCTGAGGCTGGGCTGGGTGGAGCAGTTGAGGAGGCTGCTGTAGTCTTAATCACAGAATCACTGGGTTGGAAGGAACCTTTGGAGATCAGCTAGTCTGGCTTGCCTGGCTGTGTCTGTCAGGTTTTCAGTGTGTGCAAGGGTGGACACCACAACTGTTCCAGACAATGTATTCCAGGGCTTAACTACCCTCAGTTTTTTGTTGTGTCCTTTAAAGGGATTTGTGTCCCTTTAAGGGGATTTTCCATGTTTTAATTTGTGCCCACTGCACCTCATCCTTTCACTGGGTATCATTGAGAACAGCCTATATACTTTTTTTACTGTCCCCCCCATAGATTTTTATTCACATTAATAACATCCCTCTCAAGCCTTCTTGCTTGATGCTAAATAGTCACAGTTCTTTCAGCCTTTGTATGACAGATGCTCCACTCCCTTAATCATCCTCCTGGCCCATTGCTGGACTCCCTCCAGTGTGTCCTTGTCTTCCTTATGTTGGAAAACCAAGTACAGTTTCTTACACTGCTGTAGATAGTAGGTTGATGGAGAAATGGTGCCTAAGCAGCATTTCCTGAGCAGGAGAATCCATGGACACTGGAGGAATCCTGAGGACTGCTGTCAGATTCATTTGGTTTTGCTTTGGCTGAGCTTGGTCTGTGAGGAAGCAGCAGCCTTCTGCAAGCTGAAGGGCTTGGGAAAGGAGGATGTTGTTGCTTGGCATCCATATCCTATTGAGTAGATACCATCAGCTTCAACCCTCACCCCTCCTTTGGTGATTAATAGCTATGGCAGCCATGAGACCTGAAAGCCAGGGATTTTCTGACCCTTCTCTCCCTCCTGTGTGCTTTATATTTTTGCCTGACCTTTTGCCCGTTGAGCAGAGCCCTGCAGGGCCCCTTGGTACCAGACTGTCCCCAGGTTAAGCAATTGGCCTTCCCAGCCTGGAGCAAGAGGGAATCTGTGCAGATGCAGGTGAGGAGGGGGTGTACACAGCTAGAGAGCCAGTGGAATGTGGTGTGTGATACACTGAGGGATTTCTCAACAGCTCATGTTTGTTATCCTGAGGCTGGCTGCCTCCTCACCCCACTTGCATCAGGGATGCTTGGGATGATGACATGTGTAGAAAGATCTCTACAGCTCCAGACGTAAGAGCAGCCTGGCACAAGGCTCAGGTGCTCCAGTCTGTGACAACCTTTGTGGTGCAGGACAGCAGAGATGGTGAGAAAGTGGGGTAGTGCATATTCCAGGAGGTGCTTTGCATGGGACCCTCTGGAGAAACCTCTGTTGCGTCTGCTTTTTCTAGACAAGTGATTTCTGGAGTGTTGGAGAGATGTGTCACTCAGTCACATTTGCAAGTGGTTTCTTTGAAAATCTATTTTTGGGCCTCGATTCTTGTATTTGTAGTTAACTAGAAATCACTTATATAAGCAGCAGCAGCAGCAACATATGCAAATTTGCTGGAAATTGTCAGCACTTTTTATAGCTTCAGTCATCCCACAGATGTAAGTCTCTGTATGAAGCACAGCGTGTGCTTCCAGAATGGATGGAGGTGGCTCTGGAATCTGACTGGGCAGGCTGGACTGAGTAGGACTGCGAGCTGATCTTATCTGCACTCTCCACAGCTTGATTTACCAGAACTGGGAGGCACTTAGGAAGGAAGGAACGGTGTGCTTCTCCCTGGTGCAGGCTTCACCTGCAAGTGTGGGACAGATGGTTCATTGCTTCCTCTGCTGTGGAATGCTCAGCAGGCAACTCACCTCACCTAACCCAACCTGGGGCAGGTGATGTGCAAACAGCTGAGCCTGGAGGTTGTTGCACATCCAGCTGCAGGACACATGGCATGGCACAGACTGCTTCCTTCGTGGGGAGTCACAGAGAAAAAGGGTGTAAGGAATACACAGAATTTAAAATGCCTTTTATTTATTTTGTACTAATAGAGAATGTGTAGGGGATTTCTGTGCCAAACTGCTCTCTGCCATCGTGGGAGCTGTATGATGTGTATGATATATATTAAAAGGGAGGATGTGTTGGTACCTGTTGGAACAGAGTTTTTCTTGATGCACAGAGGAGAATAAGGTTGTGTGTGTACCTGGATGGCTGTGGGTACCTCTGGATGGTTGTGGGTACCTGAGCCTTGAGCTGTTTGTACATGGTGTCTCCTGCACAAAACAAAGGTGCTTTGCTTTCTCAGAAGGTTCTGCATCCTTGGAGTTTGCTGTCTCACTCTCTCTCATTCTTCCATCTCCCCACTCAAAAATCAGCTGAATGTAAAATTCATGAAGAGCCATGAGAACCCGAGGGGATTGTGTGATGATCTTGGGTATAGGTGTGACTGCTGTCACTGCTTTTTTCTAAGGATGTTCTGTGGAGCAAATAATGCTCCAATCTCGGGTGCTGGGGAAGGAATCTGGTCTTTAATCTGGTGTGATAAGGCTGTGGGTGCTGAACCCAAAGAGAGGATGGCATTACTGCCAGGCTGGCACTGATATTCCCATCTCCTGCCCAGGGGTGCTTGTGACACCATCCTGAGTGTTCTGGCTGTTCTGCTGCCCTTGGGAGGTGGTGCTGGGGCAGCAACCACAGCTGAAGTGGGGATGGCATTTCCCCTGGTGCAGAAGGTTGATTTTCATTCTCTCGGTGCAGGGATGTGCACCAAGAGAATGAAATAATAATAATGAAGGTAGAGGGGGAGATTTGCATGGCTGTAGATGGTGTTGTCTCAGGGAAAAGGTGAAGTTTTCAAAGTTCAGTACTCACGAGTGCTGAGACTGGTTTGCTCTGCATGATTCAACAGCAAACTTGTGCAAAGTGAGGTGTTCATGAGAGGAGTGACAATGAGAATCCTGTGGTATTGCCCTGTGGTTTAGTTTCACAGTGTTCTTTCCCTCTCTCTGACGTTCTGTAACTGTATTTTTTAGAGTTGAAACTTGTGATCATCTGACCGCCGATATTTCTGGCAAATGTGAATGAAATCAAATATAAAAGGGTGAGAAAATTATGTTTTGCTGCCAGAAAATCACTCTGTAATCAAGGTCCTGAGGGAACTTAAAGTCCCAGGAGAATGTGAAGGGGGTGTGATGCTGCAGTTCACAATCCCTGTTACCCATCTAGCAATAATTGTCTCACACTGTTGAAGTTACAGATAAAATGTAACAACAGAATAATACTACAAACAGCCAAAATTGGTGAAGGGAAGGCTCTTACAGATGGTTGTGGCATTTTTTGTGAGCTCTTCTGTCCCCTGCACAAGTTGGGGTGTTGCAGAAGTTGGGCTCATAGGTGCTGCTTCTGTAGCAGATGAGAACACACTGTTTGCCTTACAAAAATTGCATAGGACAGAATTTTTAAAGACGTTTTTCCTTTATCCTTAGCTAAAAGTTGAAAAAAGTGCCATGGAAGGCTTAAACTGGAGTAACTCTCATGGCCTGTGGATTACAAAGAGAGTCTAAAAACAGTCTCTCTGCAGGCTTCTGCCTTCTAGATGTGGAAGATATAAATGAGTTGCTGTGCACCTGCAATTTAAGGGTGGATATAGAGCAACCATGAAAAATGTGGATCATTTAAAGGCTCACTTGAAGACTGCTTAGTTCCCTGAAGAATTTCCGGCTCATTCTGTGCTCTGAATGGGGCACGTGTCCTGTGGGAGAATACAAGAGTGATTTCTGCAGCAGTAAACGTGGGGAGCTCAAGTCTCACTTTCCAGCTTGGGTGCAAAATGCACCTTCTGTGCCTTGAGTGTTGTGCCACAAACACGGGTGCTGAATGTACCACACAGCACTTTACACTGAATGTAGTTTAAAAAGACACAGTAGGAATAATGAGAAGATGCCAGATACTTATTTTCTAAAAACAAAGCTTTCCTTGGGCGTCCAAAATGGAAAATTTGGCTCTGTAATCAA
The DNA here is from genome assembly GCA_013400955.1 of Drymodes brunneopygia. NCBI lineage: Eukaryota > Metazoa > Chordata > Aves > Passeriformes > Petroicidae > Drymodes > Drymodes brunneopygia. The sequence goes on along the minus strand of VZTZ01029966.1, from coordinate 99,666 downwards.
GAGCAGAAAATTCTGGCAGCTTCAGTGGGATTCGGTTTTTTCTACTTATTTCACTTTTACTTGTGGGATAATAAATGACCAGGTAGAATTAACTGGTCATTTAACTAACCAGATTAAACCTGTATTTTATTCACCATGATTCCTCATCTTCCATGGTTTCTTATGCCCATGAAGCACGTTATTATCAGTGATGTGCCCCAAAGCTCATTACCAGAATCTGAAGTGTCTGAGTGTGTTCTCAGCACTTGCTTTTGTTATTTTGCTGACTGCTGACACCAAGTGCTGTCCCAAAGACAGGACATGGTCTGTTTTGGAGAAGCCCCACAAAAACAGCAGCAGCAAACATCTCTCTTTGAAAATGTCTGGGACTGTTGCAGTTGTTTTCACTGTGGCCAAGCTACAGCTCAGGGCAGCAGGAGTTTCTCACTTTGCACGTGTTCATCCTGCTCCCCCCATCGAGAGCAAAGGGAGCCAGCCACTACCAACTTGTGTCTTGGAGTGTTTGACATAAGGCACTGATATTCCTGTCTTTGGTTTCTGACCCTCTCAGGGAGCACTCATCCTGGGCAACTTTCTCAGCATCCAGCACTTCTGGGCTGTGCCTTGCTCCCTGTGCAAGGCAGCTTTGCTGGAAGCCTCCAGAAGCTGGGGCTGGGGGGCAGTGGCTGCTCCCTGTGTGCTCATTTCCAGAAACCTGCACAGCTCTGCCTTTGCAGACAGGGACAGAGGACCTGGGGAACCTGAAAGCACCATAATGGAATTGGTGGGTCCCCATGCTGTGCTTTGCAGGCTGTTGTCAGTTCATGTCACTTCAAAAGTGTCATTTGCCATATTTAATTGCCTATCACACTCCCTTTTGTTGGTATGAGCCCTTGAGCGTGCAGAACAGTGTGAAACCAGGGCCAGCAGTTTGCTCAGCCACTGTTTTCCAAATCTGTGCTTCAACTAGCGTTTGTCTTGAAAAATTTAAGTGTGCTTCAGTGTATTTGGAATGTTTCATGTCACAGCGCTGTGTAAAACATTACTTGTTGAGAGGACCTGCTGTTCAGGGTTGGTATGTGGCAGGGCTGGGGACAGGTTTGCCCTGTACCTGCAGAGCAGGTGAGCAGGCTGAGGCCCTGCAACACATGGGAGAGCCCCTTGCATTCCTGCCATAGCTGCAGAAGTGCACTTGTGATCGAGAGGGAGAGCAGGCTGTACAATTCCTGGGATACAGACTCCCTGACAGACCCTCCCTGCCCTGATACCTTCCCTGTACCTGCTGTGGTGACTGCCCTGGGGAGCAATCCTTTTACAGGCATATGGAATAGCAGAGAAAGCTTTTTGCTTGTACTAGTAATCCAGTTTTCCACATCACGCTATCAAAATAGCTTTTGTACTAGCCTAGTACATCTGTGGTTTGCTTTTTTGCTGGCACATTCCAGAAAGGGGTGCCATGGGTTACTCAGGAGCTGCCACTCTGCATTTTGTAGAGTATATCTGGCAGCAGAACAGGCCAGAGTCTTTTAACATCCCCTTTTGTCAGCATTTGTGAGCAGTCCCCTCAGTACTCAGTCATCACCACGAGCCACTTTGGAGTTAATTTAGGCTGACTGACAGATCACTTTGGTCACTAATCTTTGAGCTCCTCAACAGGTGCAGGTGCAAAGGTTGAAAACCTCCCTTTGACATCCTTTGAGACCTGTCTGGCATTTTTCCTACATTCATGCTGGGTAAGAGTAGACTGTGCAGACTGTTCTTGAGCCACAGATATTCCCACTGTGATGCTGGCAGCAAAAGCACCATGGTCTTCCAGTGTTTGTTTGAGCACTGAGTTTGTTTACTGCACAGATCTCTCAGGGCTTTCCCAGCTCTGTGGCACTTAGAATGGCCTCTGCTGCTGCAGGAACAAAATCTTTAAAACTTTAACTCCTTTGCTGGCTATCCCTTCATGTGCCCGCATCCATCAGTTCTGTGCCTCTCTCTGCACTGTGGAAAAACCCCTCAATGAGAGGTAATTAGAAGTAATGAGTCTTGGGAACACCTGGGGTTTTGTTTTGTCAGATGGATCAGACCAAGGTCCATAAGGAAGGTGTGTGATGTTCTCCAGAGTGCTCTGATGAGATACTCCATGATTTTCAGCAAAGAAGGGACACAGCTGACATGAAAGCTGCAGAGGATCTGCCCTGCCCAGCGTTGCCAAAGCAGGGGCAGGCTGCAAGGCTCTAGCCCATCACAGAGAGAGAAAGCAGGAGGTCCTCTGGGCTGGAAATGAAGTCTGGAATAATCAGGCTGTGCCATAAGTACTGAATTTTCGTCTTTGAAATGCCCTCTCACTCTCAGCAAGTCCAGCTGTGAGAGTGGGGAGGGATCAGAGGCAAAATTAGAAATCTCAAGCAGTTCATTTGATCTTCCCAAACTTGCCCCTATGTTTTACGTGGAATCACGATAAAAACTTCTTGAAATCTGCCTACTCAGGGTTAAATGTCATTGTTTACTGCACCTGCAGTGTCCTTCCTGGCAGTTCAGCTGTGTTTGTGGCTCCTGTTCTCCCCCTCACAGCCCTTCAGCCAGGGACAGACCAAGCAGCTCTGAGACTGCTTGAGAAAAATGCAGCAGTGGAATGGGGAGCATGGAAGGGGTTAACGTGAAGCAGCTCCCTGGGCTGCTAAAAGACCAGCTTTTGTGGAAGTCTGAGGGAAGGAACAAGGATCTTTGAGCTTGACATTGTTTGGGACATGAAAAGTACAATAGGGTTTCACTTATTACCTCCATATGTAATATTTTGCATTTATTCCTAGTGTATTTTGTTTCCTGTGTTGTTGCCTGTTCTTTGAAGACTTACCAGAGCTCATGTAAATAATAATGTAAAACCTGAATATATTTACAGCACATTTCTCACTTTCCTGGATTGTCTGAGGAGTGACTGGCAGCATCACTCCTCAGACACATAACCAGACCTTTGTGGCTGACCTTTGATTTGAGGAAGACTCACTCTTTTTGCTTCTGCTCTTTGCCTTCTGGATTATCTATTTCTTATTTTGTATAGTAGTTTTTTTCACTCCTTGACTGCTGCTTTTCTCCTGAAAGTCTTCATAGGAAGGAGTTGATGCTTTCACAAGCATACCTGTAACAGCAGGTATCAGCACTCCCAAGAGTGCCACATACAGATGTTTGTGCCACCATGGCTATGACATTGCTATTGACTTTATTCTGCTATTGACTTTATTCTGCTATTGACTTTATTCTGTCGTTCTGCTTACTTTTACTGTGATCATCTATAAGCACTTTCAGAATGTTCTTTTAAATTGGCTGCCTGGATCTGCTTTGTCTTCCTGATTCTTTCTAATTCACTTATTTAGCCCTTTGTTCATGTTTCCAAAACGAAACCCTGCAGTTGGCCGTGTGCTGAAATGCTCCTCCTTGAGCCATTGCCACAAAACCACAAAGCCAGACCTGCAGTGACAAGCTAGTGCAGCACAGGAGCCAGTTCCAGGTGCTACAGAAGTGAAATTTGGTCGTGGAAGAGGCAGAGATAGCAAGCTTTTGGTAGTGGGGCAGATGGAATAATTGGTACAGAGGAGTTTGGAGGAGAGAAATGGAGATGAGGAGTGACGGAGTTTGCAAGGGGTGACAGAGAATGAAGAATTAACAGAGTTTGGATTTGATACAGATGTGGCAAAGTGCCATGCAGAAATTGCACAGAGGAGGAATTGTGTTTCCGAGGGGGTGAGCAAATGCTTAACTGAGAAAGGAACAGACAGAAACTGGTTTGATAGATGTTGTTTGTTTTGTAGTCCTGAAGAACTGTGTGCAGAATTCAGTTTAAAAATGCTGCTGAGGGCTGTGTGTGCAGCACACAGCTGAGCAGCTCCAGCCCTGCCCATGTAATGAGCTGCCTGAGCAGCAGATTAGCTTCTACTGTGCCAGCTGCTGTATAATAGGACTAATTCATTACCCAAGGCCAAGTAATCACTCTCAATAGCAAGATTTAGAGGAGAGCCCATGACTTGTCTCATTGCACTGCAGACTGCTGATGATCACGGTGATAACAGAGCAAATGAAGGCTGGGAATAACTTCAGTCTGTTACGGGATGAAGAACAGAACTTCAGGTATTTCCAAAAAGATAGCAATGTTTAAATCATCTTTTGGAAAATAATTTTGCAATGAACCTGAGCCAGCGAACCCCTGTGCAGAGTTCCTCTGAGCTGCACAGCTCCTCTGAGCTGCAGTGCCCCAGGTTTTGGGGACTCCCTCACTCCAGCTCCCTCCTCTGCTCTTGGCCAGCACCATTAACCAAGGCTGAATATGAATCTTCAGTGAGGGACAAAGCTTTCTCTCAGTGCTTGCCAGAAACATAATCATGGGCCAGAAACAAAATTCATCTCTGGGATGGGACCGTGGCAAATTCTGCTGTGCAACTTGCTGGCAGTGCTGGGGAGGAGATTTTGCTGGTGCAAATCCCTGTTCCCAGCACGCTGTGATTGCTGTGGCCAGTGCTGTGTGCTGCCTGCTGTGCCCCAAGCCGGTGCTCATCCCTGCAGGAGGCAGGGTGGAACAGGGCACCTCCCAGCATGTCTCTGATTCCCTCCTCAGGAATCTTGTCCCCTTGGAGCTGGGACTCTGCTGGAGTGGGACAGGAGGGTTTCTGGCCACATCAGAGCCCCACATTGTAGACAGGGAACCCACAGATGGAGAGCACCAGCTGCAAGCAGCACATGGAAGGGGAAGGGAGCTGAGAACTGCTGAATGCTTCAACTCTGGCTGCATTTTTTATTCAGTTAGGTCAGAGAACTTGATCACAGGGCTCCACCCAGTGATGCTCAGCAAGGTCTTTATATCACTGCCTTAGAAGCTTGCACACAGGGCTTTTGGTGACACATGGAACGAAGCTGGCTGCACTGAATAAAGCAGCTTTTTGCTGGGCAAGATTTGAATCTCTGGAAATGCCCCTTTTGTGATTCTAGAATCAGAAATACACGAGCAGGGATGGCTGTAGTCCCTGTGTTAGCACTGGTCAGTGCTCTGTGTGTGTGTCCCTGATGGATGCAATGGTGTTAGAGCCACAGGGCTGAATCCCCTCCTCCCTTGTGCTGCTTCCTGCTGCAGGAGCTCCAATGCCTGGCTGGGGTCAGAGCTGTGCCCTGGCAGCCTGTGAAGAGCCACTCAGAAGCCACAGCCTGTTTCCAGCCTGGAGTCAGGCCCTGGAATGAACAAATCCCAACATTCACTTCTGTGGCAGGGAATTTGCTGTTGCTTTCAGTGCTGGAGGATCCAGTGTTTGCCTGTGGTTAGAGGAAAGCGAGCTTGAAAACCTTTTACCCCTTGCTCCCCATGGCAGGGAAGTGTTCTGGGGACGTTCATGTGGCTTTTTGTGCTCAGGCCTCCCTGTGTGATGGGATATTTGCTCTTCACCACCAAGAGAGAGCCTCATGCAGTCTCCTGCTCTTTTCTTAGCTCTGAAGAGTCACACTTTAACCACCGTGCACCTTCCTCCTCTCAGGCACACCCCACCTTTGGAAGAGTCAAAATCAATCTGAGCCATTGGTCCTTTACTTGAAAATAGCAATGATTGTGATTGAGCTTTGTTTGTCATTAGCAATGATTGTGGCTCCTGAGCTTTGTTTGTCATTAGCAATGATTGTGGCTACTAAACTTTGCCTTGCTCTGTGTGAGGGAGGTCTTGGGGCTGCTCCTTTCAGCATCTCTGGGTGGTGCCTGCTTGGGGTGCACACCTGTAACCCCCAGAGAAATGCAGCATTGGCACCATCACACAGGTGCCACGAGGGGTTCTGCCTGCCAGGGATGGCACCAGTCTGTTTTTAGGTCATGGTTTGGCACTGTCTCTCTGTTTGGGTGCCACACAGCTCTAAGGGCAGGTGATGTCTGACTTCTTACGGACTGAAATGCAGTGCAGCTAAAATCCTTCAAAATACTTATTCCTTGTTTTTACAAATTTGAACAATCAAGGTTACAGCTTGGCTTTTGATGGCCTGTACACCTAGGATGTCTCGTTCTGCTCTGTGGAGAGTAACAATTTTCCCTCTCTATCACATAATGTGTAACTCCAAGGAGTTACACATTATATTTCCAAGGAGTACAATTGGATTACTGTTCATCATAATGTAGGACACAATTTTTTTCCTCTGTTTTTCTTTTATTAATGATGTTGCCTTCTTTGACAACTTCCACGTTTTCTTCTCAAGGCTAGAAATTTATTTATAACCAAATAAAATATATGCATTTATAAATGTATAAATTCTTCACTGTTGTCCATTTCCCCCTCTCTCTGCTAGGCTGCAGCTCCAGCAGTGGTAAGGCAATATCTTCAGCTGAAGGGGTTAAATATATCACCCCAGAAAAGAGCAAGCCAGATCTGAAAGCTATTCCTGTAACACTAATTTTGATCTCAGCCCTGTTTCCTGTCTAAAGACTTTTCTCTTTCAGTGGAGATCATGAAATGTTACTACTTTTGCTCAGAGCATGCTGAGAAAATATCTTTCAGCTCCAGAGATTCCCTCTCTCAGGAGCCCAGCCTGAGGAACAACAACCACAAGTTACAGCGTAGTTTCAGTTCTCTGTATTGTTAAGCCAATTATTCTGAAGAAAATAATGCACTGAAGTGTGCTGCCATTGTGTAGCAGAGTGTGATTAATTAGGCATTAGATTCAATACATTTAAGCATGCAGGACAACTTCTAGTCAGGCCAAAACCAAGATAACCCCTCAGATTTCCCCTCAAATAAAACAGGTTTTATTTTCCTTCACATGGTGAGATCCTGCAGCTGTGCAAAATTCACCAAAAAAAAATTCCTTCTGTAATCCTACCAACTTTTTCCCCTTAATCCAGTCAATCACAGGAACTTGGAATGAGAACACAGAGCTGCTGCAGCCTGGTTACTGACATGTAGGTGTGCTACTCCAGCAGGTGATCTCCACCTCCTGAGAGGTGTCCAGCCCTTCTGTACAGAGGATGCAAGAGATGCTGATTTCTCCAGAGGGGATGAGTGTTGGTTTATGCCTGGCAGGAGCTGCCCAGAGCTCACCAGTTGTAAACTGGGATGGTGTGAATGAGGGCAGCCCTGTGCCTGATGGGGGCTGTGTGTGTTTGGTGTCACTGGCTCATTCATAGACTGAGAGAAGGAGAGGAGAGGAGGATTAATCTCTCACAGCCTCCTGCAGCAGGTGAGCAGGAGGGCACAGACTGACACACATGGCTTCAGTTTCTTCTCCTGTGCATGGAGTCAAGCACCACAGGCTGCCCCAGGGAGCTGCTGTGCTGTGCTGTGCCCATCCTGCTGCCCCAGGGAGCCATCAGAAGGGCCAGCACAGGGTGTCCAGGGGGATGGCAGGTTCCTCATAAGCTTCAAGGACTGTTTGTCCTGTAATGTTCCAGCGTGGGCAGGTGAGAAACCTCAGGGCAGAACTTCTCAGTCCTGCAGACAGTGAAGAACAATCTCATCCTTATTGCAAAAAGATAAAGCACTCTTGATTCCTTTGCAGCCAACTGAGGAAGAGAAACTCCTGAGGTCAGACTCTCCCAGTGCTTTTACAGATGTCCAGGCTGAAGGAGCTGGGTTGTCTTTGTCTCCCTGGTGATCAGAGAGCACCAGCCCACCTGCCTTGGCTGTGAGCACCTGCTCAGCTGTGATCTGCAGTCCTGAGTGGTGCAAGGGGATGGAGCAGCTCTGCCTGTGGAAATGCTCAAACAGGCTGCATGGCAATCCCCACAAGGAACTGCACTGAGACGTAGTTCTCATGTCTTGCCAAGCTGTTCTTCCCTTGCTAAGTCACAGAGCAGGAGCCTGAGGGTGTTGTTATCAATCTGTAGCTCGAATTCAGCATCTGTTCTGCTTCTTTCCCAGGCATGAGGCCAAGGTTTGGTGTCCAGGAGGTGGGACCTGCCTGAAAATGCAGAGCTGTGCTCAGCCTCCCCACTCCCTCCTCCACAAACACGGCTGCTGCAGCACAGCAGGAAGGTGTAAATATGATTTTTACAGCCCAGAAAGCAGCTCTTGGGTTTGAATTAAATTTTCCCAGAATTAATTTTCTTTTTCTCATCTTGCATCTGTCTGAGCCCAGCACAAGTGTTCGGGCAGCTCCAGGTGTCACAGAGAGGTTCCCTGGGATTTCACTGGAAATCTCAGAAGGGATGGAGCACAGTGAGGTGCCCTGAGCAGGACAAGCTCCTGACAGAAGGGATCCTGTAGGAGCTTGGTGCTTTGGGTAATATCAAGGAAGTGTTTCCATGACTCCTGGGGTAGCTGTACCAAAATCTGTGCTTCATTACTTGTTTTTTCCTGCTCTCCGCAGGGTAGCAGCTTGTTACCTGGAAATTTATGACCATTTCTTTTTATATTAAGTCTAGATTAAAAATGGAATTCTACCTTTTTGACCAAAGCATATGACTTATAAAAATCCCACCTAAAGTAGTAGAATATAATCAGCAGACTCAACAGAAATTTCTTGTGTTGCCTATGTTTAATTTTATTTTTTTTGCAGTCCCAGGCTTCAGAAAAATCAGCTGCAAATACTACTGTGCTTTACATGCAAAAGCTTGCAGAGGTTTTATAGGCTAGAAATGATTTCTTTATGCCTCTCTGAGGTGATGATGCCCAGGTAGTGCAGGGTGACCAGACAGCACCTTCACTGTGATAATAATATTAAAGGTTTCATTGTGAATGCCATCAGAAAGATTGTATCATCCCACCCCAATTTTTAACTTTCAGCTCCAAGTGTTGATCTTTGCTAAGTAGCATTAGATTATTCCTATTAGATTTTATTTTCTTTCTAATCCATGATGTCATACTTTAAATAATATTTCTATTTTTGTATCAAATGTGTCCATTCCAAGCCCTCTCCCAGTGGAATGTCAGCATGGTGTAATCTTTGGAAACAGCTGCTGAGGATGCAAATGTGTACCTCATATTCCAGTCACAGGCTCACTCCTTTCTTCAGAAAAGCTGAATAATACCTCCATCATTTCTTATCAATACTCATTTGGTATTTTCTTAAAGAAGTTCAACCTCTACTGTGGCTTCAATACCACCTCCATCCTGAACCTTCCCTTCTGCAAGTTAAATTCATTTTTCTCTCCCTGTGAGGGATGGGGAAAGAAACCATCTTTTTTCTTTCCAGCAGACTGATGGCATATCTGAGACACTCCCCTTTCATTCATTCCTGCCCTGTATTAAATGACATTTTTCTCTTTCCTTTCAGGTCATTTCTTTTAAATCTCTTTTTTTTTCTCTCTTTTGGACTCGATTTTCCATGAATTATCAGACAAGATTAGCGAATCCTCTGAGATTTATGAGCCAGTTCTTCAAAAGTCTGTCAATCTCAGGGCTCTCCAACTTATTCTTTCCCTCTTGCAGGCTGAAATCTTTGTTGTTGTTATTAACTGTGACAGCCACTTGATGATGGATGACTTTATTAATAAATGACATTTTGTTGAATATCCTGAACATGGTCATCCATGGGTAGCTCTCCTCTGCTGAGCTGCAACTGGTTCTTTTACTTGGTCTTCCTCTTAACATACATTTATAAAGTATTTCCTGTTACTGTTAATACTTTTCTGCTGATTTTATCTACTTTTGAGCCTACACTTCTGTACTTGTCATAGGAATAACTGGCAGCTTTTTTTAATTTAAAAGCAGTCTAAAAGGTTCATTCCCTTACTTGCCCAGTACCAAGCACAGAGGCTTCCCAGTCCCAATGACTTCTGATGTTTCCTTGTTACAATTATTCAAATTCACTGATGCAGTAACAGGTAATTATATGCTGTAATGGATATAGGAGGAAGACAGATATTGAAATGCCCAATTCCATAAACAAGATTAACTTGCTGGGTGTAGAGAAATCAAACCAATATATTATGTTTGCTTTATCTGCTTTGAGAGTGCTGTTTGATGAATCTGGAGGATGCAGCAGGTCACAGTGTCTGGACCATGCTGGAAATGCATCCTCGTGGCAGGATGGTCCCTGGGACTGAGATGCCAGGCAGTTTTAAAATGGCCAGTTTATTCATCATCTTTAAACCAGCATTAGTGGGACAGGAGACTGACTGGGAAAAGAGAGGGGACCCAGTGACATTCATTGTGTTCTTCTGAGGATGCTCAGTTACTGCACAGGGCAAATTAAAATTCATCAAGAACTGTTTCCAGGGATTTCCTCCCTGCTGGCTTTTTTTTTTTTTTTTTTTTTT
>VZTZ01029966.1:61376-89475 GCA_013400955.1 Drymodes brunneopygia | reverse complement strand
TTTTTTTTTTTTTGGCTTTTTTCCTCCTACTTGCACTTCTTCCAAGCTGAATATTGAATTGATTTGCTGTGTGTTTCTGCCTGCTCCATTTTTTTCTGCACGTGTCTGACCCATCTGCAGTTGGTCATCCCCCATCAGCAGATCTCCTGCTCAGCTGCCACTGCTGTCTCCCAGAATTTTTTCTGAGGTCTGCCTTTGCCATCTCTCATCCCTGCAGTCCTCCCCACCACTGGCAGTGTGCTGCCTTAAATGTTATTCTTGTATATGGACCGGGATTGAATGAATTTCACTGCACAAATGACCTCAATATTCTTCTTCTCTGATGAAATGTTTGTGGAGTTTCACTAAAAAGAGCTAAACCAGGCAAATGAGATCTGAGCTCCCTTCAGCGAGTAGAGAGCCAGGAGCAGCAGCTGTGAGGACAAGAAACAGGTTTTTTACCTCAGAGGTAGGCCACTAATTGGAAGGTAAATGTGAACAAACCCTTTAATTTCAGCCAGAGATAAGAGGTATTCACCAAAGCCTGGTCTAGTGAAATGACTGCTCACATTGCAGCCCTGGGAAGGCATGTGGGAGAAACACCCAGGTGTCCTCTGCTTGTCCCCTCCTCTAGATCAGGATGGCCAGAAGAAGGAGCAGAGGCACCATGCAGGAATGCTGGAGAGGGGACAGCAGCTGCAGGGAGCTCCTGGTGCTGATGGATGGAGGGATGGATGGAGGGAGGGATGGATGGATGGATGGAGGGAGGGAGGGATGGATGGGGAGGGATGGATGGAGGGATGGAGGGATGAGAACCAGCTCGGTCCTTTCCAGGAGCACGGGGAGAGGGGACCAGGTGGTTCCTGCAGAGCTCTGGAGACCCTCTGCTGCTCTGCCCACCAAGGGCTCCTTCAGGGGGTGCATTACCTGCATGTCACTCACTGGCTGGCCTTGATCTCAGGCCAGCAGACAGCTCTGATGTGGCTGTCCAGACCTTCCTGTGGCAGAGGATTGAGGCAGCCAGGCAGAGATATTTGTGCTCAGCATGTCCTGCCTGAACACTTCCAGAGCCATGGAGAAGGGAGATTTTCCTGAGCAACATCTCAGTCTTCTGTCAGGGTATAAAGGCAGCCCCACCCTTGGCATTCCTAGAGAAGGGGGCCCTGGAGAAATGCTGCAGATGCAGTAATTGGTGTCACTGGTGTCACTCTCTGCCTGCTGAGCCTGGCAGGAGTCTGTCCCTGCTGTGAGGGGCACCAAGCATCCTGCACTGCCAAAGTCCCTTGTCCTGCCTGTGCCACTCTGTCCTGCCAGCAGGAATGGCCCTGCTCTCACAGCAGCCGTGGCTGCGTGTCCATGTGCCTGTTTGTCTGCCTGCCTGTCTGTCTGTCTGTCTGGCCACAGCAGCAGGCAGGGTGAGCTCCAGCCCCGTGCAGGGGCTCCTGCAGCCTCGTGCGGGCGTGCCAAGCGGTGAGCACAGCCTTCCTCCCATGCCTCATTTTGCTGTTTGTTTGTTTGCTCATTTATTAAGATTTGTAGCAGCAGCAGAAATAGCAAACCAGAGGTGGTGTCTGTGTGAGTGCATTGTGCTGCGGGGTTACAGGCACAACAGTCACATTCCCCACGCCTGAGAGAGATTACAAGGGAGGGTGCAGGAATGTGCATCTGGCAGCACTTTGTATCTTGGCCATTTCACTGCTTTCTCTGCATCTGAGGTTCCCAAAGTTTTGGTCGTGGAGGGCCATTTAATCCAGGGAACAGATTTCCTCTGCAGGGAAACACCGTTCAAGAGCAATTGTAAATAAAAGGTTGTTACTTGCAGAAGGAGTGAGGCACATTATGTGGGGATCTGCCCGACCACAGCAACAGGGGGAAGCAAATTTCATTTTAAAGTAGAGGAAAGTATAGCTACAATGTACCAAAAGATTGCTTAAGGCCTGGGGCCAGGAACAGAATCTGAGCTAACTATTCCAATTTTGTTTTAATTTCATGGGTTTTGACATAGTACTTACAATAAAATTATCAGAAATGTAGATCATTAAACATAAGGTTCTCAGGCACCTTGTCCAACATTCTTCCTAAAAGAAAGATTAGATAAAGTCTGTTTAAAAGTAGTTAAATAAATAAATTCCCCATCCCTGGAAATGTCCAAGGCCAGGTTGGACAGGGCTCAGAAGAACCTGGTCTGGTGGGAGGTGTCCCTGCCCATGGCAATGAGTTGGAATGGGATGAAGTTTAATGTCCCTTCCAACCCAAAGCATTCTGTGATTCTATGATAAATACAGACAGCTAACTGCAATTATTCTTTGGACACTCTCAGAATGTCCTTTTATTAACTTCTCATGAGGAGAATACAGTAGCTCTGGAGATATGACCAGATCTCCAGAAACTTATCTATGATGCTTTTACTCTCTTTTCTAACTTATAGAAACATTTGCTCCAAAATGTTTCTGTAAATAGATGTTTTTGGCAGATGACTGCAGCAAGGTTTGAGGCTGCTGTGCCTTAGCTCTGCTGTGCATGCTTCTGTGTGCATGTGGGAGGGAGTCTCTGTATTTTAAAGGAGAATCCCTTCCTTCCTGAAAGGACACTAATTATTAGTTGTTACCAAGTGATTTTATTGTGTCTGGGAAACTGCAGAACCCAGCAGTAGAGCAGGGCTTGTTCAAACCCTGGTGATGTCTGAGGAATGAAGCACATGAAGGCACAGGCAGGAGAGGGGATGCTGGAATTGCACTGTTTGGAATTGCAGAGGATGCTGCAGGAGGGCAGCAGCACAGGTAGAGAGAGGCTCAGTCAGGCTGAGCTTCCTGCAGTGCACAGGCCAGAGGCCCCACATTAAAACATTTGGCATCATTCCCAGATGTTCCATTCCTCCAAACCCAGCTGCACTCACAGGCCCAAGAATTCCAGGAGGCAGCCATGCTGCCCAGCTCTTTGTTTGGCCTCCAGCCTGCTGTGGGTGACTTTTCTACCCCCCTTTTCTCATGCCACAGCCCAGGGAGAGGGGTCAGACAGCGAATTTAAGTCTGTGGGAGGTTTCTTTTTTTAACTGCTTGCAGTCAGCCTTCCAGGGCAGAGCACCTGGAGCAAGCAGCGTGGCCCCAGCTCCCTGGCTGCCTCTCGGGCCTCTGGCCATCGAGCTGTGTGCCACACTCTGCAGTCACTCAGGGGGGGACTGTCCCCACAGCAGGTCACTTCAGACTGGAGACAAGCAGTAATGCTGCAGCTGGCTTGATCTGGACTTGTGACTCTCTGTGCTTCTGGGGGTGACTCTGTCAGTACAAGGTTTGCTCAACAATGGCCCTGTTGTCCCCCAGTGCCCAGAACAACACAGCCCTTCAGAGTACTTGGCCCTGGTGCTCTGCCTCGTACCAGATGCTGGTGTCAGAGACAGAGTGGCACATCCCTCTTGAGAAGGGTGAGCCTTGTAAAAAATCTTCTCGACTCCAGGTTTCCCACAGCAGACTCTCAGGGGCATCCAATTTTGGGAAAAAGTAGCTTAAAATTTGAGTGGTACAGTGCTAGAAACAGCCCTGTGGAGAGACCTTGAACAAAGGAATCCCTGGGCTTTTATAGCCTTACAATCCACACACCCATTGCAGTGGTTATTTTGGGTCCAGGGTCTCTTGCTGTTCTCTGGCCCCTGCAGAATCCCAGGATGAGCAAACACCCCCTGCTCAGCCCTGCAGGGCCCCGAGCTCTTGGTCAGGCAAAGGGTCAGTGTCCATTCCCAGCCACTTCCCAGGGGCTCCGGCCATTCCCCCACTCCCAGCACAACCTGCAGCTCCCACCTCACCTCCCCCTGGAGCACTGGGGGTTCCAGAGCAAAGGGAGGAGGGCTCCTGCCTGCTCCTGGGCTGCCCTGGCACAGGGCACATCCAGCCCAGGGCTCTTTGGAGGGCTGGCATTTGCCTCATCCCCAGTTTTTCACCTTCTTCTGCCCATTCCTACCCTACCAAGCCATGGTGTGATAACTCCTGCTTGGGGAAGTTTGGGGAAGCCCTGGTATCCAGGAGAGCCAGCTCATGCCAGCCTGTGGCAGAGCTCTGGGTCTCCATTGCCATTGAGGGGATGGGGCTGTGACTCAAGTAGTTCATGTCAAGTTCTGTCATATCCAACTGGGCTGAGTCTACACAGCAGCATGCAGAGCTTTGGCATAGAAACATGAAACTGTGCTCATGGCAGCTCTGGATCTCTTGAGAAATCTGCTTTGTCCCAGCTGGCCACATCCTGTTGTTCTGAGACATTGTGGTAGGGAGACAGCATGTCTTCATTTTCTGATGACAGCAAGGTAGCAGAGCAGGGCACTCCGTGTGCTGGCTGTGTCCTGGCACATGAATCAGACCTCCAGAGCCTAGACCACTCTGCCAGTTAGCAAATAAGATTCCAGATGTTAACTCTCTGAACAGCAAGAAACATCAGTGCTGAAAGGAAAACAGAGGAATGGGAGGGTGCTAACTTCTGTATTTCTTTTGGGGAAGAAGGAAAAATACTAATTCAGAAGAACTCCTTGACTGCTGCAGGGAAATTGGCTGCTGGGAGGGTTTGCTGCATGTTTGAGGGAAGGCAGTTGGACACAGATGTGCTTGGGAATGGGTAAGAGATGCCAGCCTAGTCCTTCCTGGCATTCCTTCACTGGACCTTTAACTTCTCTGTGGTTCATGTGCTGACTCCCTACAGGGCTCTCCAAGGCCACTTGATGCCAAGATCTGCCTCTTTCCTCTTCAGTACTCTGTTTCTTAGACAGGACAGACTGCAGTCATCAGTCAGGGCATGGACAGACAAATGTCATAACCAGCTGCCTATTTGACTGGTTTCTTGAATCCTCTTACTCTGCACTGGTTTCCTCCCTTCCCCCACCTTTGTTTCTTCTTCTAACCATCTATCCCTAATCATCCCTTGTCTTGTATAACACCTCTTTACCTGCATCCCTCTCGCAGTCTGTTCCATGCTCTGGAGAACCTTTCCTGTGACTCACTGTGATGGTTTTCACCCCAAACCAAGGGCCTGATGGCTCTCACCACGAGGGTGACTGCACAGAGTGCTGTGTTTGTGGGGTTAGGTTATCTCAGCTGCCATCATTATCTCTCTGCTTTATGTTCCCGTTCCTCTGTGTTTCAGGGTGTGCTTTACAGAATCACAGATTCCCTCAGGACGGAAAAGCCCTCTGAGATCACTGAGTCCAAACATTAACCCAGTGCTGCCAAGTCCAGCACTGAACCATGTCCACATCTGCACATTGTCTGAGCACTTCCAGGGACAGTGATTCTACAGCTTGCCTTGACAACCTCTCCTAATGCCTGACCATGCTTTTGGTAAAATATTTTTTACCAAAAAGAAAATTTTTGCTAATATCACAGGAGTCTGTCTAGATAACCCCTCACGGGCCTTTCAAGGCTGTGCTATAGAAGCTCCACCCAGCACCTCCAACTCCTTGTGGCTGCCCACAGCCTTTTTTCTGTCCAGTGTCAGTCTGGCCATCACCTGTCCATGCATGGCTCAGCTGGGCACAGGAGAGGGGCTGCTCAAAGGGAATTGGACAGATTTGTCCACAGAAAGGAAAAGCAACCATGTGTTTTCCTGGGGTGATTCCTGAGCTCCTGTGGGTGCATTATCCTTGCAGCCGTGGTCACTGTGCTCTAGATGGGCTTTCTCAGAACAGACACTGCTCCCATCTGGCTGTCCTGATGTGGTCATTGGCACCTGGGGACAGGGTGGTTCTTCATTTCCCCCTTCTTGGTTGCTCTTTCAGTGCCAGATCTCTGCACCCTTGTCAGGAAGTGCTGAATGCTGTCACGCCCTGAGAGCACACAGAGAAAGGAGCACAGGAGAGGGGGCAGAGCTCAGGCAGAGCAAGAGAAGAGAAGGCTGACAGCTGGGCTGTCCTTTGCAGGCTTCTCTCACCCTCCTGCTCACTTGTCACTCCCCAAATCCCTGCTGTGAAAGGCTTTTCACTGTCGTTTTTCTGACCACCCTCCTCAAATCAGGGCCTCACTCCCAATGCTCTTTCCCCACGCTGAATCTCAACCCTGCCATCTTTCTTATGCTTCCTACTTCTTACACCTGCCTAGCTTCCCTCCTCAGCCAAAACTACTGCCAAGCACCCCCTGAGCTGCTGCTTTGCCAGGGAGTGAGCATCGTCTGTGGCAGGATCTGGACCAGACCTGGTGCCAGGAGTCCCACGCCACCCACCCCAGGGGCCAGGCTCAGCTGCAGCTCAGTGATGTGGCTTCTCCCAGTCTGGCACATGGCTCTGTGCACCAGGCACATGTTGGGAAGGAAGGGAGAAGGCTGAGCTGCACTGGAGTTATTCAGATTTTTCACTTCTGGTTTGCCAGCCCCTGTTTTGAAAGGATCAGGATGGGATTCACAGGTCAGAGCATTTCTCTTCCCACACATTTTGGTCTCTCACACAGCACGGAGGCAGAAAACGTCACCCAGTCTGTCTCCCTGGGTCATGTATCCCTCAGAAACAGCTTGTTTTGCCCTCATTTATGGTACTAACAGAGAAAAGTATCCTAGTCCCAGAAGGCTCATTCTCTGCTAACGCAGTGCTTTTCATGGATATTGCATTAAAGCAAAGTCCTGGGCACATGCCTGTGCCACAGCCAGGGACCTGGGTGGGTGAGAAGGGAGGATTTTGGCAGCTGTGGGTCTGGCTGGAGACCAGGCAGAGCTGGGTGGGAAGCAAGCACTCTGTGTTCCAGAGCCAGATGAGAAAGAGAGGAGAGCTGAGATCCAGGAGAGATGGCCACCCGTTCCTCCTGGTCACAGCCACCACTGGCTGCTGGGAGGGTGGCAGAGGTGGCACCCAAGGAAACAGCAGCTGCATGGAGATGCAGAAGTTATTTAGGAAGAAGAAGGAGTGAAGCAGAGTGGCACAGAGGGAACTGATTAGCACGAGACGATTTTTAAGACTGGTAAAAATGAGAGCTAAACTGGAATGCGAGAACGTGCTGGGCACGGTTCAGCCACAGCTTCAACCTCAGCACTCTGAGATGCTCCAGCTCTGGGCACATCAAGGGGTCTGTCCTCTGTGGGGACAAGGGCTGTGGCACAGGAGGCTGGAGCCACAGCCAGTGCCCAGAGCAGGGCAATGGCACAGCAGGGCTGCAGGGCAGTGGCACGGGCAGGGCCACCCAGCGAGGGTGACTTGTCCCCGGCAGAATGTGCCATCCTATTCAGCCCGAGGGGAGCTGTGCTGGTTGCCACGACAACCAGGACAGATCATATGACCCGTTCCACTTTCTATATATAAATCTGTTTCACACAGTGTATGTGACTCCATGGAAACCAAATGTTGAGCAAGAAAGATTGCATAAAAATGAACAAAATACAGAATGACTCAAAGTACGAGGCAGAGAGAGGCTGTGGGTAGGGCCAAGGGGTTTGTGGGTGCCCCAGGGCTTTTCCTGAGCCAGGGCACAGGCTGGCACAGGCATCAGCTGGAGCTAAACACAGACCCCACTTCTTTAACTGCACCATACAGCACCTTGCTGTACCTACAGGGGCTCCAGGACAGCCAGAGAGGGATGTTGGACAATGGCCTGGAGTGACAGAGAGCAAGTTTTGATCAACTTTTAGGGAGAAATTCTTCCCTCTGAGGGTGGGGAGGCCCTGGCACAGGTAGCCCAGAGAATGTGTGGCTGCCCCAGCCCTGGAAGTGTCCAAGGCCAGGCTGGATGGGGCTTGGAGCAGCCTGGGATGGTGGAAGGTGTCCCTGCACATGGCAGGGGGGTGGAATGAGATGAGCATTGAGGTCCTTTCTAGCCCAAACCATTCTGTGATTCTGTGGCTCTGACTTTTCTGCCCCATACCCTAGGACTGACACACAGCTTTTCCAAGCTCGGTGGTCACACAAACTGCAGTTAGACAGAAAGATAAGCTCAGTATTGTCAGTGCAGAACAAGCTGTTCCCCACAGCACAGAGGCTGTTCTGGGGCAGACTCCTGCTGTGTCCTTGCATTGCTCCTTGCAGGGAGTTTCCCCTGCAAAGTTTGCCTGTCTTTCTGTCCCAGTGATCCTCCAGCCCTGCAGGGCAGCTGTTTGGGCACTGTGGCCTTTCCTTGTGCTGCTGGGTCTGCAAGTGGGAGTGCACAGGTGGCAGCAGCAGCAGGTGAGTGTGCTGATGCTGCCCTCCAGCCCTTTCCCACAGCCAGAGGATCCTCTTCATTTCCTCCTATGCTCTGCTGAAATAGGATCATAAAATCACAGAAGAATTTATATTGGAAGGCACTTCTTGAGGTCTCTGGTCCAACCCCTTGTTCAGAGTTAGATCAGGTTGCTCAAGGTGTGAATTTGTGGGTTTGGGATTGTTTTGCTTTCCTTTCCCTGGGGTTGTGTGTTGGGAATTGCTCCTGGTCTGAGCTCTGCTGGAACCAACACATCTTCAGGGAGCTCAGGCTTGTCAATGCACAGATGTTTCCTCCCCAGGATCCCTCTTTGAAGGAGAATGGGGATTTCCTGCAGTTTGAAAATGGGAAGTCATTTTCCTCTATTGAGCAAGGCAGAACTTGCCTCAGGGTCGAGTCATCATGGATTGAACTGATGTGTGTTACTCCCTGTTGCCTCGCTTTGCTGCATAAAACCCCCTTTGGCTTTTTTTCCACCACTGCTAGGGAATCACAATGCCAAGGGCTCTTCCAAAGGTACAGAATGAGTGGGGCTGCTGCTAACTTAAACAAGAAGACCAAGAAAGAAAAGAAAAAGAAAATAATTGGAAAGTTAGAAGAGGTGGAGTGGGAGAGGCACCCACCAGCTCCCTGCTGGCCATGCTGCCCTGTTCTGAGCCAGCCAGAAAACATCAGGGCTCCAACAGGCAGGGCCTGACTGCTGCTGTTCTTCACATGGAGCATCCAGGATGTCTGACCCAGCTGTCCTCTTCAGACATGCTTCTAGATCACCTGTGTACAGCAGCACACAGATGAAACAGTGTGTCCTGGTCAGGGTTGTGGTGCTGTGGGGTGGCTCTCTGGCCCTCACAGGTTGTCCTCTTCTTGACATCCCTGGCCCAGTGCCCGTGGATGCAGGGGAAGAAACACAGATCATGGTCAGGTTTGTGTGCTCTGACCCAAACAGCAAATCCCTCTGCTTCTTGTCAGTGCTGCTGTCCTGGATTAGATGAGTTAACCCCACAGAAGATCTGTTCTTATTTCACATGTTTGCCTTTGCCACCTCTCTGACCAGTGTTGAAGAGCTCCAGTGCCCTTTCTGCTTTGAGATGTTCTCTGCATTTGCTGCTCATCTCTGTTTCTTCTCTGCTGTGCATTTATCAGGAGAATTCCATCCCTGTGCTTCTGCAGACAGCAAACAAAAACCATTTCTTGGCACACAGAACAAGACCTATTGGGTGGCTGGCTCTTGTATGTTCCCCTGATACACGAAATTCTGATCCTAGGAAATCTCGTGGGAAAGAAGTGCTTGTGCTGTTGGATTTTCATGTTTTGAGAGACGCTTTGATCCCTTTTCCAGGCATCAAATACAGATGGAGGAGGATTTCACTGGGGTCACACGTTCTCTGCTCACATTGTTCAGGTTTCCTGTTTCCTCGACCATGTGTTGCAGACATCCTTTCTGGGTCCAGAGTTGCCTGTCCACCACCATGGTGACAGCAGCTGGTGACACTTCCAGCAGTGACAGTGAGGGGAGTGGCCTGAACATTTCTGAGCTCAAAGGCAGTGTGGGAGTTGGAAGGTTTAGAAAGCAGAAGGGACTGCAAGCTCACCCAGCCTGAGCTGGGGCAGGGGTGTCAGGGTCCTGCCTTTTCTCTTCACTGGAATAGAGCAGAACTTCTAGAAAGAGGCATTTAATCTTGATGGAGGAACCACAAGAAGTGTACAGCTCCCTGGTAAGCCTTGATACTTATCCTCATGACTGGCAGATTCTTTAAAGGCAAGCTTATCTTCAACTTCCAGTCCCTGCCTGCTGTTCTGTTCTCTCTTTGCTGGTTTGCAATGCTTTCTGCTGATAGGGAACCTCCTCTCCATGGAGACACCCTCTGTTGTGATTTACTGTTCTCAGAAATGATCCTGATAATAATTCTCCTAAAACAGGAACAAGAAATCAAAGTAATAGTGCAGTCTTGCTGATCTGTCTAAGGAAGATGTGCATCTATGTGGGTGCTTTTTTGTGGGTTCCTCTGGCTGAGCACCGGGTGTGCCCTGTGGGAGCTGGGTTTGGGAGAGCTCTGTGCCAGATGTGGAACTGTGCCAGATGTGGAGCTGGCCTCTTGGAGCACTATCTGCCAGTCACCTCCACTCCCTGTGCAGTGCCATGGCCCTGTCCTTGCTGTGTCCCAGCAGCAGGATTGCCTGTCCTGCCACAGAAACCAAAATATCTCCCATACAGGTGTGCAAAATTGGTCCCAGTTTAACTGTGCTGCTGCAAGAAGAAGGGACTGCAGATGGCCTGGCTGGGACAGGGCTGTGCCTGCCGAGGACAATAGGGCAAGAAAATCTCTGCTTTTCCTCAGATCTCCTGTTTTGGCAGAAAAAGGATAATGTGCTATCCACTGAGGCCTCTCTGGCACTCTCATTTCTGACAGGATGGGTTGCTGAGTGTGCCAAAACTATGAGGTGCTTAATCTGTGGTGCATTATAATGCCCAGGCCCATGTGCATCCAGCCCAGAGCCCATCATCCCACACTTTCTGTGCCAGAGCATCCTGGGTTCCTGCATGATGAGTGCAAGGCTTGTAGTGATGTGGCAAGGGGGAAAGGCTTCAAACTGAGAGAGAGTAAGTTTAGATTGGACATTAATAAGAAATTCCTCCCTGTGAGGGTGGGCAGGCCCTGGCACAGCGTGCCCAGAGAAGCTGTGGCTGTCCCTGGATCCCTGGCAGTGCCCAAGGCCAGGCTGGATGGGGCTTGGAGCAGCCTGGGACAGTGGAAGGGGTCCCTGCCATGAAGGGAGGGGGAATGAGATGAGCTTTAATGTCCCTTCCAACCCAAACCATTCTGTGATTCTGTGATTCTGTGAGGGCAGGATGGTGAGGAGACCTGTATGAAGTCAAGTTGTGTTTCCTTCTTCAGTTCCTCCCCTATGCCATTTTCAGTTCCTCTTTCCCCCTAAAGCTGCTACAGGAGTTGGAATCCAAGTGTTGTTGGGAGGGGATTGCACTGGGACCAGTTAGGGGCTCTGACACAGAAGTGGTCCCAGCATTCAGGGGATCTTCCTCTGCAGGGGGATAAGCCCTGCCTAAGTGTGAGCTGAGTCACATTCCGTTCTAAAACAAAGGGAAGAGATCCACACACACCTCATGCTGTCCTGGTTTCAGCTGACACAGAGTTAGTTTTCTTCCCAGTAGCTCATTCAGTGCCGAGTTTGGATTCAGTGTGAGAATAATGCTGATAACACCCTGATGTTTTAGTTGGTGCTCACTCTAAATGAAGGAATTTTCAGTGTCCAAGGAGCTGCAGAAGGAGCCAGGAGGGAGCAAGGCCAGGACAGCTGACCCAAACTGTCCAAAGGGATATTCCACACCACAGAACATCATGCCCAGTGTATAAACTGGGAGAGTTGGCCAGGAGGGGCCAAATGCTGCTCAGGGAAGGGCTGGGTATGGGTGTTCAATTGTACTGTGCATCACGTGTCTTTCTTGGGTTTTATTCCTCTCTCTTTTTGTTATCTCCCATGTCTTTGTCATTATCATCATTATCATTATTATTATCATTATCTTTCACTTTATTTCAATGATTAAACTGCTCTTCTCTCATGAATTTTACTTTTTCTTTGATTCTCCTCCCCATCCCAGGGGTGGGAGGCAGTGAGTGGGTGGCTGTGTGCTGCTGAGTTGCTGGCTGGAGTTAAACCACAGTGCACACACATGAAAAACCCCCTGGACGTGGCTGCTTGTGAATGCAGTGTAGTTATTTCTGACCTGCTCCTCACCATGTCAGAAGGCATTTCCTGGACAGGGATTCACTTCCGTGGGATAAATAATTCTGTTTCACACATTTTTCCTTGTTCTTTTGCACTTCTTCCTTTGAAGACAATTAAACCAGAGACAAAAGTGAGTGGCTGGTGTGCCTCAGGGAACATGGAAATACAAACTGGAGCTCTCTGGGTGTGAGCCAGGCTGCTGGCTCTGTAGCTGCAGCCCTGTGAGTTGTGACTGGCAACCTTTGGCCATGCATCTTATCTCCCTGCACTCAGTGTTCCTGGGTGAAGGCACCAGAGGGAGTTCATCCCTCCTGGGAGGTGAAGCCCTCTTTGCCAGTCTCACATCAAGCAGCTGCTGTAAATCCTAAGGGACTCCAAGGAACCAGCAAAACTCCTTGTAAGAGGGAATAATACAGGTGCTGCAAGGCAGTGCAGACAATTACACTTGTCTTACAAGTGTACAAATGCACTTCAGTTCCACCTCTTTTTTTTCCACCCCCTGAAGCTTCACTGGGGCTTGCAGCTGAGTTGGTGCAGAGATGTACAGCTGAGATGTGGCACCTGAGCCCTGATAGCAGTTCTCTGTGTGGGCCTGGAAAGCAGCTGACAGCCTGGTGCTCATCTCCTGCTGTTCCTAATTACCTGGATCACTCTCAGTGATCTGGATCCTTGTATCTGGATGGTGTGGATCCAGACTGTCTGTAGATCAGTAATATCTGCATCTCTAATTACGTGCATTATTAGTATAATCAGCATCTTAATAAATTTACTCCAGCACATGACTCCTATAGGCAGCATGGCTCTTGGAACTGCCTGAAGGTGATGTAAAATACTGTAAAATAAATTGTGACAGCACCTCCATGATCAGTGCTTTGACCCACTGATATATATTCATGGGAAGGTAAAGGAGGGCCAGATGCCTGCCTCTCTTTCTCAGACACTTGATCATTTTATGCTTTGCATTTTAATGTTTAACAGGATTCATTTTCTTGGACAGTTCCAGGTGCTCTTGGGGTTCATTAAATACAGAGGGGTTCATTGCTGTCCCAAAGGGTGATTTCTTCAAGGCAATGCTGCTCCATGTTCTGGATGAAGCTGGGACAGATGGAGGGAGAAATGGACTGAAAGTCTCTGGGTACATTGGAATCTCTGGAATGCCAAACCACACCATTTCTTTCCAGCTGTGTGTCTGGTTAGACTTCACATTATCAAGATATTGACTTAATAGGTTGTGGTTTTTTTTTTTCTTTTCTCAGCAGAAACCCCGAAAGGCAACTCCTCAGCCAGGAGAAGACACCTTGAACGGCCACCTTCCCCCAGGCTGGCAGAGCTACATGTCCCCCCAGGGTCGCAGGTACTATGTGAACACCTTCACAAATGGTAAGTGGGGGTGGCTTTCCAGTAAATTTTTCACCATACCAGCATAGATCTGTTTCAGGAAATCACCTTGCTAGTTGGTTTTGACAACCAAGTAGCTGCAGAGCCGAAGTAATTAATATGATCCTGACACCATATGAAAGAAAATACAAGAAGATTTAGTCTTATGGTCCTCTGTTATCTTAATTCTGTCCATCAGAAAGCATCTGAAATGTTTACAAAAGACAGAATGTAAAGTAGAAATGCCCCTGTCATAAATGTTTTAGAATACAAAACACTGTTAAAGATACAATTTTTACCACATTCCTTATTTCCTTTACCTGGAGATATTTATGTCTGTATATACACTTACATGTAAAGTATAGTAAAGTTTGATAAAATATCAGATATCACTAAAGCACCAGTGAGGAAAACAGAAACAGTGAACTGGTCAGACTCAGCTGGCCCACGGAGACAGGGAAAGAAAAACACATGTAATGGGACAGCACAGACAAAGGCTTCAGTATTTGTTGTTCATTCACTGTCATGTTGGTAGAGGAGCAGACTTCACTCATGATCTTATCACCTGCTCAAGACCTGTCAAACTTGTACCACCCCCAGTTTACCTGAGACTCTGTGTCTACCTGCTCTTCTCATCATGAGCTCACAGCAGCATTGCAAAACAGGGCACTGTGACCAGCAAATCCAGATTCCTTTAGCAAAAAGAATGCCAGAGTGACATGAAGGAGGGGACAGCAGAGCTAATCTGGTTCACAGGGAACCTGCAGCCATCAGGAGTGACCCCTGGCATTCCTTTATCTCACTCACAAGGAGAGCCATGGACTGTCCCAATGCACCTCCTGGTCTGTTCAGAGACTGATGTGTTTTATTTCAGCAGCCTTTGGCTTAGAACTTTGCCAAGTCATTATTTACTGGAGTTCAATGCACTCACATCTTCCAGGATGCTCCCTCCAGAAGGGACATTTCCATTTAACCCTGCCTCCATCTCCAAGCACAGTTTGGGGTTGCTGATGGACAGCACGCCCTGCACAGCTGGGGAGATGAGCAGGAGTTGGACTCCCCATCCCCACTGCAGTTCAAATGTGGGGAGGAGGTGACTGTACTCAGCTCTGAGCCATCACTGTGATGGACCCACACTCACTGGATTGAGGCCAGGTAAAACCAGTAAGAGGCAGAGCCTGTTTCTGTTGTGATAAGAGCTCTTGTCACAGGGACCCTGCCTCAGAAAGGTGCATGGCTGGCACTAAATCTCTCCATAATGTCAGGCACTTTTGTACTTCCCTCAAAAAAGTTACAAGTAACATAACAAGGGCCAATTGCCATCTCCTGCTTGGGAGACGCCCTCAGAAATCAGGAGATTTCTGATTTCTCTAGGAAGGGAGGATAACTTTGGCACAGGCTGAGCAGCGAGGCGGGGGAATCTGTGTCCTTGGAAAATCTCAGCACTGGCTGGACAGAGCTGTGGCTGATCTGTTGTTAGCACTGAGCCTGCTCAGAGCAGCTGGGCTGAGGAGTTCCAGAGGTCACTTCCAACCAGTCTTTCTCAGGAGAATGCCCAAAGCACCTATGGTTGTGCTCTCAGCTATTACAGTGTTGCATGGTTCCCAGAATAACAGCATGGAAGAGAGGGTAGAAGTGGGGTTTCTGTGCTCTGAGCCTTGCTTTAGGGATCACTTCTTCAGGTTCTGTTTAGATGAGAATCTCCTCACCAGACTAATCCTAAGCCCAGTCAGCTTTGACATTAGGCTTGCTCTTCTTTCCTATGCTGGATTTCCTAATTAAAGACTCAAGAATCCTGCATGGGCTGTGGCATTTGGTGGGACAGGAGGAATCTCCTGCAGGATGGACAGGGGCACTCTGACCCCTTGACTATCTCAGCCTAACTGGTATTCCTGGCAAGCTCAGCTTGTCTCAGCCTGCTCAGTTAGACTGTGCTGCTGCCTCAAAGCTGCCTAGCTGCATAGAGACTGTGTGGTAGTTTGTCAGCTGGGTGATACTGCCTGAGAGTGTTTTTGCTCTGCTTGGGCTATATTGCATGATCAGACTCAGATCTCAAATGCCCCTGCTTCCTCCAAGTGGGTGATGTGCCACAAAAGTGTCACCTCTGGTGTCATCCAGGCTTAGGACAATGTGGAATGCAACCTCCAGACCTTTAGGCTGAAGTGTGTGGTGAAGCCTCACTGTCCTGGCATGAGCAGCTGTCTGGACACTATTTTGATTTAATCTGACTAATTGCCTTTGACCTCTGATCCCACAAAACCTGTAGTTCAGGACTATCCATAGGCTCACCTTGGTGAAGTTTCATGTTGCTACACTTTCTTCCTTGGCTGTGCTGCAGAGCTGGGTCTGCTGAGCCACGCAGTCACCATGAAGTTGAGAGCACTTACTCAAAGGATAACTCTTAACTGGAGCTGGGAGAGAACACAATGTTCTCTCCTGCACAGAACAGGCTCAGAATTCACAGGCACCCTGGAACAGGAGGGTGCTGCTCAGTGAAGATGCATTTAAGATCAGAGATTTCATCAGAAATAATCAAGTGGCAAAGACAGGCAATGGAACAGTTTACAGATGAAGACACTGGGGCTCTGGAGGATCTGAAGCTGAGTGAGAGCCAGCAGTGTTGTGCTAGTACAAACCAGCCAGCATTTTCCATTGTATAAATAGGAGTGTTGTCTGTGAGGCATGAAGTCAGCCTCCAACTTTACAAGGAAATTATAAAGCCTCAGCTGGAATATTTTATCTTGTTTGGACTCTACACTTCAGGAAATATGTGAGTCAGTTGGATAAAGCCCAGAAGAGAGTAGCAAAGATGATGGAAGACGTGGAAAGCATAGCCTGTGGGTAAATGCTGAGAGATTGAGGGTGTCTGTCCTTAGAAAGTAGAGATGTGGACAGGGTCATGAAAGCAGACTTAAAGTGCATAACATGCCATTAGAGAGAAGGCTTTGCAATGCCTGTCATCACTAGAAGTTTTCAATTTCAATTTTCATCATTAGAAAACATTTCAGTTGCAACCAGGACAACTAACAACTAATAACTAAGCCTTCCAAGCTCTCT
Source organism: Drymodes brunneopygia (assembly GCA_013400955.1). Taxonomy (NCBI): domain Eukaryota; kingdom Metazoa; phylum Chordata; class Aves; order Passeriformes; family Petroicidae; genus Drymodes; species Drymodes brunneopygia. The sequence goes on along the minus strand of VZTZ01029966.1, from coordinate 73,180 downwards.
TGGAAGTGAAGTGTGGGAGTACAGAGCTGCCTGGGAGTCTGTATCACCAGAGCAGGTTATGCAAAACAAAGAAAATTCACATTGGCCTTGCTCTGGCCTAGAGCAGGGACACTATGACTTCCTGAAATCCCTGTCAGGCCTGTTTTTTCAGTCTGTAAAGCCTAAACTACATGAAAAATATTTATCACTGTAGAAAATGACAAATGCCTGGGACTCAATGGAAGTCATTCTTTATTTGGTGTCTTTGCATTTCCCCAATTTTTACAATCATTGCATCCAACCAGCCTCTTGTCACTCCTCTGCTGGTTTGCTTTTTCTGGTTGTCTAAGTCAAAGAATCTCAATGTGAGTTCAGAGGAAGGAACATTTCATTTGTGCTTTTGATTGGCAGCTGTGCTCAATATTCCCACTGTGTTTTGGGGCAGGTCCTGCTCCTCCCTGTCCTGTCCTGCCCTCGAGCTCTCCAGGGAAAGGCAGGATCAGCCAGGATTGCACCAGGCAGCAGCAGAGGGTGGGCTCCACACCTCAGGGTCTGCTGGGATGGGTGCATGGCTGGGAGCAGGGGGTGGACACAGCCTTTGAAGAAGGTCAGCAGCAGAAGCTGTACAAGATTTGGGGTGGTGGAGCTCTGTGCTGCTCCCCAGGTGAGCCCTGTGTGCAGTTCTGCTCCCTCCTCCTAAAGACAAGAGGTGTTGGGTGACCTGGCTGTTCAGCTGCTTGCCTTTCTGACCATGCTTGCTGGTGGCCTCTCCTCTGCCTCAGTGCAGAAGCCTTTTTTTGGGTCAAATAGTTTTTTTGCTCTTAGTGCTTGAAATGGTAATGCAAATATCCACTGCCATTCCTGGGGAGGGGAAATGGGATTTTAGGGGCAAGTAACATCTTGATTGTTCTGAGCCTTCAAAATACAGCAGATGCTTCCCTTCCTGTGAGGAATTACTATTATGGTCACCTTTGTTTCCAGTGGTTTGTGTCCTTCCACACTGGCAATATCTGCCTCTGTTACATATCTTGACCCTGAGAGAGGCTCAGTTGGTCAGAGCAAGGTGCTGACAATGCCAGGGTTGTGGGTTAGATCCCCATATGGGCCATTCACCTAAGAGTCTGACTCCATAATCCTTCTGTGTCCCTTCCAGCTCAGACTATTTTGTGATTTTGTGATCTTACCTGACTGTAACAGCATTTCCACCGTGTGTTGTTGTGTGGTCTAATTTTCATTGCCTTTACAGGAAAAACACAAGGAGTTGGTTCTTAACTAGAAAGAATATATGAGACAGTGTTCTTACGTGGAAGAAAGATGTTAGGAAAATCAGTGATGAAGGGATTGGGGTGGCCCTGGCACAAACAGATGTGCAGAGGTGACAGAGAGCACATTCCTGTCTGTCTCCACTTGACATCCCACCAGATAAACACCCCACATTCAGCATCCTTTGAAACAGGTTCAATCCTGAAACTATGGGAAAGGCCTCTGAGCTGGATAGGATCTGCATAATGAAACCCAAGGCTATTTCAATACACCCAAAGTTTTCTGAGCATGGCCTTGCTGCAGGAGGGTTGTCTGCAGCAGTGCCATTACAGCTGAGTGCCTGACACCTGTCTTGTGCAACCTCCAGAGACATCCCCGTTTGCCATGTCAAAACACAAGAGAGAGTGCCCAGAATGCACAGCCACTAGGTGGTTAACGAGTTGCTCAGTGTCTGTGGGAGGGGTTTACAATTGTGTGTGGGTGGTAGATTCAGCAGGAAAATATTTCGTTATGCTGAAGAAAGTCTCTGATGGGCTGCAGCTGCAATAACTCTTGCATTAGTCAAACAATAGCACTCCAGCTACCTTGCCCATCACATTAAAGCTGACTTATATACTTATTTCACCCGTGTTTGTGTCACAGACACTTTGCTTCCACTGCTGAGGCCAACCTTATGTTGTATGTTCTTATTTCCAGCCTTTTCTTGTCTTTGATGTAAGGTCCTTCCCATTTCCTAAACAGCATTTTGTCTCCTGGAAAGCAGGACTTCTGCTTTTGTGTTATCTTGATCCTAATTAAGGCCCACATATTCTTATCATCACCAAACATCATTAGTAAAATGCCACCTGCAGCAGGAACTGGGGCAGTTCCTGAAATGTGTGGCTGAAAGTGGTCATTTCCTTGAAAGGTCTCTGAGTTGAGGGGTTTTTTTTCATGCCTCACCAGCTATGGTCAGCTCCTACTCCAACTAAACTTATGAACTGCAGTTCAAAGAGTAAGTAATCTATGGAGACACCAAAGAGTTGTCAAGCATTTTTATTACATGTTTTTTCTCATAAAGTGAAAACATTTTAGTGACAATTTCCCTCTGCTACAGGATGCCCTAGCTAAAGGGTGGTATAGGAACCTGCCTTGGCAAAGTGGCCTAAAACCTAGAAAAACAAAGCTTGTCTCAGAAAGTGCTGGAAATAGCATTATTATCACTGCTAAGCCTGCAGTGAAGGGCTCTCTTTTGTCACATGGTGTTTGCAAAAGGAGGGGCATGGTAGGATATCCCAGTAATCATTTTGAAAGATCAAGTGAGAGCTCTTGTCAGCAGCTTTTCCCTGTGCTGTGGAGGTGGTGACAGGCACCTCTCCATTCAACACATGGACACAGCAATCCAGGAGCTCCTGGATGGTGCCTGTCTCCATGCTGTGTCTTTCTCCACAGTGTGTCTTTCAAGGCAGAGGTCAAAAGCTGTTTGGCAGCCTCAGTCTCTTTTATTGAACTGCCTGTGGGATGGCAGTGGATTTCAGCTCTGACACCGCAGCTCCTGCTGAACGAGTTCAGGTGCTGCCTTGGTATTCTGCTGTCAGCACTTGTGTGCTTGACTCTCCTGTTTGCTGCAGGTGCAGGGATTTGCATTGGTCACTTCTGCCTGCTTTTTTTGTCTCTTTTATTAGGTATAAGGAAGGAGGTAAAGGCCAAAGTCTGGAGGCCCATGGAGGGATGTGGGGTCACTGTTGCAGTTCAGAGGTTCATGCACTTGCTGGTGGCTTGGGCCTTTTGAGCTGATACTGGTACAGGTGACCCAAGCAGGATTCAGCACTGCAGGGCTCAGTGGACCAAAATGTGGGAGCACAAAGATGAAGAAGCTGCTGTGTTGAATCAGGAGAGTCCACAGCCTTTGGTCTGCAGGAGGTCAGGGCTGGTCTGAGTCAGTGCTGTGAACTGATGCAGAGGTGAGGCCTCCTCGTTCCAATGAAACAAAATCTCCTTGTGCTACACATCCTCTGTGGAACAGAAGGGAAAATATTTTCCTTGCACTCTTATTCACCCACTCCTTCAAAAGTTTTGAGTGGTTCACACCAGTCTCAGGGCATTGTGAGTGATGTTCCCTCCTTCCCTACCCAAACCCTCACACTCCCTTGGCCATTCCTTTGGGCTTTTTCCTACCACACACAATACCAAGAAGTGAAGTGCTATGAAACCTTTGCCAATTCATCACAAATGTGGGGAAGATCTTAGCCAGAAGGGGGACACGAGGCCCCTGACAGTTCTCTGCTCTTGGCTGGTGGGGTGAGGTTCAGAGCGTGGTGGCTCCAGGCAGGTGGGAGGTTTGGGCTGGGAGTGCTGTGCTGTTAAAGGAAACCTGTTTTCAAAGCAGGGCTGTTTGCCCTCCCTCTGAGTCACAGGGCCAACCAGACTTTATCCTTTGGGGAGCCAGGGACAGGCCACAAACCTTGCTGAGAGCCTGTGGAGGTGCAGTGGAGAAGCAGAGAAAGGTTATGGAGGGTTTGCAAACTGCAAGGTGTTTCCTGCCTGCCATTGGCAAGAGTAAACTGAATCCAAAAGGAAGGAGTTAAAACTGTGTGGGCCTGTTCTACCCTTCTGCAGATGTGACTTCTAGTTCTTGTTTTCAGGGCCAGTTTGGGAGAAGTTTGCAGGGTTTCTTCTTGTGGCATTGAGGGGTGACATGTTCTCCTGCTGTTCTTCATCCCTGTCTGTGCACCTTCATCCCTGGCCTGTGCAGCCTGCACAGCTTCAGGTTATTCAGGGCAGAAACTGGGTTTGGAGCTGCTCAGCATCACAGATTTATTGCTGTTAAAGCCAAAATAAACTCCAAACCTATTTATGAAGATGAGAGTTAGCACCAGTGGTTGGGTGACACATGGCAGGTGCTACAGATCCTTAAGACCAGGAAAGGTTTTTTGCACAGTAATCAGACCTAGAGATCTGCCAGCTTGATCTTCTAGTTTGGACAATGAAACTATGGAGCATTTAGCTCCCAAAATAGAACTACACATGACACCATGCTGAGGTCCTAAATCCATTCCTGAAAGGAACATAAGCACACTCGTGAGGGATTGTGCTGGTACATAAAGCCCTGACGTTTGGCTGATGTTGTGTGTTCAAACTGGAAAGCAGCTCCTTCAACCTCAGAGTGCTACTGAATTCATGGAAGAGGGACCAGCATTTCATTCTTCAGCTGCAACAGTGTGATCACAAAAATCCTCTGCTTCAGGATGTCCTCAGAAGCTGTGTTTCTGGACTAACACAACACCCCAGAGTGTGTGGCTCTCTGACACATCATGTCATCTCTCATTCTGCCAAACAGAAGTGAACTTGCTTCCCTCAAACACCACAGGTTTCCACTTTTCCTCTGGTAGGAAATGTTTCACCTTCTGTGAAAACCCTCTGCGGTTCCGTTGGCCAGTACAGCTTGGATCTTGTAACTGTTTTTCCTTTTACTACATCATTTCAGTTTTAACAAGTGGTTTTCTCTGTTTTTCCTTTTCCTACGTCATTTCAATTTTAGCAAGTGGTTTTCTCCTGCCTTGCTGTTCACTAACTAAATTCCACAGAACCACGGGATGGTTTGGATTGGAAGGGACCTTGTGCCAGCTCCCTGCAGGGGACACCTTCCACTAGACCAGATGGCTCCTAGCCCTGGCCTTGGGCATCTCCCAGGGCTGCAGTACTTATTTTTTGTTCACAAACTTCCTTCACAGTCGAGAATTGTCTGCAGGTGCACTGTTTTCTACACAGAGAGAGCCCCTGTAATGCTGGTAACACCTGGCTTTCAGGGAGCTCCAGGAACATGCCAGTCTAGCCAAATTACTGGGTAATCTCTCTCCAAGAAACCACTGCTTATTCCTTCCCCACACCAGCCAAACAGTCTAATTATCATGTGGCTGATAAGGGAGGGCAGAACTTCTTGGTGTTGGTCTGCCAGTGCTAAATTGCACCCAGAGTACAAGGCTTTAGCTTGACTGGCACATCCTGGGGGAAGACTGTATGGGATATAAAATCTAGGCCAGTATGGAATCTATTCCTTGTAGCCATGATCACTGTTTTACCACGGGGTTCCAAGCAGCCTTCTGATTTTCCAAGCACCAGGACTGAAGGCTCCATGTGGTGCTCCCAGACAAGACTCTGCCTTTGCTGGATCAGACAGTGCATTATCTCTCAACAAGCCTTCTCTGTGTCTCTGCAAAAAAAGCCATCCCCACACTCACTTCTAATCCCCACTCTCACTTCTAATCATGACAATCCTGTGGAGAAATTTGTAATGTCACAGTTTTACCTTGGTAGATGGAGTTGCTTCCAGTAGATGGCATTCCAGCAGTGCAGTCCTGATCCAGATTAGTTCCTATCCCTGCTTGAGCTGCCAGAATAATCCCTGCACAGAAGTGGACTTTTTTCCTCCTAGTGCTCAAAGTAAACAAAGTCAAAACACTCTTGTTCATTTCCTACCCAATTAAAGATGTTTTTTTCTATTTTATGCATTTTATAGCATTGCGGGTTTTTTTTTTTTTTTTTTTCTTTTCAATGTGCTTAACTCCAAAGTCGTTTTATTTTGGAAAATTTGTCAAGACACTGAATGTTTTGGATTGGATTCACAAATCTGCTAACCACTGGGCACTGCTCTTTCATGTGTGAATTTTCTGCCCTCAAGTTATGTATCTGGGCCCTGTGTGTGGCAGAGGGGAAGAATGAGGCACTGCACAACAGCCAGCAGGCAAAGCAGAGACCAGTTACGAGAAGCAGCTGGTAATTTTCACAGAATCACAGAATATTCTGAGTTGGAAGGGGCCCACAAAGATCATCGAGTCCAACCCTTGAGTGAATGGCACATATAGGGATCAAACCCAAAACCTTCATTTATTAGCACCATGCTCTGGCCAACTGAGCTACATCTCTTTAACCAATTAATTACATTTCATATATATTTGGTAGGGTTTTAAGTACATTCCTCTGCAGGGTCTCAAAAATGCTGGAGACAGATAAGCTTGTGTGAAACCCCCAAGCCAAATATGAAGGTAACTTGCTTTACTGCTAACATCAAATTCAGAGCTGACAAAAACCTTCAGTGACTGCACTGGGGCTCAGCATCACTGGGCATCACATCCCCTCCCCACAGATCTCAACTCACATTATTAATTAATCAACAATTGACATTAGAAAAAAAAAATCTACAGGACACATGGGTACTGTATTGCTTGCCTTTGCCTTACAGTAAATGTGAATTAGAATTTGTCTTTATTTAACCTTGCACTTGTGGATTGTAAGGCAAGAGAAGCTGACTCATAAAAAGACAACTCTTTGCATTTGATTTTGCTTTTGTTTAGTTAAAACACTTCTCAATGCTTCTTTATTGACCTAGCATGGAATTTATTTACTTACTACCCAGTTCACAAAGGCAGGCTAAAATTGAAATATTCCCCTGTGATTCAGCAAAGCTTCAGGTTCATCAGGTTTTGCACTTGTAAGGGAAGAAAAAGCTCAGAGTGTTTTTCTTTGTTTAGTTGATTTGGGACTGACACATGCATTCTAAAGGAATGGTGCCTTGGGCTTTCTAGCTGGACTTCTGTGGAAGTTGCTGCTCTCACTCCACTGTCTTCTGTTCATAACTTTTAAAAAGTTTTGCACTTAAATCTTCTGTCTTCAGCAAGTGGTCAAAATCAATTTTCCGTTTGCTGAGAAAATGAGCAGAATGGTTCAACTGCAGAGGCAACAGAGGGGGGAAAGCAGCAGCAGTCTTTGGAGTGTCACAACTGGTGTGACAGACATTTGCATATCTCAGCTGCTGAGTGATCTGGGTGGAAAAAAAGGAAATTTTCCAGGGAAATATTTCTGGGGGGGGGCAAAAGGGTGCTACAGCTTGTGTGTATGTGACTGGAACCACACCTGTGAGTCACTCACAGCTGCCTTTCATGGAGGGAGCAGGGGCAGAGGCACTGCCACTGCTTGGTCCCTGTCCCCAGGCTGAGGACCACGGCTGGCACGTGGTGATGCCCACAGTGGCCTGGGGGCAGTGCCCACGCTGGGCTGGACTTCACTGCACCTGGAAAGGGTCACTGCAGGCCAGGTGAGCGTTCAGGCAGTGATCTGGAAGAACCAGTGATGCAGCTTCCAGCCTGCCCTGTCTCCACCCATCCCAGCTGGCAGCTGTAGCAGGAAGAGATGAGGGGAGAGAGGAAGGGCAGGGAGGTGCAGGCATCTTCCTCCCAGGGTGAGAACCTGGCTCAGAGGACAGCGAGGGTCAGCCCCACTGGTTTATGTGGAACAGTCATGACTGGGATGTGTGCAGAAGCCTCCATCACCCTCACACTGGTGCTTCCTTCCACAGAAACGACGTGGGAGCGGCCCAGCAGCGTGCCTGGCACTCCAAAGAGCCCTGGGTCACAGAAGAGCTCTGCAGGTACTGTTTGGTGCTGTGCCTGAGCACTGCACTGGGTGAATCTGCTTCTCTGCCACTCAGCAAAGCAAAGCAAAGCAAAGCGCTGGGATGCAGTGGGATAGAGACCTGATGTGCATATAGAATCATAGAATGTTAAATGTAAAGTAAATGTGAAATGTAAAGTGTTAAATGGAAAGGCCATTGTGGCCAACTGACTGTGAATAATGCAGACTAGAGGATGTTTTCCATAGAAATTTTTGAACTGATGTCCCTCTTTATTTATTGGCAGAGCTGAGTGGGAAGTCTCTGTAAAAATTGTGCATTTCATTGTGGCAAAGGATTTATGATGAAGTTGAATATCTTGTTTTAACACTCCTTTGAGCATTATTCCTTGCTCAGTGTATTTTAAAAAAAGGCAATTCATAGTTCCACGCAGGAACCATAAACAACTTGCAAGGCTTGCCTTCTTGACAAGAAAACTCAGCTCCCTTAGACCAGGAGTTTTTGTGGGTGCCAGGTGCCCAGCAAGCTACTCTGTCACTCTCCTCAGATGAATGGGGGAGAAAACTCTCACAGAATTTTCGTGGGTTGGGATAAGGGCAGGGAGAGATCACTCACTTAGTAAGGTCATGGGCAAAATAGACTCCACTCAGGAAAATGTTTAATCTGTTACCAATCAAATCAGAGTAGGATAATGAGAAATAGAACCAAGTCTTAAAACACTGTGATCTATATGTGCATATTCGGTTCTGGGATCAGTTTTTAAATTTGTGCAGTTTTTCATTCCCTATCAGCAGCAAGGCTGCTAACTCTCCATCTCTTCTTACAGTGAATGGCTACTACATCTCTGGGTCCCCAGTGCACCAGCTCGACTCAGGTCACACGAGCCTCAGAAAAACCAGTGGGGACCCCCAGGTAAGTGTTTGGGAAAAAGCCAAACAGCAGGATCCAAGAATAAATGGGTTTCTACTTAGGTAGTTTAGGAATCCACCCAGAGCAGGAAGTCAAGATGTAATTTCCTTTTAGAAACTCTCGGATCAGACAGATGTGTTGCATGTAGAATAGCTGGTCTTTGTGTCCAGCTGGTAAAACAGTCAAAAATACCAAGATCCTTTGGATTTTTTTGTCCTATCACTCCTTTCTGAAAAACCCACCAGGCCACTTCAGTCACTATTAACAACCCTAAGAATTTTCCTGCCACTCCAGCCTGAACCCTGGGCCTGTGTCCAGCACAGTCCTCCCTTTACACTTGCACATCCGCCCATGTCTGTATCTCATTGTATTTTCCTGCAGCTCCAGCTTTCCCTCCCAAAGACAGTATTCACAAAGAATTCATCCCAAGCTTTTTTCTCAGTGACTTCATCCACTCTGGCCTGTCCTTTCACAGCCCCTCCTCAGTGCCTCACCCAGCACATCACCCCGAGTTAACCTACAGGATGCTGACCTGTGGACAGTTGGCCTCCCCCGCCTTTGTCCCAGTTTCCAATAAATATCTCTGCACTTTTGCTTGCAACTCATCATATCCCTGGGAAAGTCTTCCCCACAGGTCTGCAGATGCAGCACAGGGCTCTCTTCCAGCTCCTCCCATGAAACTCTTTGCTCCCTGCCAGAACATCACCAAATGACCATATGACTGCCACAGCTGGTGGATCACACTCCATTTGGGCTGTGCTTCCCCACCCTCTGGCGTTTCCCCCAGTGGTCCCAGACCTGAGTTTTCTGTTTCATTTCTATATGAAACTGGTGAGTCCTTTTGCAGTGCTAAATCCCCCCTGCGGAAATGTGTGTTTGATTGGTGTGCTGCTGCCACGTGGACCTGGCTTGTCTGGTGCTCTCAGTGTCTCTCTGACATTCTCTGGTTTTTGGTCTAAATTTTGTGTTGTCTGACAACTGCCCTGCTCTGCCTTGACCCTCTTTCTCACATTCTGTCTCCTAAGTGGTTGCCTTCAGCCTTTCCCTCAGGTGGTCTGCTTCACCTGGGTCAGTCCTGGTTTAGATTCATGGCATTTCTCATGGTACAGTCCAGCAGTTTGGATTCCCTGTGTCTTCTACATCAAACATCTTGTACTAATTCCCTGTGCTGCTGTTTCTCTGAGCAGTTTTCCCAGGCTGGAGACAGTGAGCACTGTAAACTAGGTCAAAAGCATTTTAGAATGTTATGTGGTGCATTACCAGACACCCCTGTCCACACATCTGCTGTGGTTCCCTCAGAGAACCCAAATAAACTTGTAAACTGTGACTTTCTTCGAAAAGCCCCTTATGAATCCTTGCACAAAAACTCCCTACTTTCTCAAGGTATCTGAATCCCATGATTTTGTAGTTGGCTTGGAACACCGTCAGATTGACTGACTTCTGCAGAACTTCCCTTATAGCAACATTTGCCACCTTCTGTTTTTACAGTGCTGAGTCTTACTTAAATTCATGGACAAATTTTAAGTCAAATTCACATCTGAGATACATGAGGAGTCATAGAGTCACAGAATGGTTTCAGCTGGAAGAGACTCTAAAGCCCATCCAGTCCAAGCCCTGTCATGGGCAGGGACACTTTCCACTATCCCAGGTTGCTCCAAGCCCCAGTGTCCAACGTGGCCCTGGACACTTCCAGGGATCCAGGGGCAGCCACAACTTCTCTGGGCACCCTGTGCCAGGGCCTGCCCACCCTCACAGGGAAGAATTTCTTCCTACTATCTCATCTAACCCTGCTCTCTGTCAGTGGGAAGCCATTCCCCCTTTTCCTATCACTCCAGGCCCTTGTCCAAAATCTCTCTCCAGCTTTTTTGGTAGGCTGACTTCAGGTACTGAAAGTTTGCACTGAGGTTTTCCTGGAGCCTTCTCTTCCTCAGGCTCTCTCAGCCTTTCACTGCTATGCACTGCTTTGCTCAGCTGACTCAACCATCAGCCTGTCAGAAACCCCTTCAATGACTTTTCTCATTCCCCTCATTGCCTCCATGATACTTCCTTTCCATCACTCCTTTATTACAGGCTTCTCCAAATTGAAGTCCTGGGTTCATCCCTGCTTTGAACCTGCTTTGAACTAGTTCTGAATCTCTAACTGGCTGCTGGTGGCATTAATTCTCAGAACAGCTTGTGTCTACACCCTGCTTGGGAAGCTGCTTTTCCTGGGAGCTGTGGGTGCTTTTGCAGAAGAGTCCTTAGCAAGGAAAGCATCTGACCATAAACTCGTGGTTGCAAGAAGCTGTTCTGCACACCCTCAAAGTCTTTTTGGCCTGTCTCTCTCCTCCTTGTGTGTCTTGGGCCATCCTAAGCTGCTCTCTTTGACTGCCTCCTTCTCTGTTCCTGGCACGGGCTGTCTCCCACTGTGGAGCAGCTCCTTAGCTTTGGCCAGGATGCTTTCTTAGACCTGGGCAGCAGCCACCGTGCAAACAAACGCTGGCAAGATCCCTCCAGCAAGCTCAGCCACATTTCTTGGAAACAGGTCAGGGGATGGGGGGAAAAGCCACAACTGAGAACAACACGGAGCTATGCTGTGCTGGGCACAGGGCCAGACCTTGTTTATGGCTTCCTAGAGAGCAGCTGAATGCTGCCTGCTCAGGTTGTCACAACTGCCACCAAGGGGACAGCAGAACAGCTGTGGAACTGCACGTGTGTGGTGCTAGGCACGATGCTGCTGCTGTCGAGTCCCAGGACGAGCAGTGGGATTTGGGCTGGGAGTCCCTGGCACAGCCCAGTGATGATGCCAGGAGCGATTCGTGTGCTGCAGAGCAGCTGTCACAGCAGCTGAGCCCCAGCAGGGACCCTACGACAGGAACGTGCCAGCGTGGGGGGACTGTGGGACGCTTTTGTGTCCCTGTCCCCAGGGGGACGTGATGCCATCACTCCACAGACAGGTAGTTCACGGCCACCATCCCCGTCCCCGTTCTCGTACCCAGCAGGGCAAAATGCCACCCCATGGCACACCAAGACTCCCGTCCCCGTCCTCAGGGAGGTGTGACTCCACCATCCCATGGCATGGCAGGGCACCGTTCCCATCCCGCCGGCGGTGCCACCGTCCCGCGGCGCGGCAAGAGCGCACCCCGCGCTCGGTGCGGCGGCGGGAGGCGAGAGAGGCGGGGCAGCGAGCCGGGGCCTCCCGCAGCTCCCCCTCCCTCCATCCCTGCCTCCCGAGCCGAGCCGAGCCGAGCCGTGCCGTGCCATGGGACCCGCCTCTCCCCGCCCC
>VZTZ01029966.1:39763-52931 GCA_013400955.1 Drymodes brunneopygia | reverse complement strand
TTTTTTTTTTTAACAGATCAACTGTGTGACTTTCCCCCACCCTGACGTAATGCCAGAGCAGCAGTTGCTGAAACCTTCAGAGTGGAGCTACTGTGATTATTTCTGGGTAAGTAGGCAGCCAGCCACATGCCACATGCAGCTCCAGAGCCTCCAAGAAAGTGGAATAAACAGCTTGATTTGTGGAAGGAGGTAGAGGAGAATTTGGGCTGAGACAGTGTGTTCAGGGAGTACCATGGAGACTGGGGATGCCAGGGAAGATCTCCTGGGAACATCTGACCAGTCTGAGATGTGGCTGATCATCAGAGGAGGGCCCAGAAAGGCAAGGACAGTTCTCAGGAGATGGATTTGCTCAGGAAATAGGGAGGATGCAGGACAAGCCACATATCTCAAAATACCCCAGGCAAAAGGGCAGTGCAGTGGGAGGGGGATGGAGTCCCAGAATCCCAGACTGGTTTGGGTTGAAGAGACATTAAAGATCATCTCATTCCCACCCCCTGCCATGGGCAGGGACACCTCCCACTGTCCCAGGCTGCTCCAAACCCCATCCAGCCTGGCCTTGGGCACTGCCAGGGATCCAGGGGCAGCCACAGCTTCTCTGGGCACCCTGCGCCAGGGCCTTCCCACCCTCACAGGGAGGAATTCTCTCCCAAAATCCCATCCAACCCTGCCCTCTGGCAGTGGGAAACTATTCCTTGTGTCCTGTGCCTCCATGTCCTTGTTCCAAGTCCTTCTCCAGCTCTCCTGGAGCCCCTTTAGGTGCTGGATGGGGCTCTGAGCTCTCCCCAGAGCCTTCTCTTCTCCAGCCTGAACAGCCCCAAGTTCCTCAGCCTGTTTCCACAGCAGATGTGTTCCAGCTCAGTGGCCTTTCTGGACTCCCTCCAGCAGATCCACAGGTCCATGGGATAGCAAGGTGCCTGACAGGGGATGTTATTTCAGTGTTTCCCAGAGCATGAGAACCAGGGATACGCAAGGAAGCAGGGGGAGTCCCTTCTAAAACAAAGCAGATAATTAAAAACTTTTTGTTAAGCTGTACAACTCCCTCCACAGGATATTCCAGAGGTCAGACAATAAATGCATTCTTTGTAGGGTGAGGTTTGTGAAGGACAGGCCTGTTTGCAGCTTAAGCTGAGTAGTTTGAATGCAGCCTGGAGCATCCAGAGCCTTCAGTGGCTGCTTCTGTGTGTGCCCCCTTGTGCTCAGCTCTGTTTTCAGCTTCCTGAAAAACATTAGAAAGATGCAGCAGTCCTTGGAGTGTGGAGCTGAGAGAAAAAGGCCTTGCAATGGAAAACTTTCCTTCCACTGGAAGATTTTTCTGGGCAGTGAGAGGAACACTACAATGGAATCAACAAATTCTACAAAAGGAATCAACAGTGAAACTTTTAGGAATCTCATGTGTGTTTTCAGCTATGAGTTTTGAAGTGTTTCCATCTTTAAAAGTGTCAGTTTTAGAGGCCCAGCAGCAGGTCCCCCTGAGCTCGCTCAGAGGTGATGGCAAGGCCTTGCTAAAATACACTGAAAATGTATTTTAGCAATTTTCAGTGTTTGAAAATGGTCACAGGATCACAAAATCTCTTCAGTTTCTGCCAGTCTTCTGATCCCAGTGGGTCCTAAATCATTAATGGCCTACAGGCTGATTTTTTGCCTGTGTCTTACAGAGGTTCCTGCCCTGTTTGGTTCTCCCTATTTGGGCTTAGCCAGTGCTTGGTTCTGTGGGTTGGGTCACATCTCAATTTCAGTGAAACTCTATTTAACGCTGCCTTTCTTCTTGCAGGCTGTTATCCTGCCATAACTCTGCTCGCAGGAATTTCCTCTTTGGCCTTGTCATGGTCTGCCCACAGCTCTCTCTCTCCTTCCAGCATCTCCACTTCTCCCACTATCTGAGCCTGCTGGTGCCTGGCAGGGCATCCTGCCAGTCTCCTGCTTTGATTAATCTGGCATTTTCCTCTGGCTGCTTGTGCAGCACGTGGGGGATCAGAGCAGAAGCTGCAGCACTGAAATGTTCTCTGAGAATTTGTGGGGAGAGGGTAGGAAATGAAATAGGGAAATAGAGGGAAGATGTCACCCCTGGTTTTTGCAGTGTTCTATGTTTTTACTTCTGTAGTAGAAGTTCTCATGCATTTTCTATAAGCATAGTCCTTGTTTTTGTAACTGGCCAAGATTGTTTTGAACTTCTGGATTGTTTTCATTCCTTTCTCCTAAGGTGCAGAAGGATGATTGACCGTATCACTATCCTGTAAAATTATAGAGGTGGTAACCTCATTGACCAATCCACGGTTGTCTTAAGAAAAATATAAATATAAGAAAATAAAAAAAGGCAGGCCCTTTTTGGTCCTGCCTGAGTAGTCCTAACTTGCTACTAAAAAATCTGTGTGTTTCTTTCGTGTCCAGCAGTGCAACAGGAAGAGGCAGCAGGGAGAAAACTGTGCAGGTCCTTGTGGCAATGCTGAAGGCAGAGGGGCAGGGGGCTGTGTAAGAAGCAGACAGTGGAGAATGGGGTGTGTGGCNAAAAGAAAAAAAGTTTCTCTCTCCCTGCAAAAGCCAAGTGGACAGGGGGCAATCAGTGGGACAGGGTGCTGGTTTGCCTTGTTTTACAGCACATCCCTGCAGACTGGCTCTGTTTGCCTTAGTCCAAGTCAGAGTTGAACTTCTTGGCAGTTTGTTAAAGATCTTTCAGGGCTCTGTTCCCCCTGGAAGGAGCAGCACTGTCCTCCCCTGGGCCCCTTGGGCTGGCTGCAGGATTCCTGCTTTTGGCAGGCTCAGCCCTTGGGGCTGACACTTACCCACCTGTGAAAGGTGACAGGCAGAAATGACAGCACCTCTTTGCCCCCCACATCACCTTATGCTAGCTAATTGAAAAACTTCCATTTTAAATTAAAAAAAATGGGAGTAAGAGGAGCAGGAGAGTGCTGGGCTGTTTCTTTGAGAGGGGCTGAGGTGCTGTAGCCTGCAGCTGCTCTCAGGGGAGGGCTCCTCAGGCATCTCTGTGGGTTTGACCTCCAGAACTTTTTGTTGAACTTTCTTTTGTTTCTTCCAGGCAGATAAGAAGGACTCACAAGGGAACAATACAGTGTCGGGGTTTGAAATTCTCCTCCAAAAGCAACTTAAAGGGAAGCAGATGCAGAAGGAGATGGCAGAGTTTGTTCGAGAAAGGTAACCAGAGTTGTTTTGGGTTTTGTAGTGTTTTATGTTTTTATTTTTATAGTAGAATTTTTTAATGTATTTTTTATAAATGTAGTTTTTGTTTTTGTAACTGGTTTAAATTGTTTTGAACTTCTGAATTGTTTTCATTCCTTTCTCCTAAAGCGGAGAAAGATGATAGACTGTGTCATTACCCTGTGAAACTGTAGAAGTGATAACCTCATTGACCAATCCATGATTGTCTTAAGAAAGATATAAAAATGAGAAAATAAAGAAAGGCAGGCCCCTTTTCTGGTCCTGCCTGAGTAGTCCTAACCTACTGCTCTAAAGTCTGTGTGTTTCTTTGGTGTCCAACAATGCAACAAACTAGCACTTGGTTATCAAATTCAATATTTGCTGCAATTGGTTTTTTCCCAATTCAGATATTCCTGAAATGCATTAATGCAGTGTAAAAAGACTCCTAGTCAGAGTCTTCCCACAGTGGAAGTTGTGGAGCTGTCTGTCAGATATCCTCCACCACCTTTTTTCCCTATTCCCCCTCTTGTCTTAATCTATCTAGTTTCTTCTTGCACAGCAGTCACATCAGATCATCTTTGCCTCCCTTTGCAGCTCTCTAGTTTTTCTTTATCCACCCTAATGGGTCATGACAGAAATTATTTAAGTGTGGGCACACAAAGTACTTTTCTCCCAAACAAAAAAGTAAAAGAGTACATGAAATAAACATTCAAAGATGAAGTAGAACTAATAAAGTCAGAACAGTATGGGTCAAAATGCACTTAAAATCTGCACTGCTTCTGACTATGTGGGGAGTGAAATCCTGAAAGTTTTCAAACAAATTAGTGGAAACAAGAACTTGAAGCTTTTTTTTTGTTAGGAAAATGGAATTACTGCCAAACAGCCACGTGGATGTCTGGAAATGGACTCAGGAGTTCTGGCCTGTTTGTGTTTCACAGTCACCACAATCCAGAGTTTGCAATGTGTTTGTATCAGGCAGGGCCAAGAGCCAGATTTTTTCCCCTCTTTGAAGTTCATCTTGGTTTTTATCTTTTGGCCACAGATGGTGACAGCAAGCCAGGCTGGGGTAGAATGATTTATTTCTTCTATTTGGGGCTCTTCAGCTGTAGACGCTTCACCTTTTTATTTTTATCTTTTGTTGACATTCCTCCTTCCAGGCAGTCTGCCCTTATAGTGGTGCCATCCATTTGCAGTACAAGTAACACTTGAAATCACTGAAAAAATCTTGGAGCCTGGGCCAAAGCTGGAACCAGTGAGGAGCTCTCCCATCAGAGGCAGTGGCTCTGCTTGCCTGGTGCCACGTTCAGGACAGGCTCTGATGGCACCAGACAGGGTGTGTCTGATGTGTGAGTGGGAAATCATGAGAATCACTGAATGCTTTGGGTTGGAAAGGACCTTGAAGCTCATCCAGTTTCACCCCTCTCAGTGCCATGGCAGGGACACCTTCCACTGTCCCAGGTTGCTCCAAACCTTGTCCAACCTGGCCTTGGACACTGCCAGGGATCCAGGGGCAGCCACAGCTTCTCTGGGCACCCTGTGCCAGGGTCTCACCAGCCTCACAGCTGAGAATTTCTTCCTACTAGCTAATCTAAACCTACTCTTCTCTCCTTCTGAAGACAGGAGACTTGCTTTTCGCACCACATTCAGTGATTCCCCAGCTCCAGAAGTAGCAGGGAAGAGCTTGACAGGATTGTAAATACGATATTTTCACAGCAGACCTTTATGATGGAAGATGGTTTGTTACTCCTCTGTTCATGAGACAAAGGACTGGGACACGGGTTCTGTGACAACAGTCAGCAGACTGTTACACCTTTGAACATCCAGCATCCACAGAAAATCACTCAAAGGCATCCTAAAGACAAAATTCAGCAGGAAGGAAGTTCACAATGAAGGCTGTGTGTCGCTTCTGTCAGACATGAAACAATCAGGCAACTCAGGAACTCGGCCACCAAGGCTGGGCAGAGAGCAAAAAGAGACCCAGCCTCTCTTTATTCTTATATTTATACCTTTTTACAGACAGTTATGGATTGGACAAAGAGATTACTACCTCTGAAATTCCATAGGTGAGAAACACAGCCCATCACATTCTCCAGCCCAGAAAGAAGAATGAAAAACAACATCCAAAGTACAAACCAATCCTTGGCTGGTTATAGAAACATGGATTGTTTACACAAAATCTGTGAGAACCTTTGCTATAAACTTATAAACTATAAACACAGCACTCTAGAAAAATCAGGGCGACAGCTGTAGACTAGAACTTTGGCTGGGAACTCCTTGAGCCCAAAGCAGTGAGCCTTGGCTCTGTGGAGAGATCTTTGCACCTTTATTGTTGTTGGCCTGTTCTCTCTTTCCAGTCCACAGAAACTGTCACTTCTGAGATAAGATCAGTCTCATCCTGAAGTGGGTCTTTAAGGTGTGTTAGGTGAAATGTGCCTGGATAAAACCCTTCCATAGTGAGGGCCTAACCCAGTGTAGCTGGGCAGTTGTGTTTGCTGCTCTTGCCAGAGCAGATGTGGGGAGCTGGCTGCTTTTGTCCCCATGGCAGGGGGAAGAAGAGGACCCCCAGCTCCTGGGTCAGGTCTGTGTCACACCAGTCTGGGTGTCACCTTGGGCCCCAGCCAGCTGCATCCCAATCAATTGCTGGAAGGGACATCCCAATCAATGGCTTTGCTGTGGAGCTGTCGGCTGTGGCACCCAGAGCTGCTCCCTCCCCTGATCCCCTGTAATGACAGAGTGGCACTTCCCTCCCACACCATCCACCAGGATATTCTCAGCAGCCCAGAGCATCAGATCCCTCTCAGCTGTCTCAGGGGACCCCTTTCAGCTGAAATGTGCCCCACAAAAGTGCACTTGCTCAATTATCTACTGCAAATGGGCACGCCAGCAATACCCCACCCTCTGAGGTCTTTGTGGATGGACACCAGAGCAGGTTTTGCCCCTGCTCGTGCATGGTTGACACAGAATCAGGAGTTGTCCTACCTGGGGGCCACCCAACTCTCAGAAATGCTCTGTTGAGCAAGCTGGGTTGAGAACCATCAAACAGACAGCTGTTTGCTGTGCCTGGGAGCGTGTGCACCTTGCAGTTGTTTCACTGGCAGCAGAGCTCAGGGAAGGTGGGGATGGGTTTCATGCACGATGCCCATCAGCTCTGCACCAGCAGCTGCCCATTCCTCCCTGCTGGGCTGTCAGCACGTGGCCCTGTACCCTCACTGCTCAGCTGCACCCCTTCTCCTCCCTGCAGTCATTCCCACAGCTGTGTGTGCTAACACCTTTCCTCCTCTGCTCCCTCACCCCTGGCAAACTCAGCTTCTGTTCCTGGTGCCTCTGAGTGAGTGAAACAAGGACAGGGCAGCTGTCGCTCTGATTTTTGCAGTGTTCTGTGTTTTTACTTCTGTAGTAGGAGTCCTCATGCATTTTCTATAAACATAGTCCTTATTTTTGTAACCAGCCTAAATTTTTTGAACTTTTAGATTGTTTTTCATTCCTTTCCCCTAAGGCGGAGAAAGATGATAGACTGTATCTTTGTCCAGTGAAATTATAGCGGTGGTAACCTCATTGACCAATCCACGATTGTCTTAAGAAAGATATAAAATGAGAGAATAAAGAAAGGCAGGTTTTTCTGGTCCTGCCTGGTGGTTCCTGACCTGCTGCTAAGAAGTCAGCGTGTTTCTTTCGTGTCCGGCAGCGCGACGGGCAACGAGTGGGGTGAATGAGAGGAAGGGGCTGCACTGGCCATGTGCTGCTGAGAGGAGCTCCTGCCACATCTCAGCCATGCTTTGTCACCCCTAACAGACAGCAGGAAGCATTTGGTGTCCCTAAGGAAGGTGCATCCAGCCCCCCAAATCTCATTTGTGTTTTTCCTGGATCGCCACGCTCCTTCCTCTTTGCCTCAAGGATGTGCAGCCTCACATTTCTCAGCAGAATGAACCACGTGCTCCTGGTTTTGCAGACAGCCCGTGTGGCACAGCAGAAACACTCTGTCCTTGTTATTTGCTCTCCAGAACTGTAGCTTCTTCAGCTAATTTTGTCTCACATGCCATCCTGCATATAGCCCTACTCTTGCCTCTGCATTTTTAGCATACTGGGGGGGGGAGAAGACGGCTCATCAAATTGGTGCTGCCAAGCCCTGGAGACTGAAAGGAAAATTCCTGT
The DNA here is from genome assembly GCA_013400955.1 of Drymodes brunneopygia. Lineage (NCBI taxonomy): Eukaryota > Metazoa > Chordata > Aves > Passeriformes > Petroicidae > Drymodes > Drymodes brunneopygia. The sequence goes on along the minus strand of VZTZ01029966.1, from coordinate 45,626 downwards.
GGCAAAATCTGTTAAAATGCAGAGAATTTCTTTAAATTATGTGTGTGGGTTTCTGCCTTAAAGCTTACTTGCTGCTGTCTCTTTATTTTCTCTCTGTGTGTATGTGAGTGTAGGATAAAGATTGAGGAGGAATATGCTAAGAACCTGTCCAAACTGTCTCAGAATTCCTTGGCTGCTCAGGAAGAAGGGTAAGTGTGTCTCTGTGACTTCCACAGAAGATGAATTTTAACATAAAAGGCATTTCTCCCACGCAGGTACATGTAATTTTCCTCAGCTCTCCCGTTGAGTAGAGGTTTATTTAGATGAGCATCCTGAGCATGTTGGGGAAGATGGAATTGCTTCAGAGTTGTTTGTTTGGATTTTTTTTTTTTTTAGGTTGTTAATGAGAAGTTTTTTAGGAATATGTATATAAAATGTTGCCTTTCCAGTCAGGTTTTTGTGCTGTCCTTGTTGTAGCCAGGACTAGTTCCTTCCAGGATTAGCATGTACATGTCCTAAACTACTTGGAAAATGGAAGAATATATAGAATATATATATATATATATACTACTGAGAGTAGATGTGTAAGGTCAATGCCAGTACAGTCAAAGCAGCACAGGCAAGAGGGAGGATGAAGAAGTCTCTTCTCATCAGGATTATGGGCCTTCAAGGAAAGCAGCAGACTGCCCCTTATTTACAATATTTTCACACTTTGAAGTTGTTCAGACGAAATTAGGCAGTGCAATTCAGCCTGAGTTGTGGCTCTTCAGTAATGATGGAAAGGCACCACTCCTGAAGGATCAGAACTTGGTAGCTCTGTCTGCTTCAACCCAAACCCTCTGAGCACTGAAAGCCAAAGCTGGAAATGACTGTCCTCAGCACAGCTTTGGCACAGGGTGTTCCTGCCAGCACTGAAGCTGTGTGAGGTGTTTTGCTCAGCTTGCAGGAGGCAAGGACAGAAATGGCAAGAGGCTGCCTGGGCTGTTACTGCTCTGAGCACCTACAGTGACAGTGCTTTCTGTCCTCCTTTCTCCTCAGGGGTGGATGCTCACCTGATCCTAGCAAAGCTAAACTCCCTTCCACATCTTCCTTCCACTTTCTCCTGCCCCCCGATAGGAGAAGGAGGGGATGACTGAAAAAATGAAGGGGAAGGAAACCATGAGAGTGTAGGTGAAAAGAGAGGGAATGAGCACTCAAGCCTAGGAAATGTTGAAGCAGGGAGCTGGAAAGGACATGGTGCAGAGTGCATGGAGCTGAAAGCACTGTCCAGGTGCTCTGCCTGGGCCAGACAACAGGGTTAGTGTCAGGGAGAAGGGGGCAGTGGGAGAGGCCTCAGGGAAGGAGAAATACTGGGAGCACTTCTGTGGGTGTATCTAAGTTGTTTGGCTGATGAACACCATATTTGAGGGCTCAAGTCCTTGGAGCAGTGTCAGAGGTGACAGATCAGTGAGATTGCAGATGACAGGTGATTTTTCAGGCTATCAGGAACAGTCAAATCCCATTATTGTTGAAAAGGGGATGGGGAAGAGACAGAAGGAGCCAGGAATTTTGGATCACTCAGCTTTATTTAACCTCTGCAAAGAGGTAGAATAAACCATTAAAGTTTCACTAAGTGGAAAACTAAGGTGATGAGCAATTGCTGTAGATGCACACAGAGCAATGCCAAGCCAAGCTGAATTCCTTCAGTGATGGAGTAAGAGAGTAGGTCAAGCATCAGAGCTCTTAATTTAGTGTTGCTTTTTGCAGTTGGAGATTCTCGTAGGCAGACAAGAGAAATGGTGGCCTAAATAAAGCCTAAAAAGCTAGGTAAGAAAAATCCACTACTTACAGAAACTAAACTGCAGAAAGGAGCTGTGGAATGAGATCTCAAGGGGTTTGTCCTAAGTCCAGGGGGGTTTTAAAATATTTTTGTAATGGAGAACTCATAATAGAAGAAATTATGGATTTGCTGTAATCAGAGATGTGACAGAGCTAGGAGGGTTGGTATGTGTGATTTGAAGAAAAGGTTGCAATTCAGAATTCTTGTGTTAAAATGGAGAAATTAACTGGAAAAGAAAATAATATGCATTTTAATGAGGACAAAGCACTGGGTTTTATACTTTCACAGGATGTGAAAGATACAGTTACATAACAGTTTGTGGGAGAAGGATCTGGCTATAGTGAATCACAAGCTTATTCATCAACAACTTCATGCTGTTGTCTAAAAAGGCAATCATACTGAAATATGCAGAAGAAAGAGTGTCTGATACAAAATCTCCTGTTTCCAGTTTAGTTGCACTGTACTGGGGACAGTGTAGTTGTGGTTATGATGCTTTAAGAGGAGTCTAGGCTGTCGTGGAGGGTCTGGAGGAGTTTGCCTCAGCTGCCACTGGCTTGGAAATAATCTGAAAGAAAAAGACAACAGAGAAATTTTCAAGTGCTGAAAAGCTCTTGAAGTGAAAATCTGTTCTCTAAAGTAGGGTGTAAAGCAAAGTAGAAGAGGCAGTGGAGAAACTGCATTGGTGGAAATTTTGTTGTGGTCAGGACAAGATTCTGGAGGATCTTGCTCGTGGAGACTCTGATGTCTCTGTAAGTGCAGATGGTAATGAGATTTTTTTTCAAAGATCTGCTGCATACATTGCCAACACAATTCTGCCTTGGTCGCAAAGGTTGGTTGTTTTGTCAGATTTCTGTTACCCTTTGCCATGATTTTGCTGGTCAAGATGAATGAATTTTGTGCCAGATTTGTCTGACAGATCCCACAGGGCAGGATGGGGAAGAGAGACTGATCATTGTCCTTCTGTCATTGCAGCACACTGGGAGAAGCTTGGGCTCAGCTCAAGAAGAGTTTAGCTGATGAAGCAGAGGTTCATCTCAAATTTTCTTCTAAGGTAAATGGTTCTTCCTTTGTCAAAGATTTTCACCCTAAATTGGTGGGACTCTCCCTTCAGTGTGTGTTATTAGGGGAAATACACATCCATGTGGTACAAATTTAGAAGAATTAGTAAGATGGTGAACAAACTTACTGAATCTCTGTCCAATCTTCCTCCCAAGATCAGTTTATTTAGTCTACCTGATGAGTAAATTAAAGCACATCTAACCTTAATTTTTAATAAAAAAAAGGAAGAAATAAAACTGATTATAGAGGTTGTTCACCTGGGCTCTGTGTTCCAGCCAGTAAATTTAACTAATGCTTTACACTTTGCTTCTGCAAAGGGAGGAATAAAAAGTAATATTTGGCTTCTCAACAAAAATCTACTCTACCTGTCCGGAAGGAAGAGAACCAGAACTCTGGCATTTTTCTATCATTAGCCTTTCTGAAAAGTGTACTGGGAATATCACTTTATTTTTGGGTTTTCTCTCAAGTGATGCCCAAGGAGATTTTTTTTTCTCCAAATTATCGTTTTTTATCTGGGTTTTTTCCACCACATGTGACATGCTCTTGAATCCTGTTACATTCTGTTAACCTCTGTGGGTGTTCAAGTTCAGCACAGTGGCAGGTATCTCAGCACAGCAGCCACGTTGTGGAGGAAAATTATAGCTCTGCACCATTTGTGAGCAATTCAGCAGAGGTTACTCAGGCAACCAGCTGCTGCCTTGGTAACCTGCTGCTCTGCCTCAAACTTCGACATCAGGGCTGTAATTAGTGAAATACTTTCTGCTCCCCATTGTCCTCCTGTATTGTTTTCCAGGAGGCAAAAATGCACCCTGGGGTGGTGTGTGTGTGTGTGTAGGCAGGGCAGGTACAGAGGGGCTTTTCCATTATTTTACTGCTCCTTAAACTCTGCACAGAAACTCCTGGAGCATCCTCTAAATCCTTCCCACTGTTTGTGTGCAAAAAAATGTGTGGATGTGGCATTTTAAGGGCAGGGTTTAGTGGGTGACCTGGCAGTCCTGGGTTAACAGTGGGACTTGATGATCTTGGAGGTTTTTTCCTGCCATAATGATTTTATCATTCTGTGTTCTCATACCTGCTTGGGAGTTTCTGCTTTTGTCCTCCTTTTATTAACATAATATGTTTTTAAACATACTGATGGTCTTTAATGAAAGCACAAACAGCTCCCAGTGTGAGCAGGACTATCACCCACAGTGGATCAAGTCAGCTGCAGCTCTGCCTAGCAGAGGACAGAGATTTCACCATCTCTCTGGTCAGCCTTTTTCTGTGCCCAGCCACCATTCTAGCAATCCATTTTGGGTTCGGTTTTTTGAATTCTAAAATCTGAACCTCCCTGTTGTGACTTTGCCTGGCCCTGCAAAATAGAATTTGGTTCTTTAATCCTTGCATCTGACCTTCACATAGCTGTGGTTAGATCACCAAGGTGCCAGGCTGCACCTGCCTGAACAGACTCTGGTTTTACCTTCCTAGGATGTTTGCTGTAGAGTCTTGGCTGACTTTGTAGCCTCCCTCCAATAAAAGACTGTACTGAGCTTAAATGAAGTTTCCTTCTCCATTAAAATAATGCTGGAGAAAGGCTGCAAACACTTGTTTTCAGGGACTGTTTTATACTGCTGCACTGTAGGCTGTGTTAACTGATTACAGACCCAACTCACCTGCATTGGTGGAGTCCAGTATCCCCACAGCAGTGACAGTGGAGAGCAGCTTCTGGGGGATTGAAATATCTGTAACCCTCCAGAGCACATTTTTAGATGTCAAAACTGTGTATCAGAAGGCCAAAATGATGCAAACTCCATCAGAGTCGAGTCTTAGCAGCTGTCAAGATAAGTCATGTGTGTGCTCTTGATGGATTTCTCCTCAGTTCATTCCAGAGGTTTCTTGCCATTACTTAGAGGAGCTTCAGCTAAATAATCAGGCTTCTCTTTAGGCTGCCTTACACTTGGCAGAAATAAATAAAATATGGCCTTCTTGGCTCTCACTTCACCACACTAGAAATGCAGCCATGGCACCACAGACTCACCCCACTGCTGTTCAGGTTGGTGGCTTTAGTTTGGTACTTTGGGGGGTTTTAAGCAAGTTGCCATCAGTGAGGCCAGACTCAGAGCTCTGGTAGTGCTCTGAATATTTCCTGTGGTTTGATCTTCTGTGTAAAAAGAGAGATGATCTATCAGAGAGAGGGGAAGATGAGATTTCTGTCCTTCTGCTCCCTTCAGTTAATATTCCCTAAACAGAGCTCCCCTCAGTTTTGTAGTAGCTTAATTCAGAGTGGTTTTGGGCAAGAGAAGTCTGGCATTGCCTTTGGCTGCAGTGTGTGAATTTTTTCCTCTTTGTCTTGAGCTCTTCTCAGAAGAAGGAAATGGTCTCAAATTGCACCAGGGGAGGTTAAGATTGGATATTAGGGAAAAAAAATTCACAGAAAGGATTTTCAAGCATATCAGCAGGCTGCCCAGGGCAGTGGTGGGGCCACCATCCCTGGAAGTGTTCAAACACGTGGATATGGCACTTGAGGACATGGTTCAGTGCTGAGCATGGTGGTGGGGCTGGGTTGGCACTCGGACTTGATGATCTGGGAAGTCTTTTCCAGCTGAACCATTCTGTGTCTCTGTGAGGAGCCTGGAGTCACTGCCTGCCTCCTCATTGCTGCCATTTCTTCCTTTGTTTTCATCACCAGCTTCAGAGTGAGGTGGAGAAACCCCTGCTGAACTTCAGGGAGAACTTCAAGAAGGACATGAAGAAGTGTGACCACCACATCGCGGACCTGCGGAAGCACCTGGCCAGCCGCTACACGGCCGTCGAGAAGGTGGGAGCAGGGACAGCCTGGAGCCTTCCTGAGACACTGCTGCTCTCAGCAGGAGAGCAGCTGCCCCAGGAAGAGTTTCTGGGCATCGTTTGGGGTTTGGCTGAGATCTGGGAAGTGGGGAGGAAACATCTCAACTGCTGAGCTGGCGTTTTGGTTCATCCTCTGTTGTACTGATGGACAGGAAAGAAACACGGAGATTTCTTAGTAGT
>VZTZ01029966.1:1559-39577 GCA_013400955.1 Drymodes brunneopygia | reverse complement strand
AAAAACAATCTAAAAGTTCAAAACAATCTTGCCCTGTTACAAAAACAAGGACTGTGTTTATAGAAAATGTATGAGAACTTCTACTACAGAAGTAAAAACACAGAACACTGCAAAAATCAGGGCGACAATCCTCCCCTTCCCAACTCAGGGCAACAAATTTCTAAAACAATTGATGCAGATACTTCTTGTTCGTGTGCATCTGTTGTCCTCAAAATTTAGAACACTTTTTCCTTAGAATGGCAGCAGGGTCAGTGGCCAAAAGCAGATGGCCAGGGAGGGCAGTCAGACCCTGATCTGGCAGATCACAAACCTTCACAAGAAACATCCTCACGAAAAAATTGCAAACAGCAGCAGCACCCAGTAATGGGCTGATGTAACACGAAGCAGGAGGGAGCCGTGGTTGTGGTGCAGGGACCCACTAAATATGATCTCCCATCAGCAGCTGGCAGAAATCTGGGTGCTTGTGCCTCAGCTGCCAAATTGTATCCTCCTGAGGTTTGCTTTTGGGTGTAAATTGGAAAGGAAAATACCATCCCCAGTCAGCCCTGAAGTTGTTTGTGCTTTCACTGAAGCTCAGCAGGAGTTCCCCCAGGGCCAGGATTGTTGCAGGATACACAAGGTCATTAGGCTGAGTGCATGCAAGGAAGGCATTTTTCTGCAAAACACCGAGTTCTGCACACACATATCTGCAAAGCAGCTCAGTAGCAACATTGGCAGGAGTGAGTTAGGAATAACCTGGAGGAGGAGGAATCAGAGCAAGGAGGAGCAGTGGCTGTGGAGCACTCAGCCCCTCACAGATTGCTCTCCTCCATCTCCCTCTTGAGACCTGCAGGACCCAGCCAGGGCCTCGGAACTGCACCTGGAAAGAATTCCAGGAATGTTTCAGCAGTGCTGTAGCATTCAGGCTGGTGTGACTGTAGAAAACTGCAAGGTGCTAAGAAAATACAATCATGACAATTCAGTTTGAAACACTAATACGGTATAAAGAACAATGGTGACATGTTTTGTAACAAATCCATGCAAAACAAGTGATTATTGTGTATTTATCAGCGTGCATGTAACAATGTTTATTTGTTAAGGTACTTTACTAATTTACCTGTATAATAATTGTACTGATAAATCAGGTTTTAACAACTTGAAGAAAGTTGAGTAAAGTAGTTCAAGTAATCAGTTGTAGCCAGACCTCAGGTTCTTGATTCCTGCTGTTGTCATGAACCTGAATAAGTTTTTCTTAGAGTTTCTGATAGGTGTATATTGAGTCCAGAACACACTTCAAGACAAATTTAATAAAATACTTAAAATTACTTCAACAATTCAGATCCTAGGAAAAGTGAATGGAAGAGGTGTCTTGGTAATGATGCTGTTTGCATTTGCAAGAGGCTCCAGCTCTCCTTTCTTCCAGAAATAACGAGAAAGCTGTTGAGGAACAGGAGAGCCTGATGATGCCCTTAGTCCTTTGCCTTTCTAAGACTTTGTGAAGAGCTCATGTGCATTTGTGATTTGTTGGTGGTGACTCCTCTGTGGTCACAGGACACTGCTGTGAGCTCCACATGGTGTTGTAAGAACCCACATCCCAGTTAGGACCCAGTTTCACGCAAAATCACTGATTTTTTCCTGAGAAACTCTTGAAGGAGTCCTGGTGGTGAGAGCAGCTGCCAGCTCCTCCTCTCTGTAACAACTGACTCTTCTTTAATTACCCCAAGGCCCGGAAAGCCTTGACAGAGAGGCAGAAGGATCTGGAAATGAAAACCCAGCAGCTGGAGGTGAAACTCAGCAACAAGACAGAAGAGGAGATCAAGAAGGCCAGGCGGAAGTCCACCCAGGCAGGTGAGTCCCTGTGCCCCTCAGTCAGCACCCAGAGCAAGGTGGGAGGCACCTGCCCCTCCATCCACCTGGGCCTTGGCTTTTAATGTTGGAGCTACACAGTGAACCATGCTACAAATCTGTGTGATGGTAAATCCTCAGAAGGAACAAGCCTAGTTTTTCCAGCTCAGATGTCACAAGTTGTTGACAACTGAGGTGAGAACAACAGAAGTAGGGTGAGTTATCTTTCTGTCTCATGAAAGTGTCCTTAGATTACTGAATGTTTGTGGAACTTTCAAAGTCAGATGCAGAGAAGCTTAGTTGAGGGTGTTCCTTCCATAAATCATAGTTGCTTCCTTGGTTCTTTCCTAAATCACACTCACCCACAACTTTGTGGGTGCCTATTACACTTACTATTACTGTCTTTTTCCTTGAAAGGGATTTTTTTGGGTTTTTTTTTTCACTGCTACTCAGTGACTAAAATAATTTCTCTTCTAGGAATGCTGAGGCTATAGTAGTGTGTGCTGTACTGTACTGAGGATACAGCCACTTGCTGTGACCTGTGTAAATTTTACAGAGGCTCAAGCCACATCTGCAGCATCCATCAGGAGCATCTTTGAGATCTGCAAAGCTGATGCATTCAGCTCAGTTAGTGCCTCTGCTGAAAATAAGTTTTAGTTAGGTCTTCCATGTTTCATCCCTTCAACAAGGGCTGTGCCTTGGCTGAGTGGTCCTTTAGAGTTCTGAGGTTTTTAAATCAGGAGAAATGTCTGGATTTTAAGGAGACTGGGAAGAGTGTGACCATGTGGACAGGCAGTCATTTGAGGAGAAAGAAAAATTATGATTTAACAACAGGAGGCTCCATGAGAGATGCTCTTTATTCACCTGAAAATTCACAGTCTCTCTTTGTTCCTTGGAAATTGCATATAATGGATTTTTATTGAACAAGCAAGGAAGGGCTGAAGATCAGAGAGGGAAAGAGAAACTGAGCCTCATTTAAAGAGCAAAAAGAATTTCCCAGCTGGAAAGCACTAATCTCTGGGAGCTGTTTTCCAAATTTTCCACCCACCTTTACCCCTCTGTCAGTGCAGAGTCCTGCAACAAAGAAAAAAAATGGAGAGAACTGCAGCTTCTTGTGTTGCTGCCCTGAACACAGAAGGAGCTGGAGCTCAGCTGGAATCAGGCATCTCCAGAGGCTGGAGAATGCATGAGGCTGCAAATGAACATCCCTTCATCCAGCAGCTGGGGCCTGGTGCATCATTCCCCTTTGGGACAGGGACCCCTTAGATGGCAGTGTCACCTGCAGAGTGCTGCCCTGCAGTTCAGAACTCACCATTATTGATTTCCCATTTTAATTCCTTTCTTTTTCAAGTAGAACTTTCTGCCTATGGCTTTGTTTTTAAACTAAGTTGCTTTTCATATTTCTGGGCATTTTAAAAAATAATACTTAATGCTTATATTTTTCTTTCAACATCTTGTCTTTTCCCCTCATTCATTCTCACCCCAATCTGCTGCTTTTTTTGCCATACACCAAGTGCATGATTTAATTGAAATGTTGGTCCATGTAACAAATACTGTGTAACAGAACTGCTCTGAGCTCCACCAGGGCTGATTTTCAGATCCTTGGGGTGTACAAAACCTGACCTGCACTTTCCTTCTAAGCTCTGGCTGGAGAAGACTGATGTGTTGCTGTCCTGACTCTTCCAGGGGATGACCTGATGCGCTGTGTGGATCTTTACAATCAAGCCCAGTCCAAGTGGTTTGAGGAGATGGTGACCACCACTCTGGTATGGAGCATCTAAAACTGCCCTTGCAAAAGTGTTAATAGCCTGCAGTATTCATCATTCACAGCTGGTTCAGGGCAAAGCAGTGGGGAAAGTTGGGTGATAAATCTCACATTGTGTTTCCCATTCTTGGTCCTAGAAAAACTCATCATTAGGGGAATGAAGAAATAATTGGTTTTTTTTGCAGAAGGCATTAAACCAGTTCAGGGCTGCTGAGGGGCCAGAACACTCGAATTATCCTTAGGAAGGATTAAGTAATTCACAAGATAAACACACGATAAATCACCAAATCCATTTATACATTAATGAATTTTTCCATTCCACGATTTCACAATTTTTTTGGAGCCTCCCCAAGGGTTTCTCTTCTGCAGACTTAACAGCAGCAGTTGTCTCAGCCTGACTTGCTGCAAGCAGCCTTGGAGGATCTCTGTGGCCTCCTCTGGACTCAAGCCAGGAGCTGCACATCCTTCTTGTGCTGCCAACCCCAGAGCTGTGCTCCAGGTGGGATCTCAGCAGAGCAGAGCAGAGCAGATCACCTCCATCTACCAATGGTGCTCTGCACATCTGCTCCCTGAGAAGCACAGCTTGCAAGTGCACTGTTAGATGGCTCCAGAGGGCAGCCAGAGCCTGCAGCTGCACAGCAGCTTTGTCAGTGCCACCACAGAGTCCAGCTCCAAAGCATGACCCTGGGACAGGATCTCACCTACTGGCAGCCTTTTGGTGTATCACCCTTTCTCTGGGCCTCCAAGCTCATGGTTCCAGTAAAAATATGGACTTGTTTTTCTCCATGTCCAGGAGCTTGAGAGACTAGAAGTGGAGAGGGTGGAAATGATCCGGCAGCATCTGTGCCAGTACACGCAGCTGCGGCACGAGACAGACATGTTCAACCAAAGTGTAAGTGTGCTTTTTCTTTGGTCTCTGTGGCCCTCACTGCCCTCCAGCTGAGCTCAGTGCTCCCTCCTGACCTGGCCTGGCTGGTTTTTGTCAAAGGCCAGGTGGCCACAGGCAGCTTGTTAGTCTGCAGCAGGGCTGTGCTGCCTCCCTGCTGTCCTGCTCCTCTCTGATGGCGTTTCACGCTGCTGGGTCACAGCTCTGCTGGGGGAGATAAAACCAACTGAAGTACCTTTGGCCAGCATGAGCCATTGTTAGCTCTCCCAGCATGATGCACTACTTGAGGCCTGTGCAAGGAAGATGCTGAGTTGTTTCACTGTTGGAAAAGGGAGTATATATATTCTCCTTAAAAGCTGGCTATTTATCAAATATTAAAATATGGAGAATGCATGCTGACCTCAGTACAGCTGTGCTTGGTGTAAGGTGCAGATTGCAGGGCAGGATTCTGAGGCTGCCTGGCTGCTGCCTGGCACAGGAAACCTGTCTCTGCTTCATTTTAATTCTCCCTCTTCTCTGCATCCCACAAGGCTGCACATTCAGACCTGCCTTGCCCATCCAGCCCCGTGTTCGTGCAGCTCTCCCTTGTCTGCAGATGCAGTGTGGGCATGCCCTCAGCTGCTCTGCCTGTCACAGCAGTGGCTCTCCGCTTCAAGTGTGCCCTTGACATTTGGCTTCTTGTTTTCTTCCTTTCAGACAGTAGAACTTGTGGATCAGTTGCTTCGGAAAGTGGATCCTGCCAAAGACAGGGAACTGTGGGTAAAAGAACACAAAACTGGAGATATCCGACCTGTGGACATGGAAATATAGACTGACCTATAGTTGGATGTGATGAGTCCACTGAATTAAGCAGGCTAACGTTTGTTTTTAAGGGTCAAAAGAGCATAGGGAGAAGGTTGTTTCACTACCAGACACTTTGTAATTTATGCCTGTACGGGCTATCTCTGTTCCATTTAGTCATTACAATGGTCCTCGTTGTGCTAAGCCTTAAGCACCAGACATTCCAGGGTGAAAAAAAACAGATGTGTGCTTCCCACCAGAGGTTCCCAATTGCACGCAGCTTCCAGGAGAAATCTGCTTCCTGGCCCAGAAAGTGCTCTGTTCTTCAGTGACTTTGTGCTCCACCCCTTGCATGACTATCTCTATACAGTATGTTAGAACAACCATGCAGAGAGCCTCTGGCCAGCAAGGAGATAACTGAATTATGATGCAGGAGGCAAGGAAGTCCTGATCATGAATCCCAGCTCTGTCACTGACTGCTCTCATGGCCATAGGCAAGTCAATTAACTTTCCCCATCTATAAAACCTTGCAGCAATGTTGTGTGAGTACATTGATTTCATATAAAGCTATCTTTCACCACGGCAGTGAAGTGATGGCCCTTCTCCCCAAATCTATGAAGAAGATTTCCTGTTCTTCCTGTTTTATACTCCCTCTCAGGGATACATGAACCCATTTTCATGATTTCTGTTGTCGGCCAGTTGATGAGTTTGGAAGTGTTACCATCACAAGTTTTTATCAGGAGAGACTTGGTTGTACTATACCTACCTCATTAGCTGTCAGAGTGCCCTCAATGACAGAAGGAGGTTATATTCCAAGGAATAAATGAGATGTTAAAAATCTTTCCTGCTCATGCAAGGTGTTTTCCCACAGAATCTCCTTAAAGAAGTCCTGTAATAGTTTGCTCGGGATTCAGATTTAAATTTCCTTTGTTGGTTTCTTCAGGTGACTATCACAGACTTTAGGTATTTTTAATTACTGGGTTTGTCCCGCTAAAATTTGGCTTTTATCTTTTTGGAGCCTGATTTTCAAAGGTACCATGAGTATGTGATGCCAGATTGCATTCAGTGTAGGTGCCCAGCACTTCTGTACCATCAGAGTCTTAACCTGAGTTTTTTTGTGTCACCCTTACTGCAAACCACCAAAAATTCAGCACTGCTCTTAGCAAATAGTGTTGTGTCGTTTGGAGACTGGGCTTGAAAAGGTATTTATTTTCTTCTGCTGTTATTTCTGATTGATTATTCACTGCTGCTGTTGATATATTCTTTCAGCATTTCATACAATGCAAAGATTCTTCAGATTCTTGCTTTAGATCCAGGAGAAACCTTGATTCTCACCACTGTGGCCTTTACTCAGTGTTGACTGTGGTTTTAGCTACAATCTCCCAAAAATACTATTTCATTTGATCCACAGTTATCCTCCATTTGATCTCCATTCTATCTCACTGTTACTGTCCTTTTCTCCCCAGCCCCAGACCTGTATCCTCCTTTTGTTCTGCTGCTATTCCAGCTTTTTGTTCAGCATCCCCCAAGTTCTGTGATTGAGATCACTGGGAGTCAAAATTCCTCTTTACAAATGCAAACTGAGACAGAGAAAAGTCTTACCTGAAGCTTGTTCATCACATTGCTGCAGTGGTTTTTTTCTGGTTTATTCTTCCAAACTGAACTCTCTTGGAATTTTTCTATTGCTCCCTTTTCCTCAACCATCTCTTTACTAGTACAGGTTCATTCCTGTCTTGCAAATGCCTTCCCAAGCCACTCCTCTGCTGCTTAATCAGCCTTCATGAACCTTTAGCATCCTCTGTGTGTTGGCAGTGCCATGACTGCTGCGTGCTCAGGATCCCTGCTCCTGGTGTGGCATTTCCCCTGCACACCTGGGGATTTTGGACTGCTGCTTTATTCTGGGTGTTGGGAGAGCCCTCTGTGATGTGATGTGAGCCTCACCTGAGTTCCTGCACAGACCACTGCAGCACCAGCTGAAGTGTTTGGTTTGCCTGAATCCTGAATCCTCCCTGGAATCCTCTTCTTCCCTTCAGGGCAGTTGATGATCTCTCCTTTTCAGTCTTTTTACTGATTCACTCTCTGTCTTACTAATTTTTGGCCATACCAGTGTTAACTTCTCCAAACCCTTACCTTGCACTTCAGAGGACAGGCACTTTTTTATTTCTTAAGCCACGAGTGCAGGTTAAACTTTCCAAACTTCAGTGGCCAAAACAACATGAACATGTGAAAGCTGCATTCCAGGTTGGCCCCTGCTCTAGGCTGTGTTGTAAATTAAAATGAGCAATCTTGACAATGCCTCAGCACCTTCTTGTTTGGATTGCTAAACAAAGCTAGTTGTGCACTTTATACAGTATTCTCCTTAATAAATACCTGAAATAATCTGTTAGCAGTTACACTTTATTTTTCCTCTTTTTTTTAAAAGATGTTTGTTTTTTTTATCTATTTTGGACTGGAAACACTGTCCATTAGCACAGGTTTCTCTGGGGACCGTAATGTGTTTTGGTTCCTCTACTAAGGTGTATTTATGCTGCTCTGAATTCTTAGTTGGGAGGGGTTTTTTTATTGTTTTTGTTTGGGGGGGGTTTGGTTTTTTTTACTTTTAGTTTTATTTCCAGACAGTTTTCCTGCTTCTAGTTCTTGGCCCATTTGAAATGTTTTAGGGATGTGAGTTGCCCAGAAGAGTTAATTCTCCTGGTGGAGTGTGTATCTCTTTTTCACTTCAATAACCAGAGGAGAGCACAGGTACCTGGCAGCTGATCTTCCCCAGCCCCAGGAGCCTCTGGGTTCTGCCCCACGACAGCTGAGATGCTTTGTCCACAGCAACCCTTCCATCTGTATCCAGTGGAAGTTCTGCTGCTGCCTGTGAACAGTTCCCAGCTCATTTCTTTCAAAAGATGATATTCCTTCTTGATCCAGCACTGCAGATCAGTCTCACCTGGCTCTGACTGATGGATTTTGGGCAGTGTGGTGCAGCACAGGTCAGGGCATGCTGGAGTTCCTGTGCTTCTAACAGGCAGCATCTTCAGACAGGGTTTAAAGGAAAGCTCTTTAAAGGTTCCTGCTCTCACAGGTAACTTTGGGAGTTTCAGCACTGCTCTGTTTGTCTTCCACTGAGTTTCAGAAATGCAGTGGAACCCACTCTGTCTCCATGCTTGACCTAAACAGCTGCTTCTCCAGATCCAGCTTGGTGTTGCATTAAAATCCTGCCATGTGTGGGTGCTGCATGCTGCTGCTGCAGTGTAACTGCTGGAATACCAAAGGGAGTCTCTGACCTCCAGTGCTGAGCTCTGGCATCATCTGGTTTCACCTGGCAGCTCACACTGGTGTGAGTTTTTGCAGCTTTAGTCACTGTGGGGATTGGGGATCAGCTTGGCAGGGCTGTCTCACATCTCTGGCTGCTCTGAGGTCACAGAGCAGGTCAGTTCTGAGTTAACTCTCTTTGCTTTCACTGGAGAGGTAGAAGAGGGGGGAATTTCCCTCTGGTCCTCAGCAGGCAGCTCTGCTTACCCAGTTGTGCTGAAGCCACCTGTGTTTTGGGAGTGCTGCCACCCCTGTGAGCTCCCTCTTGGTCTGAGTGATGCTGTCACACCTGTCCTGTGCTGGGGGGGCTCTCTGGAAATCTCCATTCCAGCCAGAGCCTTTTGGCCCTTCTCTGAGCAGAAGGGCTTCCTGAATTCCATGGCTTCAGATCTGTTTGGGGTCCTGACACCCCAAAGTGCCAGAGCTGGTGAGGTGGTGCCAGCTGTGCCCTCAGCTGTCACAGAGAAGGAGAACTTTTGATTCATCACCCAGACCTTCCTGCCTGTGTCACAGCTGAAATTCTTTTTCTAAGGTGATCTTTCAGCTTATTTCCTACCAGAACTCATTCTGGATGCAGTGCTGTTGGAGTTGATGAGCTGCCAGCAGTGAGTCCTTCACCACATGGGCCAAATGCACTCTTCTCCCATTTGCAGCAAAATTCCAGTTTCTTTCTTGGAGCAATAGCCCAAAAAAGCTTAATTCTCAGTTTGCCAACTTGCTCCAGATTCAGTCATCTTTGTAACTCCCACTTGTTCATCATTTCTCTGGGTTGGACATCTTTTGAAAGACTTTGCTTGCTCCCTTATAGGGACGTTAGTTCATTATTGGACACTGGAATTTTAGAAGATAGCTTTATTTTTATTTTTTTTTTATTTTTTAATTTTAAAACACTGTAACAGCAGTGAAAACCATACAGAAATCCCTGTTATGTTTCTAGGTTCCCTTTCATCCCTTTCTGAGCTGCTGGGGGGCAGCTGTGCTCCCCCTTATTGCACAGGTAAACACTGAAATCACACTTCCCTGAGTGCCTGACAGGCAGCATGCAAACTTGTGCACTGCTTCTTTTTCCCTTTATGCAGCTTTTTTTTTTTTCCTTTGCTTGGGTTGGGGTTTTTTTTTCCCCCCCCTAAGGAATTTTCTGTGAGGCATTCACAGGAAAATTCTCTGTGCTTGTAGCAGTCATAGTTTCTCAGGCTTTGTCAGAACCTCCTTAAAATTGTCCCCGTTTTTAATGTCATTATTTAAATACTGGCTGCAAGTTAGGCTTGTTACCTAGAAATGTGCATTCTTCACCTGTTCCTTGGAAGTGCTCAGCACTCAGAGATTTCTTGGAATGCGACAGGGAGCTGAGAGATGAGAGTCTTTGAAAATCAGGCTAACAAACAGAAATGCACAAGCCTCTTTTTTCCCTACTTGTCCCGAAGCACGTGGATATAAAGTAAATATTGAGAAAGGAGAAATACTTGATGTGTGAGATGTAGCTGCTCTGTGTGCAGCTCCCAGCAGTGCTCTTGTGTGGGGCTGCAGTCAGAACACACCCCTGGAGTGTGGACCCACAGGTTTTACTGATTCAGCTGTCAAAGCTCCAGCCCAGAATTGAGTGACAAAGGAGCTCTGCCCATCCATTCCTTCAGGCACACACGGGGACAGAAAGGGCACTGCTTACCCAGGTGGGTCCTTCACTACCAAGCACCTTAAGAAATCCAGACAAGCACTTTGAAGGCCCCCCTGGAATGAGTAGATGTGACTTCTTGACGTGATTATTTGATTGTTTCCTTCTGAACTGAGAACAGATCTGCTGTTTTATCTCGTGTGCTCTTGTCCACCAGTGCTGTGTCTGTTCCCAGAGGTGGCAGCAGAGTCCTGGGGACCATCCTGCTCACCCTGACTTCCCTCTCATTTGGCAATTAGATCTGCAAAAGGCAGAGTCAGAAAGGCAGTTTTCAAAGTAATGAGCCTTTGAGTTCCCAGAGCTCTCTGGAAAGTGTGCAGGCTTTTTGCTGCCCAGTGTGTGTTGGGGTAGGAGAGTGGCAGAGGTTGCTGAAGCCCTGGCTCTGAGGGGTCCCTGCTGTGTGCACACCCCTCCCATCCTCTCCCAGGGATGGGGAGCAGCCCACAGGCATCCTGTGTGCCCCAGAGGAGCCTGGAGCTGTGAGGAGCTGCTCAATTTACCTTAACCAGGTGGGCAAGAGTCACCGAGAAATCCAGATTAAAGCAGACACACAGGGCAGGAAGATCCTGATGGGTGATGAGTAATGATGAATCCAAGGCCCATCATTCTCCCAGCTGTGCTCAGCAGCTGGAAATCAGTGCTGAAATGTGTCTGCTGCTCCATGCAGAGCTCACCTGGCTGCCCCTGTGTGAGAGCAGCAGGTGCCAGTGCTGCCCTGGGCAGGGGGCAGTGGGCTCTGGCACTGGGCTGGCCCTGCCCAGGTCAGGGGTGCTGAGCCTGCTGTGCCTCAGGAGCCTGGGGCACACAGCCCTGCTGCTGCACACTGGGGATGAAATCTTTCCTGGCAGCAAATCCCTGTCTTATCCTGAGGAGCTTTATTGCGTGAATAACACCCCTTGCTTTGTCTTACAGTGGATTTTATTCCTGTGTGTGGTGCGTCTTTCAACTCCATTTTTTTCCCCCCCTCTGTTCCTGTAGCCAGCCCTTCGTCAGTGAAACACAACACTTTTCAGGACCTTTAATTCTGAAATTTCATGGAACATACCTGTTATTTCAATGTGCTGACCAAACTTCATGCTTTTGGGTGTTTTCTGAGAGTTTTAAGAGCTTTTTGGGAGAGGTTATTTTGGGTTTTACTTTTGGATTTTTCTTACCAGCCACCAGGTTTGGAAGTGTAATAACTTCTTTTTGTGCTGGCCACAGTTTCTTTTTTCTTCCTGGACATTTTTTTCTGAAGGGACCAACCCATAGCACAATTCAAGTTAAATTTCTAATCCCATGCATTCCTCAAGGCAGAAACCTCTTGTGCCTAATGATGCATCTGAGTCTAAGAACTGTACGTGGATAAAATCTTTCGTAGACCAATAAGAAAAATAAAAGTCTTAGATTAACCACAAAATAATTACAGAAAAAAAAAAGACACGTATAGATTTGAGACATTCAAATTTAATTCCCTCAACTTACATTAAGTTGAACTATTTCAGGTGTGTCGTGAGAGACAAACTCAGTGGATATTCAGAACAAAAGCTTTGCAGCTGCTCTGTCCAGGTTCAGTGAGTGGACAGGACTATTAATTTTGAATATATGCAGTCTTTTAGGGCTACTGATTTAACAAGTAACTGAGTCATGGCTTGTATCACAACCCTATTAAAATTCTGCTACTAGATCCCCTTGAAGTGCCTCTTTAAATAGAATCTGCTACAAGCACGTGAAAAATACACAGATTTATCCTCTAAATTGCCAAATCTCAGGAGCAGCCACAGATCTGTGCAGGATTCTCAGCCCCTTCCTTGCTCTGAGCTGTGCACCCTTTTAGGACACCCCCATCTCCAGGAGACCTGCCTTTGTCCCTGGGAATTTGCTGTCCAGCTCAGGCATCTGAAGTTCTCAGTGCTTCAAATGGAATAGAAAAAAAAAAAAAAATCAGACTTAAAAGCAACTGCATTGAAGCTAATCTTTGGTGTCAGTAGAATAAATAGGGAATTCTGCATAAAAATAGGATGCAGTGATAATGTTGCATAAAAGAGTTGTTACACTTTATTGTGTAAAATTAATAATAATAATAAATAATAATAATAAAACCCCACAAGTTTTTTTTTTGTTTTACAGCAGTTGCTGAGAAGAAATGTTCTGGTCCTGGAACTCAAAAGCTGAGTGGGATTTCAGGGATCTCACATCTGCTGACACAATAATCATGGTCATGTTTAATCCCAGAATTTGGGAATGGCTGACCTGAAATCCCTTGTTCCTTTGGAGTTTTTTGATGAAATGGCTGAGATTATCAGAACAGCCTGAGGAATTTGGATGTCCTTGCTCTTTTAGGTCAAAAACTCTCTTTAGGGACAGCAGCCTCTATCCATCCTGAAAACAGCAGGTACCAGTGTTGGACTAAAATACTTTTCTTCTCCGTAGATGATTTCCTTGTTTTCTGCAGCACAGGGCAGTGTGAGGATTGCACTGGGCAGTCCTGCAGCCACTGCAGCAGCAGGGATTGCACTGGGCANCTTCTTTTTGTGCTGGCCACAGTTTCTTTTTTCTTCCTGGACATTTTTTTCTGAAGGGACCAACCCATAGCACAATTCAAGTTAAATTTCTAATCCCATGCATTCCTCAAGGCAGAAACCTCTTGTGCCTAATGATGCATCTGAGTCTAAGAACTGTACGTGGATAAAATCTTTCGTAGACCAATAAGAAAAATAAAAGTCTTAGATTAACCACAAAATAATTACAGAAAAAAAAAAGACACGTATAGATTTGAGACATTCAAATTTAATTCCCTCAACTTACATTAAGTTGAACTATTTCAGGTGTGTCGTGAGAGACAAACTCAGTGGATATTCAGAACAAAAGCTTTGCAGCTGCTCTGTCCAGGTTCAGTGAGTGGACAGGACTATTAATTTTGAATATATGCAGTCTTTTAGGGCTACTGATTTAACAAGTAACTGAGTCATGGCTTGTATCACAACCCTATTAAAATTCTGCTACTAGATCCCCTTGAAGTGCCTCTTTAAATAGAATCTGCTACAAGCACGTGAAAAATACACAGATTTATCCTCTAAATTGCCAAATCTCAGGAGCAGCCACAGATCTGTGCAGGATTCTCAGCCCCTTCCTTGCTCTGAGCTGTGCACCCTTTTAGGACACCCCCATCTCCAGGAGACCTGCCTTTGTCCCTGGGAATTTGCTGTCCAGCTCAGGCATCTGAAGTTCTCAGTGCTTCAAATGGAATAGAAAAAAAAAAAAAAATCAGACTTAAAAGCAACTGCATTGAAGCTAATCTTTGGTGTCAGTAGAATAAATAGGGAATTCTGCATAAAAATAGGATGCAGTGATAATGTTGCATAAAAGAGTTGTTACACTTTATTGTGTAAAATTAATAATAATAATAAATAATAATAATAAAACCCCACAAGTTTTTTTTTTGTTTTACAGCAGTTGCTGAGAAGAAATGTTCTGGTCCTGGAACTCAAAAGCTGAGTGGGATTTCAGGGATCTCACATCTGCTGACACAATAATCATGGTCATGTTTAATCCCAGAATTTGGGAATGGCTGACCTGAAATCCCTTGTTCCTTTGGAGTTTTTTGATGAAATGGCTGAGATTATCAGAACAGCCTGAGGAATTTGGATGTCCTTGCTCTTTTAGGTCAAAAACTCTCTTTAGGGACAGCAGCCTCTATCCATCCTGAAAACAGCAGGTACCAGTGTTGGACTAAAATACTTTTCTTCTCCGTAGATGATTTCCTTGTTTTCTGCAGCACAGGGCAGTGTGAGGATTGCACTGGGCAGTCCTGCAGCCACTGCAGCAGCAGGGATTGCACTGGGCAGTCCTGCAGCCACTGCAGCAGCAGGGATTCACAGGCAGGCCACATCACCAGTCACACACTAAACCAGAGTTTTCTACCAAAAGAAAGTTGCTTATTTGGTCCTTTTTGTGTAAGTTTTCCTAAATACTTCTAAATTTCTAGGAAAGTTGTCTTTTGCCAGTACTAATGACTTGTTTTTAAAGATGCTTAACCAAAATTTTATAACTTCCCATAAATTTTGGCTGACTAGACCCCCTTATAAATAGCTGATTGATCCCACAGCCTCTGTCTGGGTTACTAGTAAAGCTTGGATCATTGTGGGAATTACAGGATGGCTTTTGTTCCCTAAGGATAGATGAAGGAATCACTTATTGAACTGAAGTTGAATGAAGAAGGGGTTTAAGGGGCAGATCTTCAGCTCGGGTAAACTGGCAGGGTTCAGTGGAAGCTGCTTGATGTCAGCTGTGGATCTTGTCCTTCAGTGTTGAAGGCATTTCCTCTATGTAATTTTTCTGTCTTACTGTAAAACAATTTCATATGGTTAAACTGTATTTTCCTATATTGTTCTGCAAGTTTATATACACCATAGTGCTCATCTCATCTCCTGTAAAATAAACTGTACAGACACACATTGAGCATGGAATTGTCTTGGCCCTGTTGCTTTTTCTTCTCCCACAGCCCCAAACCTTGTGAGTGCAGTTTGATCAAAGACTTTCACATGGATTTTGTTGGTGTGAGCTTAGTGCAGCTTGAATTTGCAGCCAAATTGAATTGAATTTGCATCACTGGGGTGTAATCTTCTTGTGCTTTTAGATCTTCACGTGATATTCAGACATGTAAGGTTCTTACAAATTATTTAATTTTTTTCTTATGGAAATCAATTTAAGAAACACCTGTGGTTAAATGGTTCCTCAGCAATCAAGCTGACCATAAGCAGCCTGAGAGCAGCTGCCATGGAATGGGTGGTTTTTTATGTTTTAAGTGATCTGGAGCTCTTCCCCACCCAGTCAGTCCTTTACCTTCAAGCTTCACGTGCAGCTTGAAGCTCAGTTGAAAACACTGCTAGAAAACCTTGTTAATAATTTTTCTCCTTTTGGTATTTGAGTTAACATGCATGCTGACAAGGGTTTTCTGACAAAGTCAGAATCAGGCCTGCCAAAATCCTGCCTGACCCAACAGCTGCCTGTGCAAGGGGGCTCAGAGCAGCTGGGGGTGCCAGTTCTGCAGAGCACGAGCCCAGCTTGCAGCAGGGTGTGACTCTTGGAGGCAGCACATCCACACATCTCACACACCTCACTGGAGATCCTTCCTAAGAGTTTTTCCAGTTTGGAGCTCGCACAAGAATTGGTTTCTGCAGCACCCTCGTGCATGGAGGTGGGCAGTGCTGGCAGAGGGAAAAGGAGAAGACACTGAAGGTAAAACGTTGAGAAGGTTCCAGGTGGAAGCTCAGTTTTCACAGCGGTGCCTTTGCACCTTGTCCAAAGTTGCCTGAATCTGTTAAAAGAACCTCAGGACAGTTTCAGGCTGTGATGCCTGGTGCAGAGCAGCTGATGAACACCCTGCACATGCTGTGCCACATTCAGCTGCAACCTGACAGCAAAAAGCACCTCCTTGGAGGGGACTTGGACACCACCTTGGAACCCAATTTGGGCAGATCCTGAACGAGCCATCTGCTGTGCTGGGGTAGTGCCAGTGCCCAGGAAAACATCTCAGTGAGAGGAGCAGGGCAGTGGCAGGGTGGGAGCCCTGCAGGCTGCAATATTTAGGTGCAGATTTAGCACCATTCTGCACAGGGATGTCTGTGCTGGACCTTCGCAGCCATAATAATTAAAAAATCAGCTTGGATTCCACAAAGTAATGAAGCCTTTGGCTTCTGAGGTCCATCCAAGAGGAAAAGCAGGAGATAACTGCACCTTCAGCATAGCTTAAACACCTACAAATGTCTCAGGCCTGAACTTAAGCCGTGCTCATGGAGCTGTGGGCCAGCCCTAAGGCAGGTAAGTCCTGTGGGTGCTTTTGGGGGTCTGACAATGATGTGTTGGATCTGTCCTCATCTGTGTTGGCCACTGGACACACAAAGAGACAACTCTGCCTTGCAGGGCTTAGGATGGACAGCCAGGCAGCCTGAGAAGGTCACAGATGCTTCTGATGGTTTGCAGAGTCCATGGGAGGATTCATGTAAGGCCACAGAAATCTGCTGTGAGGCAATTGAAAAAGTTACACTTCTTCTACAAGATGGATGGGCTGGAAGTGTTTAAACCTTCAGAGGTTTAAATGTGACCCGTGTTCTGCATGAGGCCCTTGGAAGTTAAGCTGTGTGTAAAGTGAAAGTAAAGCTGTGTGCAAAGTTAAAGCAGTTGGTTGAACTCAGATCTTGTCACCTTTCCTGGTTTGCTGCACCACCACCTTTCCTGTTGTGTGGTTTCAGTGAACACAGTGGCAATTTCTGATCTGATGGTCAGATGAACCCAGGGAATGCTCTTTGCACAGCTCACTTTGAACCAGCCTCACACACAAGGGAAGTTTCAGCAGTTTCATGATCTAGCATGATTCAAAGCACAGCAATGCTCATGTCATATTTCTTCCTTGAGGAAGTTTCTGTCTCAGTCCTTATACAAATGGAAAAAAATGACAAACATGCACTGGTGAAGTATTTATTGTAGGGACAAACAGTCCAGCCTCAGTGCTCTGTGCTGCAGGCTCTTTGCACTGTTGTTTTCACCAGTCCCTGAAAGCAGAGGATGGAAACCTCCAGCTCAGATTTGATTCTGACTTCCTGTTTTATCAAGTAGAAAACCAAACACTCAAGTCTCCCAGAGCTACAGCAGAAATTAAAGTCTTTTTATTTACAGAGCTCTGGGGTTTTTTCTTTTTTTTTTTTTTTTTTTAGACTTAGCAAATGTTTTCAGCCTCTGCCACTTCTCTCTGGTTCTGTGCTCAAAGACTGGGGCTGGTTTTTTTATCAGCTTCTGAGATGTCTTTAAGCTGAGTTCTACAGTCAGCTCTGCTCTTCCCACTGCCCTTCCACTTCCTTCAAGTCTGTGCAAAAGGGAGGAGGACTGGATGGCACTGATGGAAGGTGGAAATGTGGGGGATGAGTCCAGACCCCCTCCCAGCACTGCTCACAGCTCTCAGGGACCTTTCCTGTTGGCTCCCACCCTCCTGAGAATGGCTGAAAATCGTGCACAGAGCACAGTCCCTGTGCTGCTCACAGGTGCCACAGGCAGGCAGGTGAGTGCTCACTGCCTTTTGGAACTTTGCTGCTTTGTGCTTTCCCTCTGTTCCTGAAACAAATTAATTCCTTACCTCCCAAGCTTGTGAAAAGTAAAACTCTGGATTAGGCCAAAGGTCCATCCAGCCAGTGGCAGTGACCAGTGAGCAGCAGTTCCACAGGGAAGGGAAGGGTGGGAGAAGAAAGCTTGGTCATGAATTGCATGGAATACATTGAGATTCAGCCCTAGGTTACACCCTGATCCTCTGCCCAGGGACTCTCCCCAGCAGTGTCAGCGTTGGAGTTAAACAGCACCTGACAGATTTTTTGCCTCCCTGCAGATGGATGGATGGAGTTTAGTCTGTGATTGATCATTGATCTTCTGTGATACCTTTCCCAAGCAAAGTCCAATAAATCCACCCCTTTCCTTCCCTGAAAGACAGAGGAGAAAGGAAAAAGCTGAAAACTTCATCCTAGTGCCTTTTTGTTGGTTTTTTTCTTCCATTCCTTAGTTCTTCTAGGTGGTGTTTTGCATCCTCCTTGCTAAGCCAATGTGATGAACGTGATGCACAAGGAACCAGTCTTGGAGCCTCTGAGGGCTGGGGATGTGGAGCTGAACTTTTAATTTCCTGGAGCTAATTGCAGTGACGAGTTCACCAGCAGATGCTTCCCAGTGTGGTTCTGTGTGGCTCCAGGAATGAGATACCCAAACATAAGATGACATTTAGCACAGCAGAGAGTTTGTGAGATTTGGAAATGGCATGTGGAAAAAAAACAGTTAAACATCCAGAAGGGTGGTTGCTATGGAAGCTGGGAAAGATGATGTCAGCAAAAGAACATCATGAAGAATTTTAGAGATTACAGAATTTTCCTTAATGGGAGCTCAGACTGATGGGAAAAGGGAAGAAAATTCCAGGATCAAATGAAAAGAAGGAGCTGTGTCCTGGAAGGAAGGACCAGTGTTATCAATTCAGTCAATCCATTCAGTAAGACAAGGTGGAATATTAATCCTCAGGACATCAGAGATAACCCATGCCCAAACCCGACTGCCACAGCTTTGCAGTTGTCCTTGCAAAGGATTTTGCTTTCTCTCACAACTTGCACGACAAAAAAAAATAAAAAAATAAAATAAAAGTTGCATTCCAAGCCCAGAATAGCCTGTGGGGTTCAGAAGAGCTTTGCCATCAGATTTGGTGTGATAACTGATATGTACAAATAAGGTTTATTCCATCTCAGTAATCTGTTGGGAGACAGGCCATGAATCTTTTATATTTTACTACACCTAGATCACAACCTAGATGTCCTGAGGATTAATATTCCACCTTGTCTTACTGAATGGATTGACTGAATTGATAACACTGGTCCTTCCTTCCAGGACACAGCTCCTTCTTTTCATTTGATCCTGGAATTTTCTTCCCTTTTCCCATCAGTCTGAGCTCCCATTAAGGAAAATTCTGTGATCTGCAAAATTCTTCACGACGTTATTTTGCTGACATCACCTTTCCCAGCTTCCAAACTCCCAGGGCTGTGGGAAACCTTTAACTCCCACCAGATTCTCTCATAAGGCAGTGGAAATCTGGGAAGCAAAGGTGAGCAATAAATTGATAAAAAGACCTGTTACCAGCTCTGCACAAGCATAAACCCCTGGGGGAATTTTAAACCTTCTGTTGCCTGATAATCAGTCAGTGTGCAAATTAAAGACATAATTTACATTAAATACCACCTGTGAACAAACACCAGTTCAGGTCAGGCTGTCTCCTCCGCTCTTGTTTTACCAGAACAAGATCCTGTTTCTTCCCACTCTTTCTGGGAGTCCTGTCTGGGCACTTGGAGCATCCCTGGCTGCTCCAGGTGATTTTATCAGCTTCAGTGTCCCTCCAGGGGCTCCACAAAGGGTAAAAAGAAAATCCCAGGAGGACACTCCAATATTCCTACAGACTCTAAACTGTGTGAATTGTGAAGTTCGCTGCTGTCTTCTGGAAATATTTAGAAATGAGGACCTTGTGATAATTCTGTTAAAATAAATAATGCTGTATTCTTGCTGTTATCTACTTCAAAATGTGCTTTCTGAAGGAATCCATGTGATGGTTGTTTTTATCAGACCTCAGGCCAACAGGGCCTGCTTATATAACAAGAGTTGATTTTTATAAACTGAAGGAGGCAAAAAGCCCAGACACATAATGGAGAGGAGAAAATGCAGCTAGAGGGACTGCTCCTCAAAACACAGAAAGCTGGTTTCTTGACCATATGAAACTCTTTAAAATGCAATTAAAAATAAACTATTTCACAGAGAGACCATAAAATCTTACAATTTGGACGTTTTTAGCACCTAAGTAAAGCACATTCTAAATCACTTTGAGCTCTTTAATGTTTTAAACAATGGCTCTAGAAGAAATCAGTCTGTTTGAAATTGAGGAAGGCACCATGGTTGCATGTGTGGTGTCTGGTGTTTCCAGTGGCTCCTGAAGAAATCCATCACAATAAAATGCAAGGATACATTCTAGTAAAAAACCTTTAAAAGCTGCAGCTATATTATTCTAAAATGGATCAAACATTTACAGTTTATTAATATATTACTGAAATATACAACTTTGTATTGATTAAATAGGTTAACACAGGTAGAACTGCAAAAGAAATACTTTTTAAAAGTGCCAGAACTACATTTTTGAAGTAGTGCTGGTCCATGAATTGATCTGTTCATTGCAATAAAAGAGTATAAATTCTGCAGGTTGCATGGCTAAACCTTTGTAGCCTGAGAAATAATCATAAAAGCATTGGTGAGTTACATAAGCTGGATCATAGAATATTAAACTTGGTTGCATTTCACAGGTCTCTGGAAGAGTTTGTATGTGAGAAATGAAACTTCATCGTGGCTCTTTTTAAATGGAGGAAGAAGGATTTCCCAATTCTCTTTTGGTGCTGTCACAATCCCATGTCTTTACCCATTTTTGGGTCCCCTGGGAGGAAGGTGGAGGCAGCACCACTGATCTATTTTGTCATTCAGGACCCAGGTAGGGCAAAGCAGAAGTCACTGTGGCTTGTGTCAAAAGAAATAACAGGAAAAAAAATAATGTAAGAAAAACTGTATCAGAGCATTTCATTGGGGCACATTCCATGGGAGGAGTTTGGGTTTTCATCTCATGATGACATTTCCAGCACTGAACTTTGAAGTGAAGATGCTCAAAAATGCAAGCAAAAGCTTGGTTCTTCCCAAGTTCGATTTTTTGGGGTTTATGTATAAATATCTTTGGTCTGGTTTGGTCTAAAATTGGGGTGGTTTTCTTGAGATGGGGAATGATTTCAGTCTGTGAAGAAAGGAGGCTCCCACACACACCTCTCTGTTTATGCACCACTCCTATGAAGAAAGAAAAGCTAACAACTTCTCATGACGTGTCTCAGAGCCACTCACACGTGGATGGAGCTGCCAGAATGTGTCTCCAGAGCCCAAATCATCTCCAGAGTTCATCCTGCTCCCTCGTGCAGGTGAGGACAGCAAAAACACCAGCCCAGAGCAAAACCACCCCATGCAGGAGATCTCATCCACGCAGCCACAACACCCAGAGAAACAACATTTCACTCAGAGCAGGAAAACTGGAACATCTGGGGCCGTCAGCTGCTCCATCCTTGCCCATCCCAGAGCTCTGAGCAGCCTGCAGGTGTGAGGGACACCTTCACCTTCCCCAGCCTGGCTGGTGGCAGGGGCTGGCCCAGGGGGAGTTTCCTAAATTTCGCTCTCCTCGAACACCTCCTCGGTGGTCTCTCCCGTGGTCACCTCTCCCTCGCTGCTGTCGGACATGCTCATCTGAGGGGGCCCCGGCCTGGCCTCTGTCCTCTGCCTGCCCAGCCCCTGCTGCAGCTGCAGCTCCCAGGGCTGCCTCACCTCCAGGCACAGGCGCTGCTTGCTGCTCAGCTGCTGCTTCTTCCTCCTCTGCGAGCATTTCCTCAGGTATTTGATGTTCTCCCCGAGGAAGCAGAGCTTGCAGCCCAAGGGGTCGGCCAGCAGGAAACGGGACCACTGCTTCTGCAGCTCTGCTTTCACCTGGGGGGAGGAGGAAACACCTTGGTGAGGGCAGGGAACCACCCTGCGGCTCACGGACACAAATAGTGAAGTGAGAGGAGCTGAGGGATGCTGAGCTCCTGCTCCTTTGAGGTTCACCTTGTTCCAGGGTAGGAACAGACTTTGCTAAATCAGAGGAGTGCTGAGCTCCCTGCCCCTTCCTGCCCCTTTGGGGTTCACCTTGCACTTGGTGGGATCCCTGCAGGGTAGGAGCAGATTTGTTTGTTAAATAAATCTGAGGAATGCTGAGTTCCCTGCCCCTTTGGGGTTCACCTTGCACCTGCTGAGGTCCTTGCAGGGTAGGAAAAGACTTTGCCAAATCAGAGGAGTGCTGAGCTCCCTGCCCCTTCCTGCCCCTTTGGGGTGCACCTTGCACTTGGTGGGGTCCTTGCAGGGCAGGAACAGACTTGTTTGCTAGATCAATCTGGAGAGTGCTGAGCCAGCTGCCCCTTTGGGGTGCACCTTGCACTTGGTGGGGTCCTTGCAGGGCAGGAACAGACTTGTTTGCTAGATCAATCTGGAGAGTGCTGAGCTCCCTGCCCCTTTGGGGTTCAGCTTGCACTTGGTGAGGTCTTTGCAGGGTAGGAAGAAACTTGTTTGCTAAATCAATCTGGAGAGCCCAAGCTCTTCACCCTGCCTTGGGAAACCCTGTGAATGTGATGTGTGAGAGCTCAGGTGAGCTCAGGTTTTCAGTCTGATGCAGGGAGGAGGAGGAGGAGGAGGAGAAGGAGAAGGAGAAGGAGAAGGAGGAGGAGGAGAAGGAGGAGGAGAAGGAAGAGAAGGAAAAGGAGGAGAAGGAAAAGGAGGAGAAGGAGGAGGAGGAGGAGGAGAAGGAAAAGGAGGAGAAGGAAAAGGAGGAGAAGGAGAAAGAGGAGAAGGAGAAAGAGGAGAAGGAGAAGGAGAAGGAGAAGGAGAAGGAGAAGAAGGAAGGAGGAAAGCCCAGGGGCTGTGGCAATGAGGAGCACCCAGCTTTGCCCAGGGGCTGTGCTGGTGAAGCTGCTTTGCTCTGTCCCAGCGTTTCTCTGAGGTTTGTGCTCAGCCCTGGGTGTCCCCCCTGCACCCCAGGAACCCTCTCTTACCTCTCCATTAGCAAAGCAATAGAGAACTGCTACCAAAAATCCCTGCAAGACAAAGGGACAGAGGGCAAAGTCAGCGGGCAGGAAACACCTGAGCTTTCATTTAAACATGACATTAGTGTCAAAACCATAAATATAAACAGTGCTCCTTCACTTTCAATGAGGAAACCAGTTGCCTGCATTTATTAATTAATGAAGCACCCATTATTTATTAATGAAGTTCTTGTTTTTGTGCAGTTCCTTGGCAAGTGCAGGGCACGATTTGTGCAGATGCTGAAGAACAGACTGCAAACCCCAGTTTTATCTTCATTTTCCTATAATAAGATATATATTATGGGATATATATATAATATATATATATATATATAATATCACAAAATATTTTTTTCCAAACTATTGCTGTTATGCTGTGACTGCTACTGTTTCCAGATGTGGGAAAATTTTTAAAGACTGGAGAGTGCTGAATATTATCTATGTTCTCATATTATCTCTGTGCCTGTTTGGGTTTGTGAATGAGTCTACTGAGATCTCATTTGGGTGCTTTTACAAATTATTTCTATATTAAGTGATCAGTATTCAAAATTCAGCTATATTGAGTGTTACTACCATTTTGAATTGCTGTTTTTCCTTTGAAATTGATTTAGATAAACACCTTAAGAAGCCCCTAGAGATACAATTTGCTTTAAAGCAACCCCAAAATTATTATTCCTGTTTGCCTCTGTGTTGTCAGCGTTTGATCTCAGGCTAAAGCAGCTTAGAGGCTGCATCTCAGCCCCCCAGACATGCAGATTTATTCCCACTGCTTCAGCAAATGCCCTTTTTTGGTGTGTCCAAAGGCAGCTGTGACACAAGTTCTGATTAAGAGGACAAATCCTCTGAGTCCCAAGACAATATTTCCATCACAGCTACAAAGGTGCAGCTCAGCTGACAGCATTTCAATGTTCCCACACCCTTTCCAGAAATGTTTCTGCTTTCCTCAGATGAAAAGTTTAAAAAAATTTCACATTCCACGGGAGCCTGGACATTTTTCATTATGCCCAGAATTACCCAATAGCATTCTGAGCCTGCTATTAATTTTCTAGCAGTCCTGAATTATTTGGAGTCATTAATTCCTTAAGCATATGTGCAGTTTATCTGCCACACCAGTGGAAATGGGGACAGGAGAAATTCTAAAACTGAATTGCTTTCTCCATGTGTTTTATTTCTATCATTCTTCATGCTTCATCTGGGTTCTGGTAGGAAGGTACAATTAGAGTTCATTAGAATTAATAATAGGTGACAATAGACATTGCAAAAATATATAATGTATTATCATCTCTTATTTTAAATATATGGCAATATATTACATTAAATAGAAATTTACTAGCTTTAAAAGCAATTTAAATTTAAAATACCCCTGGGAACATCCCTGGGTTGATTTCAGTCTGTAAATACCCCTGGGAACATCCCTGGGCTGATTTCTGTCTGTAAATACCCCTGGGAACATCCCTGGGCTGATTTTAATCTGTAAATACCCCTGGGAACATCCCTGGGCTGATTTTAATCTGTAAATCCCCCTGTGCATCTCTTTCACTGCTGGATCAGAGCAGGCAGTGACCAGCACTGTAAAATCACACCAGAAGGTGGAAAACTTCACTGATTATTTATATTTGATGTTACTTTATATCCTGGTTTCTTTCATGCTTTCTCTTTTTTTTTTTTTTTCCCCCAGTAAATCGATTTTCACACTTAGAAACCTTTCAGATGTGTTGGGACTCCTCCAACACAAATTTTCAGAATTATCCCAGAGCGAGTGCAAATCAGAAATTCAGGAGAAAAGTTCATTGGCAGGAACACCAGCAGGAAAGGAGAGATGCACCCATGAGCCTCTCAATTGTTCTTCAGCTCTCTTGACAATGGCAAGGTGATAAATGACTCATCAAAGAACTGGGTTTTCTCCACCAGAAACCAGTGGTTTTTCCTGAGGGTTTTCCATGCACAAAGGGATCCAAGATGTTCAGGTTGCTCCACTTTCCAAAGCAAAGCAGCCCCATTCCTACAGCAGAACTCCTATTTAGAATTCAATCTTGAATTCTTGAAAATGTTGGAGCTGAACCTTCAGCTGAGATCCCAGGGATAATTGTTTTTCTTTAACAAAACAGTTTAACTGCCTTTTAAAACTACTGAGAAGATTTACAGACTAAACAAATGTAATTGTGTACAGTTTATGTGCTTTTTGGCTAAGCCCTTCATAAATAATGCTGCAGCTCAAAAAGAGAATCTGCAATAAACATTGGCTGAGATCTTTGGGTGTTTTTTTTAATGGAGCTTTGCTTCTAAAGCATGAAATGCTGCCAAACACATGCATGCTCCTCTAAAAGGAATGAAGTTTGTGTCCTTTAGCAAGGATGAGGAAGCTGGTTTATAGATCAGATTTCTTTGTACAAGCCAGTAAATAAAACCCTCACTTTAAATGATTTTGTGCTTTTAAAAGAACATCCAGCCACTGCAACCTCTCCAAGTAAGGACATGTCCAACCAAAGAACTTCTACTCCAGCATTAAGATCCCTTCCAGCCCAAATAATCCTGTGGTTCTGTGAGCACCATGTCAGCAGCTCCTTGGGGCTGTGGCTCTCCAGGAATTCTCTGCTGCCACTCAGGACATTTTTCCCCTCAAGCTGTGGTGGAAATGTCAAATTACAGCCTCAATAACAGTGCCAAAACACTGATGCTTGCACACAGCAGAGCACAGGTGCAGAAATGCAAAGGTTAAAAGCCAGGCTCATCATAAATAGTGGGGAAAGGGCAGCAAAAGCTCTGATGTCTCTGTGCCTCAGGCTGCAGGAGAGGGAAGCAGGGAATCACTGAGGAGCCAGAGACATTTCTGGGTTTCACAGCAAATAAAGATCTGAAATTGCTGTCCTGGTGCCGCAGGGAGATCAAGGCAGGGGGTAAAGGACAACTTTGCTGAGCAGGTTCATCAGAAATGTGAGAAAATTTCCTTACTCAGCAGGGCTGCAGATCTCAGACTTTGTGCCAGGGTCCAGTCCTGGGGCTTTGCACACTGGAGAGCAAAGAGTGCCAGGGCAGCTCAGGCTGTGCCTGGGCACGAGTGGCCACCTGAGCATCACCCCTGGGGCCCAGCAACAGCTCAGCCTGAAATTTGGGCAGCCCAAAAATGGGGTCATTTTATTCACCCTGAGATTTGGGCAGCCCAGAACCGGGGTTCTTTTATTCACCCTGCAATTTGGACAGCCCAGAACTGGGGTTCTTTTATTCACCTCCAATTTGGACAGCCCAGAACTGGAGTTATTTTATTGGAGGCAGGCATTCTCATGGCTGTGATTTGTGTTTTAAATGGACCATTTTAATCCTGTTTTCAGGGGTCTGTGATGAGCTGTTACCTAAAGCCAAAGAACACCTTTTTTCTGAAAATATCAGACTTTTTTTTGCACCAAATTTGAGTATGCAATTTGTGAGTGTTTTACCTTGTCACTGCAATGGTGTAATTAGGACACATTGTAGGGTGGAGCAGAATATTAAATCAGAATTCACTGTAACTGTGGTGAGCAGCAAATGCACATCCCAGATCTGTGAGCCCTAAAAAGAATCCTGGCAGAAAGAACAGCACTTACATGAAATGAGCTCATTGTCAGCTGAATGAAAAGTCTGATGTGCCTTGAAAGTCCTTCCACCTGCTCATCAGTGATGAAGGTGAACACAAACTCGTGGATCCCCAGCAATGGAATCAGCACAAGTGTAGATCTTGCCAATCTTAAAAAAGAAAATGTTTGATTATTGTCGTTTTTTAAACATCCTGGGTGCCAAAATGAAAAGCTCAGTGATGAAGAAATCATCCCAAAAACATGCCCTCAATATTCTGGCTTTGCAGTGGGAGTAGCAGTTTGGGGAAATTGAGAGTAATGTCTGTATAAATCTGTGGAAAGCCTGGCTCAAAGGCACATGGAAATGGAATGTTTTCCATGGCAGGTTGAAGTGATGCCTCATTCTCCATCAGGCTACAAACAATGTGCTGGAGGGTTTTTCTTTTTCTTCCCAAATTTTGGTGACAAAGGGAAAAAAGGGAAAAAAAAGCAGAGGCCACAGGTGTGAGAGGAGACACCTGAGAGCAGAGATCTCCCTGCTCTGAAAATCCTTTGTGAAAAAACCCCCAAAACTCAGCAATCTCCCTGCTCTGAAAATCCTTTGTGCAAACCCCCCAAAACTCAGCAATATCTCCCTGCTCTGAAAAATCCTTTGTGTAAAGCCCCCAAAACTCAGCAATCTCTCCCTGCTCTGAAAATCCTTTGTGAAAAAAACCCCAAAACTCAGCAATCTCCCTGCTCTGAAAATCCTTTGTGAAACCCCCCAAAATTCAGCACACAGGTGCTGACCTGACAGGGAAATCTCTGTGGAGCCTTTTTTTTTTTTCTTCTATATCATATTCTGAATATCTGCTGCACCTGGTGGTGGTAGGTGAATCGTTAAGGGCAAAACTGGGAAGTTTTTGATGTGCCAAAGTTTTTTAAACTGAGCCAGGATTTCTTTGTCATTTGTTCCATACCTGTATTTGTAGTCATGGAAGGTCATTTGCTGAGCCTTTAGCTTGGAAATCAACATCCTGAGGATTTTTAAGAAGATGCCAAAGTTGACCTTGAAGGAAAACACACGTGGTTGACTTAAAATAAATGTTGTGACACCAATCAATGTATGACATTAAATAAATGTATAATTTGTATTGATATTGATTGATAAATTTAAATTGATATTGCTAAATAAATGTATAATTGTGTAATCAATTAAGTTGGTATTGANAAATGTATCATTGGTATTGATATTGACTGGTAAATTTAAATCAATATTACTAAATAAATGTATCATTGGTATTGATATTGATTGATAAATTTAAATTGATATTGCTAAATAAATGTATAATTGTGTAATCAATTAAGTTGATATTTATATTTATAATTGATATAATAAATGTGTAACTGATTCTCAGCCTGACATGTAATTTGATACATGATCTTCCAGTACAAAATCACGTTGCAATTTTTTAATACAGAATCCTGCTTCCTCTTTTTTATTGAACAAAACTTTGTCCCTTCTCTCACTTCATGTTCCCCTTGATATTTTTGTGGTAGGAAACTGTATCTTATTTGTTCCAAAATTTTGAAGGACAAAAATGGCACTGATTGCAAAGATCAAGGAGGGGAAAAAAAATGCAGATTCTGTGATTCTTACTGCAATGGAAAACAACATTGGCCCTCGGATGATCCACCAGATCCCCATGTGCTCATTTGTTCCCCAGCACCTGGAGAATAATTTAAAATATAATTATTATCATAGGAAAAAAAAAAGTTAGAATGCTCACATAACTTGTACATATATACATTTCAAAAGGAACTCGGTGAAGTTCAACTTTTTCACTTGAAATGGAATAAAAAGAAAGAAATGGAATAAAAGAAGGAACGGTTTCACCAACAACCCTGAAGGTCTTTCCACATGAATGTTGGTGAAGGTTTCCCCAGACCACAAACTTCAGAACAATCTGGCAAACTCCAGCTTTGAACCCACAAAATGACTTTTACCAAACCTTCACAAAGGAATTCATCCCACTTAAATTATCCATCTGAAACTGGAGATTGGAAATAAATAAATTAGGAATTGTGACCATGCTGCTTGATCTGCTAAAAAATGAGCATATTTCCCTTGGAGCTGTGTCTTTTTCTCCTGCTTTAACCTTCTGATTTGTCCCATTTCTTCTTGCTAATTATCCTGAGGTTCTGTAGGATCTTGGCTTGTCATTTATAATTTATATGACATCTTGCTCCATAAGCCCATAATTATGGTTTGGATGTTGCTCATTATCCATATTGGCATTGCAAACAAAATTCTCTGGAAACCACGAAAAATGAGAGGAGAACAAAAAGATTCCATCCATAAACCACAAAGTTTGTGTGGTTTCACCACTGAAGACCAGAAACTGATGCTGATTATTGCATGTTACTGCCACTGATGCCCTCACCAGCTTTCAGGGATTATCAGGTTTTCTCATTTTTCCATTACAATTTTTATATATATATATATTTTTTTTTTTAATAAAAAATAAATACAAATTAAACTCCAAGTGTAGATGGACTCCAAGGAAAGCACTGCTCTCCTTTTCCTTCTGACAGGATGCTCTCCAGGAAGATGTTGGTGCTTCACATAAATGGATGAACATTTCAGGAACTGGGAAAGTTCATTCTACTCCT
Source organism: Drymodes brunneopygia (assembly GCA_013400955.1). Classification (NCBI taxonomy): domain Eukaryota; kingdom Metazoa; phylum Chordata; class Aves; order Passeriformes; family Petroicidae; genus Drymodes; species Drymodes brunneopygia. The sequence continues at coordinate 10,965 of VZTZ01029966.1, read as the reverse complement.
TGCTTTAGGCACAAGTAAATCTGAGAATTCCTAGAAGTGGTTCAATGTAAAAGTACTAAAGGGAACTGTTACCCTAATTTTTTCAGAGTACTGTGTTTATAGTTGGTAGTAGAAGTTTTTCTAAATTTTGTGTAAACAATCAATGTTTTTATAACTAACTAAGAACTATTTTATACTTTAGATGTTGTTTTTTATTTTTTGTGGGGGGGGGGGGGGAGAATGTGATGGGCTGTGTTTCTCACCTATGGAATTGGAGAGGTGGTGACCTCTTTGTCCAATCCATAACTGTCTGTAAAAAGGTATAAATATAAGAATAAAGAGAGGCTGGGTCTCTTTTTGCTCTCTGCCCGGCCTTGGTGGCTGAGCTCCTGCGTTACCTGATTGTTTCGTGTCTGACAGAGCAACAGGGAACCTTGAAAATGTAACAATTATCAGTAGGTGCTGATAATCTGGTGATTTGCTGGTCAGTTCTTGTGTCAGGGCTTTCAGCCAAGCAAAGAGAAAATCAGGGTTCCAAAGAAGATTTTATTTAACAACCTACCTCGTGTTCTCCAGTCTGGATCTGCTTATTCCCCAAGGACCCACAAACAGGATTGGAACAACTGGAAAAAAAAAGAAAAGAAAAGAAGAGCCAATTCCAGGCAATTCCTTGATTTCCTGTACCCGCAGCTCAGGTTGAACTCAGCCAATGTCCCACTGCTGACAAATCTTCCTTTGCAATCACTGCCTTCAAAACTAACAAATAAAACAGAATTCAGATTTGTTTTTCTTTTTCTTTACAAAATACTCTGCACTGTTTCAGCAAATCACCACAATAATCAATCTCTGGGCACAGTTGTGGACTTACCCCATCCTATGACAATGTATGTCTGGAGCAACCTTCTCTCAGAGAGCACCACAGTTATCAGCAGTGTGTGCAGGTAAATCCCTTCCACCAACAGCCAGAAGTAATTTGCCCCAACAAAGTAATGCATGAAAAACTGGGCAGTCCTGCAAATGATCACAATCTGCAGGAAGGAGAGAGCAGGAGTCATTGTGAATACAGATTTAATGGTCTGCATGTGAGAGTTTTTACTGATGAGCTGTTAAAATAATAATCATGATTTTATCAACATTAAATATCAGTCATCATTAAAATCTTGCAGGTAATTTTCCTTGTTGATTTGGGCAAGCTCTGTTCCTACAACATAATTTATTCACAGTTGACATTAATGAGATGTTGTTAACTAAGTGCCAATTAATAAATGAAAAGAGCTCTTTCTAAAAGCTACAAGGTGTGAGTAATTGTAAGTGGCTGTTGCTAAATATTACAATCAATTAATATGTTCCTTCTATTAATAGAAAATAAATCTCTTACAATCAGGATTTCCTCTTGATTAGCCCAACTTTTATCAACAAAATTCCAGCATCCTAAGCTCAGCTTACAAACACCTCAAATCTTGATGCTGTGGGGCAAACCTCCCAAACTGTGGGTGATACAACCACTAGAATTCACTGTCAGCTCTGAACCAACACATCACCTCTGGGCTGAGGTACAATATCCATCCATTCTCATCATTTGGCCTCTTGGAGTAAATATTGTAGTAGACAGAGTCTTTTATCAGAACTGCTGCAGCACGCAGGATGAAGGACGCAAATAAATTCATATGGATGTAGTTCCTTGTGCAGTGAAGTTTTCTGTGGGAGAAAAAAAAAATAATGGATGAATCATCTGGAATATATCTCATTTGCAGAACTGAAATTTTTTTAAAACCAACAAAACCCCAGCAATATGAATATATTGTATTTGTATTGTTGCCATCAATGGGTTTTGCTCAGAAATTGCATTTGTTTTGCTCATTAGAAAAATGCAGATTATTTACACGGAATCAGCAGAAGGGTTTGGGTTGGAAAGGGTCTAAAAGCCCATTTCATTCTCTCCCCACCTTCCACTAGACCTGGTTGCTCCAAGGCCCATCCAGCTTGACCTTAAACACTTCCAAAAATGGGGCAGTTTCTGTACATGACCTGTGCCAGGGCCTCACAGCAAAGAATTTCTATCAAATATCTAATTTAAATCTACCATCATCACCTTAAAGCCATCCCCCCTTGTCCTATCACTCCATGCCAAAGCTCATCCCCAGCTTTTTTTGCAGCCCCTTCAAATCCTGGAACATCCAAACTTAAATAATTCAATTTCATAAAAAGAAGAATATGGGTAGAGGGCCCTCTACTTTTAAAATTGAATCTTTAATTTAATTTATCCTGACCTGAGGAAAGAAAGGATAAGCAGAGCCAACACCAGTGAGATGAGAGAGAAGTAATATCCTATGGTGTATAACAGCTGGAGAGTGGTGAGCAGTTTATGTTCTTCTTCCTGGGAAGANGGAGAATGTGATGGGCTGTGTTTCTCACCTATGGAATTGGAGAGGTGGTGACCTCTTTGTCCAATCCATAACTGTCTGTAAAAAGGTATAAATATAAGAATAAAGAGAGGCTGGGGCTCTTTTTTTGCTCTCTGCCCAGCCTTGGTGGCTGAGCTCCTGAGTTGCCTGATTGTTTCGTGTCTGACAGAGCAACAGGGAACCTTGAAAATGTAACAATTATCAGTAGGTGCTGATAATCTGGTGATTTGCTGGTCAGTTCTTGTGTCAGGGCTTTCAGCCAAGCAAAGAGAAAATCAGGGTTCCAAAGAAGATTTTATTTAACAACCTACCTCGTGTTCTCCAGTCTGGATCTGCTTATTCCCCAAGGACCCACAAACAGGATTGGAACAACTGGAAAAAAAAAGAAAAGAAAAGAAGAGCCAATTCCAGGCAATTCCTTGATTTCCTGTACCTGCAGCTCAGGCTGAACTCAGCCAAAGTCCCACTGCTGACAAATCTTCATTTGCAATCACTGCCTTCAAAACTAACAAATAAAACAGAATTCAGATTTTTTTTTTTTCTTTACAAAATATCCTGCACTGATTCAGCAAATCACCACAATAATCAATCTCTGGGCACAGTTGTGGACTTACCCCATCCTATGACAATGTATGTCTGGAGCAACCTTCTCTCAGAGAGCACCACAGTTATCAGCAGTGTGTGCAGGTAAATCCCTTCCACCAACAGCCAGAAGTAATTTGCCCCAACAAAGTAATGCATGAAAAACTGGGCAGTCCTGCAAATGATCACAATCTGCAGGAAGGAGAGAGCAGGAGTCATTGTGAATACAGATTTAATGGTCTGCATGTGAGAGTTTTTACTGATGAGCTGTTAAAATAATAATCATGATTTTATCAACATTAAATATCAGTCATCATTAACATCTTGCAGGTAATTTTCCTTGTTGATTTGGGCAAGCTCTGTTCCTACAACATAATTTATTCACAGTTGACATTAATGAGATGTTGTTAACTAAGTGCCAATTAATAAATGAAAAGAGCTCTTTCTAAAAGCCACAAGGTGTGAGTAATTGTAAGTGGCTGTTGCTAAATATTACAATCAATTAATATGTTCCTTCTATTAATAGAAAATAAATCTCTTACAATCAGGATTTCCTCTTGATTAGCCCAACTTTTATCAACAAAATTCCAGCATCCTAAGCTCAGCTTACAAACACCTCAAATCTTGATGCTGTGGGGCAAACCTCCCAAACTGTGGCTGCTACAACCACTAGAATTCACTGCCAGCTCTGAACCAACACATCACCTCTGGGCTGAGGTACAATATCCATCCATTCTCATCATTTGGCCTTTTGGAGTAAATATTGTAGTAGACAGAGTCTTTTATCAGAACTGCTGCAGCACGCAGGATGAAGGACGCAAATAAATTCATATGGATGTAGTTCCTTGTGCAGTGAAGTTTTCTGTGGGAGAAAAAAAAAATAATGGATGAATCATCTGGAATATATCTCATTTGCAGAACTGAAATTTTTTTAAAACCAACAAAACCCCAGCAATATGAATATATTGTATTTGTATTGTTGCCATCAATGGGTTTTGCTCAGAAATTGCATTTGTTTTGCTCATTAGAAAAATGCAGATTATTTACACGGAATCAGCAGAAGGGTTTGGGTTGGAAAGGGTCTAAAAGCCCATTTCATTCTCTCCCCACCTTCCACTAGACCTGGTTGCTCCAAGGCCCATCCAGCTTGACCTTAAACACTTCCAAAAATGGGGCAGTTTCTGTACATGACCTGTGCCAGGGCCTCACAGCAAAGAATTTCTATCAAATATCTAATTTAAATCTACCATCATCACCTTAAAGCCATTCCCCCTTGTCCTATCACTCCATGCCAAAGCTCATCCCCAGCTTTCTTTGCAGCCCCTTCAGGTACTGGAACATCCAAACTTAAATAATTCAATTTCATAAAAAGAAGAATATGGGTAGAGGGCCCTCTACTTTTAAAATTAAATCTTTAATTTAATTTATACTGACCTGAGGAAAGAAAGGATAAGCAGAGCCAACACCAGTGAGATGAGAGAGAAGTAATATCCTATGGTGTATAACAGCTGGAGAGTGGTGAGCAGTTTATGTTCTTCTTCCTGGGAAGACAGAAGTAAAATTTGTTATTTAGGCAAGGGGGAAGGGCAGAAACAGAGCTCAGAAATTTTGGGGTTCTCCTTGTTTGAGTTTGAAGGAGCCGGGGGAGGGTTCTGACCCCTGCTCTGTGCCTTGTGAAATCAGTGACAGAGACACCTGCACCCACCCTCTGCTCCTTTTTAAACACAAAGCCACTCCCAGCCCATTCCCAGATCTCTCCTGCACAAACCCCATTCCTGGTCCAAATCCCAGCTGAGCCTTGCCAGGATTCCATGCTCCAGCTGGATCCTGGTGGGTTCAGAAATCCAGGCAGGATGGGGTTAGGTTGGGGTGAATCCTCCAGCCCCTGAGCAGCCAACTCTGCAATTACTGATTAACAGCTCATTAAATGCTGGAAGGCTCAGAAGGGAACTTGTCTGGCTTTGACAGAATAATGAGATTTGGGGAGGTGCTGGGATGCTCTCTTGCTTGACAAATTGCAGCCTTTTTCCATTTTATTAGGAGAAAATCAGCACATGTGAACACTGAACAGAAAATAACTTGTGGCATCCAAAGCAGGAATTCCCCTCTTTAATATTTTCTCCTCTGCTTCCTATAAATAAAATAACAGCTTTCTATTTGGTAATTTAAATGAAATCCGAAGATCCTTTGCAGGTATTAAGTGGAAATGTTTTGCCAGTTACTCAAGAAAGGATTAAGGAGATTAAAGTTTTCAACTGCAATATAAAACACACTTACATTTTTTTGGAAATGATTTTTCTCAGAACATTCTGAACTGTCCCGCCAAATGTCTGTGGAATTTTCCTTTGTTTGCCAAATCCCTTCATCCAAGCAGACTCTGTATACATGTCCTACACTTCCTGAAAGTAAACAGAGGTTTCGTTTGAAAGGTCAAAATAGAGATTTCATTTTTCATACACGTTTAAAAGATCCTGTCTTATACCTCCACAGCAGACCCTACACCACCCATACTCAAAAAAAAAAGAAAAAAATCCACTTTTCTTTTACCTTTGTCAATATATTTTTCATATTTACACAGGGCAAAGCAGGAATGTAATCTAGCAGAAATAAATTCCCAGAATGTACCTGGTTTTTACAAGAAAACCCACACAGCACATCCAAAAGAAAGGCCTGCATCTCACTTTATTCATTTTTCCTCATTAAGCTCCCAATTCCCATAAAATATGAGTGATTCACTGACTGGGCTGTGGTGTCAGAAGTGCACCAGGATTGATTAGGGAATGATCTTGCTCTGGAACAGCTGATGGTGCAGGCTGGAGTTTCATTTCTGGGCTCTGGGGCCCCTCCAGCAGGTGGGGTGAGCTGAAGTTTTTTTAATTTACACTAATTAGGAATTTGCCCACAGCATCAGAGGAATGGTGTGGGGACCCTGGCTGCTGTTTGATGTCCTTACCAGCTGCCATCCACTTATTTCTAATCAGAGCTGAGCTTTTTTGGATCATTTTTGAGCTGAAAGTGTTGGAGGGTGGCAGCAACAACTGGAATCTCCAGTTTGAGAATTGCTCTGGGAGCAGAGTTTGTTGTGGTGGAGCAGGAGCTCTGTATGAACACTAGACACTGAAAAAAAACCCTAAACCATCCATGAAATGTGATCAGAAACCTTGCTTTTGTAGAAATTCAGACAGAAAAAAAAAAGAGTCTCCATTCCATGGAAACAAGTTGGTTTTGTTTATCATGATGAGCTGGGTTTGTTCTAAAGGGCTGGCAGAAGCAGTTTGGGAGATTAGATAGAAACTCTTGCTGCTTATCAGCATAAAAAGGAATAAATTATATTGAAGAACAAACCACGTGTGGTTTGGGCTGGAGAAAGATGGGATAAGCAGCTGGTAGTATCTGGTAATCTGCAACATATTTATAAAATATATTATCTCCCATAAATGAAAGGGCTCAGGCAGGATTGGTCCCTCCAAGTGGAATTAGAAAGGCTGCTCAGCAGGATTCAGAAATGCTGCTCTGTGGGGACAGCAGTGCCCTTTCATTCCTTTATGGGAATATTGTTTGCTCTTCAACACTTTTGCTCCTGAAGGTGATTTTTTTGGGGGGAAAGGTGATTTTCCTGAGAGGCTCCCTGCTGCATTGCCTGCAGGAAAAGGCTGAGGGCTGCTCTTGCTGCTGCTGTGCTGCTCCCCACTGCAGGGCTGGGGATGCTGCTCAGTTGGGCTCTTCCAGGTTTCTGGAATGGTGTTTGGGCTCAGAGGGGACCCCAGGAGCTGAACCCTGAATGAATTCCTACAAATGAAGCCCTGGCAGTTTGGGTACAGCACCTTTACAGCAGAGAGTACAGAGCTGTGGCAAGCACAGATGGAGAAAAGGAGCAAATAAACATCAAAAAATGATTTTGTGCCTCAGTTCAGAAGTGACGGAAAGTGGTTCTCACTCATCCACTTCAGAGGACACTGGGGCAGGACAGACAAGCAGCCCCTGTCCTTTGGCTGAATTCCTGGCACAAACCCCCAGACAATTCCCCCCTTTCCCATTACCATTTTCCAGCCATGGCAGGTATGAAGGACAAGGAACAGAGACATTTCCTGGGGGTGAGTAAGGCCAGCAAACAAACTGATCAAAAGTCCCATTGCAATGGACTCCTGGGGAGAGAAGCAAATGAAAGTTTTACAAAAAAGTTGTCCAGGCAATGGACAGCCATGGAAATAATTTTGTACTGGTCCAGGTAAAGCTGCAAGCTACCCCAGAGTAACAAGATAATTCAGAAAACTTTGTGTATTCTTAGTTTTTGGGCAATATCTCTTATTCTCAGAGATTTTACCACTGGTTAGAACTCTGGTAACATCTCAGACTGACTCAGTTTTAATCTTCACAGTTATCACATCACTCACAGGACTGAAGGTTAAGATAAAACATTTGATAATGCAGAATTGAAATGGTGCAGGCAGGTGACAGCAACATAAAATAAAATGCACTCATGGCTTCCCTTTCTTTTAGCATAACACCAAAATTCTTGTCTCTTATCTTCAATGGTTTTGCTCATCCTAATCCAGAACAGAATATCCTGCTTTATTTTCCATAGTGCTTAGCAATACTTTGAGGAATTTGTGTGGGAATAAGAACACAGGGAGCAAGAGAGACAGCTCTGTGCTACCTCACCAGCATCTTTTTGGGGTGCTTCTGCTGAAATACAGAGCACAGGATGTGCATCCTTATTCTGCTGTACCTTTGAGGCCAAGCATCAGTTCTGACCCGTGTAGCTGTTAACATCTAGAGCTGCATTTTTATTGTTCTTTTCCCTATTTTCTGTTTGTCCAAGTGTGAACTGGGGAGGCTGCCAGGGGGAAAAAAAAACCCTTTTTTTTTCAATTTCATGAAGTTCTGAGTCCCTGTAGTTCTGTTGATCACCCACTACAAACTTCTGCCCTCTAATATCTCGCCAGGGTCACCTGGCTTAGTTCTGATTGCCACCAAAGCCACCATTCCCTGCTTTTCTGGCAAAATACAATCTCCTTTTGCATCGTGCTGATGTTTTCTGCACACCAGGTGTTCCCCACAGGCTCCAAGCTGCTCATTTCTTTCCTGCCAGCACTGTTTCTGAGCCATCCTGCAGGTGCACTGGCTGAGCTCATGCAGGCTTTGCTTTCCCTGCTTTTCACAAAATATTTTATTCCCCCTGCACTCCCCATTGCTCTGTTCTTGCCTCCTTGACTGTGGTCACACAGGAACTTAGGGAAGGTTCCTTTCCTCTGCCTTTCTGTGTTTGCTCCTTCCATATTTTCCACAAATGAACCACATTTTCCACTTCTGACCCCTCCCAGCCTGGAGTCACCTGTCACCCTGATTTTTCTAGAGTGCTGTGTTTAGAGTTGGTAGCAAAGGTTCTCACAGATTTTGTGGAAACAATCCATGTTTCTATAACCGGCCAAGGATTGGTTTGTGCTTTGGGTGTTGTTTTTCATTCTTCTTTCTGGGCTGGAGAATGTGATGGGCTGTGTTTCTCACCTATGGAATTTCAGAGGTGGGAACCTCTTTGTCCAATCCATAACTGTCTGTAAAAAGGTATAAATATAAGAATAAAGAGAGGCTGGGGCTCTTTTTGCTCTCTGCCCGGCCTTGGTGGCTGAGCTCCTGAGTTACCTGAGTGTTTTGTGTCCAACAGAGCCACAGTCACCAATGAATTTGGTGTTTTCAACACCTCCCTACAGCCAGTGAGAACAAACCAGAGAGCACAGACTCACTTTTCATCTCCCCTTGGTGAACAGCAGCCACCTCCCTCCCTGCTACACCTTGGGCTCCTCCAGCTCCTCAAACCATCCTTTCCTGAACAGACACCCAGCTGAGCAGAGTTTATGCATTCAGGAGTGAAATAATGACTGATTATGAAGCCCCTTTTGCCAAACTTTGAGCACCCAGTCAAGGGTGGGAGGTGTGGGTTCAGGAGGAGACACTGCAGGGATGCTGCTCTTCATCTGAGCATCCAAAACCACAGGGACAGGAGAATTAACCAGGGACTTTGGGCTGATATTTGTGTCAGGTGAATTGTTCCACGTTCAGAACTCAGGAACAGCCACACAGCAAGACAATATTTCATATTTCTCAGTGTTGCTCAACACATTTCTTCATTGTTTAGCTCCTTACCACTGTCTACAGATGATTCCCGCAGCATTTTCAAGCATTCCTGTTTGTATTTGTTCCATCCAGTAGTGGTTTTTTCCAGCAGAGAACCTTTGGCCTGGGAGTGAAAATACTGTACAGGAGAAAAGTCAATTAGAACATTTTAGACCTCAACGGCAAATTTCTTTCCATTGTAAGAAGAGGAGAGGTTCAGAGAGAGATGAGAAGAGAAGAGGAGAGGAGAGGAGAGGTTCGGAGAGGTTCGGAGAGAAGAGAAGAGAAGAGAAGAGAAGAGAAGAGAAGAGAAGAGAAGAGAAGAG
>VZTZ01029963.1:0-10962 GCA_013400955.1 Drymodes brunneopygia | reverse complement strand
ATCAATATGTAATTGATCACTTGGACTGCATGGCTTTGTTTGAGATTCCTAGTTGCANGCAGCTGGAGGTAAGAACAGTAGTACCCAAATGAAAGGCATAAACTGACCATTTAGGTAGAAAACAGACTACAAAACCACAGTTACAGCAAAAAGTCCTGAGAGGAACTCTGTGGGATTGTCTCCTCCTCCTTACCCTGTGGCTGCGGGTCAGCTCACCCTGAGTCATCTCTGATGCATCTGCTGGGCCTGTTCACAGCAACCACGTGGGGAGGGACCCTGGCCCCAGCAGCTGTCTGTTGCTCAGCTCACCTTGCACACAGGCAGTTTTACCCTAATGTTTGCCTAAATCTGTCCTGCTGCAATTTAAAATGCTTTTCTTCTTATCCTATCCTCAGTGGTTATGGAGAACAAATTGCAGCCTACTCTGGGGAGTGCAGCCCTCCTAGTGCTAAGCTGCTGGGGGACCCTGGAGAGCAAGATCTCGTGAATTAATCAAGGGATTTTATTTAATTTCTTAATTTATTTAAATCTTTATTTATATTTCAATTAAACTCGTCTCCAGTTTCCTTGCCACCATTGGTGCTCACTTAGCTATTGTGACAGTAATTTAGGACATGTATGGGGAAGTGCTGGAGAGAAACAGCAAATTTTGTTGGAAAAATTTACTGGGGAAGATGGAAAACTCCAACTTTCATTTCTATCCAAATTAATTCATTTGGCCATACACCAATTTTGGTTAGAGGTTCAACATAAATTTACTGCAAATTTGCATGCAAGTAATTGTCTCTTACATTAATTTAGATTAAAAGTAAGTACAAGGAAACATTAATTGTAGTTAGTAGCTTCCAGAGTGATTAGGAATAGATTTTTTCCACTATTTACCTATTTTTGTATGTGTATTAAATTCATTTGTTCATTTCAGGGAAAGAATTTCATGAAAGCAATCCTATGTCAACTCAGAGGCAGTTTATCGTAACTGATTGGGGAAAAGTGACAGAGAATTAATGTTTTAGTATAGAGATGGTACTAGTACACAGATGTCAAATAAAGACAACACTTAATTAAATATGCAAGAAATTGTTCCTCAGCTCTTCTCAACAAATGAGAAAATGGAAAATCTGCTACAATAGTATACATGTGTTAGCACCTAGATCCTGCTATTATTATAACTGCTATCACAGACTATGCTGAGAATAATCCTTATAAATGGAGAAATAACTACCAACATTGTTAACTTACCAGGATCACAACATTGTGCTTTCCTTTCTTCTTCAGATCCTTCATGAACTCTGGCAGACGGCAAATTTCACTTTATCATAGGTGAAGTCCAGGTGACGTTCCATGTAGTCAATATCATAATGTTGGACATCCTAAATATTTTTAAAGTAAAAAATTACATTAATACTTTGTCCAGTTCTGGAGTTCTCAGCACAGGGAAGACCAAGTCTAGAGGAGAGTCACAAAAATGATCAGAGGGCTGGAGCACCTCTGCTATGAGGACAGGCTGGGAGATGGAGCTGTTCAGCCTGCAGAAGAGAAGGCTCCAGGGAGAACTTACCGAAGCCTTTAAATACCTAGAGGGGGCTTATAAGAAAGTTGGGGTCAGACTTTTTTGCAGGGTCTGTAGCAACAGGACAAGGTGTGATGGTTGTAAACTAAAGGAGGGTAGAGTCAGAGTAGAAGAAGGAATTTTTTACAAGGAGGTGGTTGCCCAGACAGATGGTGAATGCCCCATCCCTAGAAACATACAAGATTAAGTTGGATCTGCGCAACATGATTTAGTTGAAGATGTTCCTGCTCATTGCAGGGAGGTTGGACTAGATGGCCTTTAATGGTCTTTTCCAACTCCAACTATTCTATGATTCTGTGACTGAAGTATTTGATACAGAGATCAGAATGTATGCAACTGTATTTGTAAAAGGCAACAAATGTATGTAATGAAACCTAAGAGAGTGTAATTGTAATCCTAGCAGTGGACAACAAGGAAATGCAGAAGTCCTAGTTTAGCAACTATTTTGCAGTGATCTGCATCAGGAGTACCATAATTTGTTTTTAAAATGCTAGCGCCTCAATACAGAGAACAGCAAATCCACACCAGAATCACCTGCTATGCAGCCAAGAGCAGTGCTTAAACCTCATGTTCAAAGCCCACTTTAAATGTTCTTTTAAGCATTATGAAGATATTACATGCAAACTCACTACATAAGATTATGAATGTCCTTTTGTTCTATAAATCTCTCCGTAAGATAATTATTTTTCCCCCATTATAATTTTATTCACCTCCCTTCAGAGTGTAAGATTAGCACACACAGTGAACAGTTCATACTCACATATGGGATGTCGTAGTGCTCCATGCGACTGGCGGTTTCCTTCAGAACATCCAGGCTGCCGTAGCCCCAGCGGGACAGCTGGAACCCCAGAGACCAGTAGGCAGGCATGTGTGGGCGCCCAATGGCCTGCAGAAGGAATGAGGGACACACAAACACAGGGGCTGAGAGGGAAAGAAGTTATTCTCAACACCAGGAGTGGCCTCCAGATCATTTAAGACACAAAGACCAGGGCACAGGCATCCCATCCCCATTAAATAACCACTCCCTTCTCCGAGTGGCTCTTGGCACAGCACACTTGGCACTTCTCCTGGTGGATCCTTGCCCTTCACAGAGCTCCAAGAAACACCTACATTGAGCATCCCTTCTAAGAACAACCCGGTGGAAGACACGGTGTATAAAAGCCAGGCTAATGTTAGATGCGGTCTCAGCCTCTGCACAGCAGCACATGCCCTCACTTACAAGGCACACCCCAGCAGAAATCCAGTGTGGATCCTCATGCCACCTGATCCACGACAAGTCACAAACCCCTTGGTCAACAGAAGGCAAATCTCCAATGACACACAGCAACATCAGCTTTGCAAACTTCTCTTGCCACATCCAGCTGAACTAACTTATCAAGAGCCTGATGTTTATGTGAGCTCTTGAAAGTTTTAATCATATTAACACACCAACCTGATCAAATTCAGTTATTTATGGCTGAGTACTGTTATTGCTGACCCACAGCCTTGTGTTGCCAGACACTGACAACCCTCTGCAAGGCCAAAGTTACTACTCGGTCCCGAAATTCTCAACTGAAACACAGGGTAATGAGTTAAATATGATTTTATAAATATTTGATTTCTACTGTCTGAATGTAATCCATCTGTAAATGGCATGAGAAAACTCAATTGAGAGCACAGGGAAGCAAGGCATCCTGCTCTGCTTCCTTCGGTGAGAGCTGCTGTGGTAACCTGGGATGAGCAGTGGGCAATCACGATGTGTCTGTTCTACAAATAAGCTGAAATCTGGCTTTGCCTCATTAGTACACAGTAGTGTTTTCTGGGGCACATCTCTTGAAATCCTTACTTCAGTTAAATCCAATGAAACTAACCTTTGATTTGTATTTCTAACACCTTTGCAGGCAATACATGAAAATCTAGTAGCTAGTAAGTATCCATGACTTATTAATCGGCTGCAGCTATTGTCCCCCTTTGGCTAAATAATGGTTCCTTCCTTATTTCCTTGTGGATCTCCACAGTCAGGTAATTATGCTAAGAAGTGAAAAACAACTAAACTTGCATATTGGCAGCTAAACCCCATCTACTTTAAATAAATAACGAAAGGCACTTCTGGCAGTCTGTATCTATTGCATTGCTAAGCTCTCTGGAGATGCATTGCATGAAGGCACACCTTCCAATGGGATTTTCTCCAGGAAGAGTCTGACCTCGGAAAGCAAGGCTGAACTTGAAATTGCTCTAAAATACATCACATGCTAGAGCATCAGTACACAGATGAACAAAGTGCATCAGACAGAAAACCACATGTGGGAGAGAGGCAGAGAAAAGCTGAGATGTTTTTAAAGCCCCTGAGCTAGGAAACACAGGGTAAATTGCTTCCACATAAGAAAGGCTTGGGAACACACAGTCAAACCTAAGCACTAAGCATTACAAATTTGGCTACAGTGTCCTTTCACTTGTTGGGATGCTGCTGTTTAACCTAAGCAAGAACATGAGGAGGCCAGAACAACTGATGAGGTTAATGCTTTGGGTGTCTCCAGGAGGGACACTCTGGCTGATCAGCACAGCTGCCCTGTACATCTGCTGCTTGCCCTGTCCCACCAGGCTTAACCTTCCTGATCCTCCTCAACACCTACTTCTCCTCCAATTCAGCTGGAGGCTGGGGTCTTCAGAAGAAGAGAGAGCAGCTCTCAGCAGCACGTTCCTGCCACAGAGGCACTCGCCTGTCACTGTCTGTTGGTGTGCCTTGGGCAGCCCCTGGACAGACAAAGGTGGTCCCTACCACGTAGGGGGAGGCCAGTGGGCAGACATGTGCCATAACTACCCTGGTGCCATCCTGTCTCCTCATACATGTCATTAATTTTTTTCCAGCATGTGTGGACACACCTGATCACCCAGACCATTCTTCAAGTTCTGCCGGGGTTTTCCATGGAGAGCTGAATGGAGTGTGATGGCTCAGGACAATCTCCCAGACACCCTGTGAGCCAGCACCAAGGTGTCCAACCCAGCATGGCAAGCCACAGGGCCTCTTCTCTGTCACACCCACACTCACCATGATAAGGATGAATTAATCTGAGGAGGCAGCAGAGCTTGTTTTAGACCAGCAAAGGCTGCAAGATGAGCTTTGTGAACCCACCATTTTGTGCTCCTAAAGCAGATGCCTATTTTGCCTTTGCTTTCTCTACTGTAAACAGAGAATGACCTCTATAAACAAGGTTAAAAAAACAGACCAAAAGAAAAGAACTCCCTAATGAAATAAAATGTTTTGTGCACAGGCTTCTCATCTTGGACAAGAGAAATAGGGAAAACTGGCTGATAAATATTAATCCTGCAGCTAAATGCAGAGCCCTGTGCCCTGGCAGGATACCTGCATGGCATCTGCTGCCTCTTCCCAAGCAGGCTGGGAAATGGGAAAGGGGTGACCAGCCTGGACAGAGGCAGTGGGAACTGCTGAGCAGCTCTGCTCTGGGTCCTGTGATAGCCCAGGTCACTACTGGCTGGGGAGGACAGTCAGTCTGGGACATTGCCAATACAGTGCATTTCAAGGGTTGGATGGGGATTGGCTTCTTCCCTCATGTCCTATCAAGCATCCAGGTGGACAACAGTGGGGCTGGAGGTGGAGCTGTGGCCACTGGTGTGTCAGTCAGAGGGGCATGTCCCCAGCACTGGGGCTGGCTGAGGTTCACCTGCTCACCCTTAAGGGATGGTGCTGTGTCACTGTGGACCACAGAATGAGACAGTATTTTGTGACAGCATCCCTTGAAGAGTTTGGGATTACAGCTGAGCCAACAGAAAAATATCCACCTTGCAAGGAAGATATTAAGTTTTTTAAGCAATTAGTTCTCCAGGTTCACCAAGCTGGTGCATCTATGGTGAGCTTAATTGAAACCAGCAGAACATTTGAAGAGGAAGGATGTAAACAGGGCAGCTGGGAAGACAAATGTTCTTTTTTCTAATTATGCTGCGGACTCTCTCTAATGGATCCCCCTGAAGCTTCCTGATAAAGTAACTGACATATGGTACCCACTCCCAGATGGATCAGCAGAGGCAGGAATGTAATTTTGCAAACCTGAAAACTCAAGTTGGATTTGATATATATTTAGGATCTAGTTAATTCATATAGATTGCATTCTGCATACAAATGATCAGAAAGTGCAGCAGCCAGAGAAAGCCTGCTTGGCAAAATTGACTCCCATAGGATCAGAAAAGGTAGATGGGGTATGGCAGGGGAACTGAGGGAGAAAAATGCAGAAACAGCAAACTTATGGGGTATCCAAAATAAGGGGGAGATGTAGGCGGCAGAAGCGCAAAGATATGGTAGTGCAGAAACAGTAAAAAAAATCCTATTTTACAGTTCCAGAGTTCTTCCTGCATTTGCTTCTTAAATAACTCCTGGTTTTTAATAAATTCAGTGCTAGCTTTTCCATGTTTACATAACTTGGCATTATGTATGTTTTTTTCACTTTTTACAGATGCACCTGAGAGCTGATGTATCCAGGAGGTACCCTGGAAGCATCTTGTGGTAAGAATAAAGTTCAGTAGAAACAAGTATATCTAACAGATAAAATCTGTGTCTAGGGAGCAGGTGATCTGTATTCATTTTCCCTGTGTTGGATTATTGGACAAATGACATTATTAATATGAGCATCAATGATATGAACTAGGTTATAAATTCTATAGAGTAAATCAGGATCCTATTCTGTTAACACTATGACCAAAGACTTTGATGAGAGAGAGACAGCTGCAGAGTTATGCCTATATATCACAGAGGCTGGAGAGAGGTACTCTCTCCTATGCTCACAAAGGAGCTGAAACCTCCAGCAATGCAGATTGCTAATCTTACACCCTAATTAGCCACACCAAATGATTTCTGAAGCTTGATACTTGCTTCAACTCCCTTTCTTCAAAGAGGAGTTACAGGAGGAAGCTATAAAACCCAACGGGCTAATGCTCTGGATTTAGTGTTTCTGTACAGTCACACAATGGCCAAATTCCACAGGTGCTCCTATGGCCCAGGTATCTGTATCCAGCTCATCCCCTATGACTAAGGCCAGTCCTGTGGGCACCTAGTCAGTTAGAGGGTACCCTTCACTCAAAGTCAGTTAACAGCAGCTGAGCTTTGATTTAGGAGAGCAAGAAGAAAGGCCCTGCAGCTGCTGAATCATACAGAAGATGCTCAGGAATTGAAAAAAATTAAGGATTTTCAACACCAAGGTCTTCAAACCTTGTTCTTTGCTGCACAAAACAATTATCAGCTGTTTATTCCTTCTTGGGGAATTTAGCTGCGAGACTCTCACTGAATCATCTGTGATAAAATCTAGGTACAAGCAGGTTCCCCATGTTACCTCTCCAATAGGAGAGTGGACTAGAGACCTCTGAGGTCCCTTACACCTGTAACTAGCCCACACTTCTGTAAGGAGGAAGCAAACCAGCAATCTTTTCTCCGAACAGAATTAGGAGACTTACAGTATGCTCACTTACAGCTTGTTGTTGGATAATTTGTGATAAAATAACAAATTCATGGCCTTCACTCTAAGCAACAGGTATTAAATATCCATTTTTTGAACCCTAACATTCCTGAGTATCTTGTTATAGAACTCACACACTACTGCTATGCACTTTTGGTCTGTTCTGAAAGGCTACCAGTGGTCTTGGCAGTGTTGGCCTGGTATTAGGTGTGACTGCAGAGCTTCAGCCAGGCTCAGGTCAGTGTCTGAACCCCAGCTTGTTACTGCTTTTTCTCACTCTCCTGCAAACTGAGGTTTGCCATTAAAAGTGAGATTTGTGTTACATAACTGTTCTGCACACCAGACCTCTTCTGGTGTAGGAGAAAGATGTGATGACTGTCATATATAGAGAGCTGTACAGGACAATCTCAGATGTGGCAGGGGTAACACCCCACAGAGCTGGATGCAGGGACAGGAGGGAGCAGAAGAATCGGGCTGGAGGCTTCATCTTCCCATGGGACCATGCCCAACACATACCCTATAGCTGCTGCCACTGCTGTGGCACTCTGGTGCCACTGGCAGCATGCATCCTGCAGCTCACCTCTGCTCCATGCAGTACACAGCAGAGGGACAGAGGTACCAGCATTTAGCCCTCTGCTACCTTCTCACACCCTGCCTCACTCTTGGAGCCCATTTAAAGCAGATTATCCATTGCCAGACTGGCATCCAGGGCCACCACAGGTTTTGCTGTTACCTGTCCTCACTGCAGAGAGGCTGGTGGCTCTGGCAGGCAGCTGCAATCAACCCTGATCACCACACAGAGAGCTCTTGGCCATAGCCTGGACCCAGCAGCTCTGGCCAAGAGTCCATGGTCCGCCCTGTGAGCTGGTGAACACCTGGAGAGGTGTGGGGGGAGATCTTGCATACTCCAGAGAGCTTTGTTACAAAGTTGTCTTAACTCACTGGTTTGGAGGGAGCCATATGAAAGAACAGAGCAGAGCTAAGTTCCTAAACCTCCCACAGAAACAACCGTAGCAGGGGCAGAGAGGAGGCTCAGATATTGAAGTGGCACTGCAGGCAATGGCACAAAAAACTTGAGAAAGGTGTAAAGCACTTTGCTCTGGAAACAGTTCCCTTGCTCTCACCAGCTGGCTCCCAGCCACCCTGCCACACCACTGGAGAGATACAAAGAGTGGCCCCTGCAAAAAGCAGTGACTGGGGCAGATGCTTGCACAGGAGGGAGGCAGGTGCTGCTCCACCGAGAAGCTCTGCAGCAGTGCAATCTGGTCCCACCAGGGGCCCCTGCAGTCAGGAGCTCTCAAAACACGATTCCCAGAGGAGACCCATACAAACAGCTGAGAGAGCCAAGCCATGCTCCTGAGCAGTGCCTTGCAGACATCACACATTTCTCCTTTCTACCCCTTCTCCTTCCCTACAGCATGACAATGACTGCACAGGGAAGTCCTCTCAGTGTGACAGAAAATACAATTGAAAGACAAAGTCTTTTCTGTCTCCTTCACCTTCCCACATATCTTGTACATAAAAGCCAAATTATTACCCTAGAGACTAATAATATGGTAATTGTAACATTTTTGACCTTGGAATTTCAGGATGTTTACTGAAGAAGTTATTATTTCACATTGAAATTACTAACATGCATTCTTTAAGATTCCCTAGAGAGTTGAGTGCAAGCTCAAAGAATACAGAACAGGATTTTTTTGTCCTGGCATGTGACATGTCTCATTAGGAGACACCCACTGCTCTCCTTTACCTTATTTTTTTTGCTCCAGCTCCATTTCCAGAGACAGGGGTGGAAAGTGAGCTGCCACTACCCATCAGCTGGGGAGTGAGAACTCTCTCGTTTTATTTTCAGATGCTGACCACCTGCTAAGCCACAGAAATGCTGCCTTCAAACACCAGTAAAAGACTTTGAAAAGGAACAGGGATGGCTCTAATTTCCATCGTACTGCTGCACTAACCCCCTTGAAATGGGGATCAAAGCTCCAGCCTGGGAGAGAGTTGCTTTACTTTTTTCTCCCCCTTTTCCCCCCCCTGGTTTTATTACCCATGTGTAAGTTAAAAGCCTAGTTTGCTTGTTGGTCTGTGGCACTGGGATCAGAGATGGTGTATCTGGTTTGGGCTGGGATATAGTTAATTTTCTTTAGAGCAACTGGTATGGGCTGTATTTTGGATTTGTGCTGAAAATAGTGATGATAATTCAGGGATATTTTTGATTTTGCTGAGCAGTTCTTACACAGAGTCAAGGCCTTCTTTGCCCCTTACTCCATGCCACCATTGAGGAGGCTGGGGGTACACAAGGAGTTGGGAGGGGACACAGCCAGGAAAACTGACCCAAGGGATACTCCATATCAAATGGCTTCATACTTGGCATATAAATCTGGGGGAAGAAGAAGGGAGAGCAGGAATATTCGGAGTGATGGCATTTGTCTTCCCCAGTAACAGTCACATGTTCAGCCATTCCCCTGATTCCTGGGGGTGGCTAAACACCCTCCTGGCCCCTGGGAAGTGGTGAATGAATTCCTTGTTTTGCCTTGCTTGAGTGCACAGTTTTGCTTTACCCATTAAACTGTCTTTATCTCAACCCACGAATTTTTCTCACTTTTACCCTTTGGATTCTCTCCCCCACACCACTGAGGGGGTGTGAGCGAGTGGCTGTGTGGGGCTGAGTTGCCAGCTGGGGTTAAACCATGACAGACAACTGGTGGGGATGGTGTGCAGAGGGAGCTGGAACAGCTCCAAGAAACAGAGCAGTCGCTCCTGCTCCAGGACATGGAGGGGCACTGTCATCCTCCCACCTCTCTGGGAGGTAGCACCTGAACCTCTCCTATAAAAGGAAGGTCTAGCAGAGCCCACTACCCCAGAGAAGCTCCAACCTCCTCAAAACAGCAGCATGAGCAAGCCTTATCCCTTCCTTCACCAAACCAGAACCCAGCAATACCTTCCTTCTGGGCTAAATCCTCTTTTTCCCTCACTCTAAACCGCAATATTTCTGTTCCCATACAGGCACTTTAAAAGAAGGCAAGCATAGGATATATGGAAGCTTTAAAAAGTCAAGAAAGACAAAATGTTTGCTGAAGGTCAGAGCTCAGGTCCCTTTGAGGGGTGTCACAGGGGAAGGCAGAGCACATGCTCATCTCGCTGTGAGCTCTGAGTGCCTGGCTCTGGTATGCCCTACCCTATTCAGCCTTCCAGCTGCACCCTAATCCTCAGGGTCCGCACAGTGACCCCCTCTTCTCACAGTAACATGCCCCTTCTCAGCTTTGCTCCACACTCTTTAGGTTTGACACTGATTTTTTTATGTACACAGCTTGGGTCTGAGGTGGCGATTTTCTGTGGAAAGGCCCAGTTGAAGCATCATTTGGTGACCAGGAAAAACATGTTATCTGCTACTTTTTTCTGCACAGTCCTCACTAGATAAGAATTGCATGTACACTTCCAAAACAGCTATTTGCATGTGTACTCTCAGTTCTCTGGAAAACACTGGGCAATTGGATAGCAAGTAGTTGCACTCTGTGAGATAGCAGTAAATGCATTGTTATACATCTATGCTCTCCAATGCAATTATATGGGTTTTCATTAGCAAAAAACAGCCTGATATGTCCAAAATCAGCAAGCCATTCCACTGGCAAATAAAAGCTTGAAGACTTTGAAGTCCATTCAGCATCTCTGAAATCCAGGATATGTAAAGTTCCCAAACATTCCCATCTGTGCTCTGTCTAGTTTGTTTCCTTGGCCCGCAGTGTCAAAATGCAGTCATGTGATACAGCAAAGACTATAAAACTGTGACAGCCCAGAGAGAAATAAGCTTAGACAGATTTCTTTCTAATCATTTCATCCCTTTAATGCACTCCTGCATCCCATCCTGACATACTGCAGGAGAGGCTGGAGATGTACACTGAACACCAGCCAGCCTGTGACACTCAGACAGACTGTTCACAGATGCTTGAG
>VZTZ01029959.1:770359-791969 GCA_013400955.1 Drymodes brunneopygia | reverse complement strand
AAAAAAATCAAATGTCAATGACATTTTCTGGACTAAATGGTTCTAATAGAGCAGCACAGAGATTTGGGTGGTCATGTGCTTTTTGTGTGGCACAAAGAAACAGGATTAGTTTTACCTGGAAGGCAGAATCATGAGGCTCCCCACAGGCTTCTCAGGAAATGCTGATTCTTCCTGACTCGGGTGGATAAAAGATTATGACACAAATGGTTGCTTTTAAAGAAAATATCTCCTCCTCAGGGGATAAGTTTTTAGCTGTAATGTAACACTAACAAATGAACAATCTGTTTCTTAGCTTGGGAGATCCATATGTATATCATGTTATGTTCTGCTCAGAAATGGGAGAGAGCAGGGCAGGGATGCTGTGAGGAAATGGGGAAGGGAGAGCAGGGCAGGGATGCTGTGAGGAAATGGGGAGGGGAGAGCAGGGAAGGGGTGCTGTGGCTTTCACCTGAGGTGTGGACAATTCCCCAAGCTGCTGGAGAACACAGCCAGGTTCTTGGCTGCATAAATGTGTTGGTTACAGTTTACAGTGAGAAGAATATGGGTGCATACAGTTACCCTTGAGTTGGACTGTGCTTTGAGCCATCATTTTATGGAGAGTAATGGAAATAGTGGGGAGCTTCTTCTGATGGAGCTTCTCCTCCACAGGCAGTTCTCATTGCCACCTGCAGGACCCAGAGGTGTTTTTGTCACCCATAGCAGCACAAAGGCTGAAATGGGTTCAGGCTGACCTTGAGCATGGAGAATCAATCCCAGACTGGCTTCAGCCCAGAGACATGAAGAGCTTGTGACCTTCACCTGCTGGGAATGGTGGGGCTTTCTGGAGAGTCCCTCAGCAGGCACTGAACACAGTAGGCTCCAAGGAGATGTTATGGTTGATCTCAAGTTCAGTTTGAGTCCAGGTTGATCTGACAAGTCCAGCTTGTTAGAAGAACCTGCATTTCAGAACTTTTTGTGCTTTTCTTCTCTTTCCTTTCATTCTTTTTTCTCTGACTGCTGTACCCCAGGTTAGCTAGCGAGGACCAGGCACTGAGAACACCTCTCTGTGTGATTCTGGTAACTGAGGCCTTCTCCTCTCCCTCTGCATTAAACTTTCAGAATAAATGTTGCCTGCATTCTTCTGGTTGAAATAAAAAGCAAACTTCCATAGTGAAGTAATTAGGATGTGGGTCACAGGTTGTTATATAGCAAGTCAGACATTATTTAACTTTGCAGAAAATCCTGTGCTAGGCCTTTTATCAAGAAATTCCATTTGTTTTTAAAAACCCTTAATCAATAAATCCTAATTAAAATCATATGTCAGATAACTAGTAGTCCTTAAGATTTTGGTTTTATACCCAGGGGGATTCTAGCTTACTGATGACATAAGTGTATTTATTTACTGACTAGATCAATAGCCTGCTCAATAATTGTTTTTTGCCAAGGTTACAGGCATTTGGCTGGAAATAATTAAAATTATTTGTGATGATGGATTTTTTGAAACTTGCTGTAATAGCTGAAGGAACTCATGCCTGGGTGCCTTGAGTCTCAGAATGGGATGTGTTTAGTTTTGTGTGCACTACAGTCCTCCTAGCCCTCTCTAATAATTAGATTTGTTTAATTTTCTATGACCTGGCTTCCAAAATTTGGCACCCCTGTGTCCACAGTACATGCCCTAAAGCTGATATGGGGAAGAATATCACATTTACAGCATTTCCAGTTTAAAATGTGGTGTATTTGTCTGCAGTGGTCAGTGGGAAATGCTGAGGTTTGGTAAGGGGTTTTGATGCAAGGAACTTGGAAGCTCCTGGGAGAGCTCTGGAAAGGGTTCAGTGACTCTGCAGGATTTTAGTGTGAGCAAAGATCTCCTTTCATTTACAGCATTTCTGAACTGCCCAGAGTGGGTATTTATAAAGGAGTGCTTGCACTGCTCCCTGGAGCCAACATACAGAAGATGGTGAAAGTGATTAAAAAGCCCTGCTCTGAAGCACCATCTTCTTTCATCAGCAAGTCTCAGTGAGAGTGGCTGGGAAATCCCTGCAGCTCTGTCAGGATCAAACCAGCAGCAGCAGAGCTCTCAGCCAAGGAGTGACAGAATGGCAGTGAGAAGCAAAAAATATAGGGGAAACAGAAAATCCAAAGAGTAGCTAGCTATTCTTTATTTTGTGACAAAGAGGCTCTGAGAAAGATTAGATGCTTCTCTGAACTGGAGTTCCAGAAACTCCCTCAAGCCAGCAAAATGACTAAGAACTCATTTGGTTTCACGTTAAATACACGACTACTTCCATTTAGTTTTGGGGGGCTAACTGATGTGCACTAGATTTCTTTCCGTGGATAACTTTCCCTGATTGTTAATTCCAGAGGACTCTGTCACTCAGTGGGGTTCACCCCTGAGACCCCCTGGCTGTGTCAGCAGATCCCCCCTGTCCCCAGCAGCTTTGGGCAGTGAATCTGCTCCAGGCAGGGCTTGTTATGCTGGCACACGCCTTGGCCGTGCTGCACAGCTCAGTAATAAATACCTCTGACTTCTGCATCCCAGCCTTTTCCCAGGGCATCTGTGTGTGTGTGCACAGCAGCCAGCCATACATATTTATTGCTGAGATGGAACAATAATTAGGAAATGTTTCATTTGGATTACGCTCCTCACGCTGCTGCTCGGAGTTGTGCACAAATATTTCAGGGAGTAAACACGGCTTGATTGCAGTGACAAAGGAAGAGAAGAAATCTCTCTGGCAGGAACAGTCTCCAAACTGATTGCAGTGATGGCTTTTATCGTGCTCCTTCTTCATCCCTTTTCCCGAAGGTTAAGCCTGCAGTCATTGATGCAATATCCCAGAAATAACATTTCAGTCTATTCCCAGCCGCCATCCTCAGCTGTGTGTTTGGAGCCACTTGCTCATAAATTACAGGCAAAGCTTAGAGGAGCGTAAAGTATTTCCAGTAAAACCTAAACCCTTTGACTTTTAAGCTTGCTCATGACAAACATCCCAACTATTGAAAAACTAGAGCACATCCACAGAGAACAGAATCTTTCAGTCTTCATCATCATTTAAAAAGAGAGCGATATGGCAGATGGGATGGTTAGAAATGAGCAGCCTCCTGAATGCCAGTGCATCATGGCATCCAAGCAAGTAGTTGAGTTTTTCAGATTTATTCCTGCTTTTTTGCACATCCCTAATTAAAAGTGAAGAGTAAAACGTTGATTTTGTGCTTAAAACATATAAAATTATATATGCACACGAACATTTATCCATGCGTTTATATAAAGGAATTAACATGAAAACGTGTTTTTCATTGCAACTCTAATACCTCCAACAGGAAAAGCCATCAGATTCTTGAACTCGTCTTTCTCTGACAATATCATAAACCTAAAGAACTACTTAGACTAAGTGCTTGCTTTTACATGGCTAAATTTAGGTAGGATGATTCACTCTTAAGAGCTGGATTTGCATAACAAGACAATGGCAGTTAAGCACCTAAATGCCGAGAGCAGATTTCCCAGCTTCCTTACATCCCAAAGCTGTCACTGATCTCTGTGCAACACAAATTCCAGGAAACCCAACCACATTTGAGGATAGAAAACATCCAGTGTTGCAAAGGCATGGCCCTGCAGTTTAGTTTCTCACTTTGAGCTCATTTGCACTGGTGATGTCGTGGTGATTCCCACAGCACATTTCATATTTGCCCTCCTCAACAAAAGAGCCCCAGAAAGGTCTGCACAAGGAACTGAGGTGATGGGAACATGGACAATGCAGCGTTGCTGGAATTAGGTTGCCACAAAAGCATCTAGGGGCTCTTTAGTTAGGGTCAGTCATCAAGACAGAGGCCTAAAGCAAAGCCAGTCACTTCTCATGAAGAGAAGGAAAGTAGAAATTGAACTTTATGTGCTTTGCATATGTGGCTGGGGTAGGAAGAGCCCTTTTCGCCGATTTAATTGAGTTAAAAAGAAATATTTTCTTTGAAGTGTTCCTTGGCATGTCTCAAGTTACAAGATTATTTCATAAAAGCTAATGCAGTCAAACTCTGTGCCCAGAGCCTGATGCTCCTTGCTTTCAAAGACTCTCAGGCACCCTCATGGGAGCATGCCTAGTAAAAGCAACATTTTCTCCAGTTAACCAGAAAATAGAAAACCAAGGACAACCCGTCCAAAACCAGCATCAATTTCACAGGATGACAATTTATGCGTTTGGAAGGCATTGCTTTTTGTGTATCTGTAGGACTGACAAAGTCAAACTAATAAATAACCATAAATCAGCTTACAAATGGGGTTTTTTTTCATCTTTGCATTCTCTGTGTACTGGGCTGGCTTGGTGGCAAACAGCTGAGCTTTGCTACCCCTGTGAGACCCTGGGCTTTTCAGCTCTCCAGGGACCGGCCAGTGCACAGGCACTGCTGCTCTTGAAGCTTCAGGTTTAATTCTTGGGTTCAAACAGTCTTTCTAGCAAAATTTGCAGAAACTGGCTCCTTTCCCTCCTAAGGCTACCTTCAGATCACATGTTCACAAATAGTTGTTTTGAAGAAAATAAGCACAGGCTGAGCAGAACATGTGAAAGCTGTTCCCTTTAGTATTTTATGAGGGAATCCTTGTCTCTGTTTCCTCCTTACTCACATGCATCAGGAGTTGATCCTCATCCTTCAAGCACACTAGGACATGTCCCCTCTGCTCCCATTTCTCTCTGTGCAGTTTTGGGGCTGGGTTTAGGTTTCCATATTAGTAGTAGATCCTTTAGTGAAGAGAACGGGTCTGCTCTGTCAAAATTTGCTCTCTCTTTCTGCTCCCAGGCTGGCAATGACATTTTCTGTCAGGAGATTTGCTGCTCACCTGAGACCTGCTCTGGGCACTGGCCAGCTCTTTGAACAGAAATGTGTCCTTCTGACTGAAAGCTTATCAAGGCTGTCCAGCCCTGCTCTGTGAGAGGGAGGGCAGTCTCTGCTGGCACTGCCAGGCATCTCTGGCCAGGAGGGTTTCCAGAGGTTCTGGTGGAGATGTGGAGCAGATTTTGCTCTCAAGGACAGCCAGGCACAGGGCAAAGCACAGCACCAAGCAGTGCAGGTGATGGAGAACGATGCGTGCACATGCATTGGTGTGCAGTCACTGCTCATCTGAAAGAGGAGCAGCTGCTCCACAGCAGCAGGTTTTTGCAACATCACTGAACGTTTTTCTGCTAACTCGTTCTCCAAAACTCGACCCTGCACCATCCTGCTGGATATTGAGCATGTGTAAGGAAGCATCTGGTACCTGCTGATTTTGGCTATCCAGGTGAAAAATACTGTAAATACCCAACTTTGTGTCATTCTGGTCCATGATCCATTTCTTAGGCAGAAATTGGAATTTGCCTGAAATCTGTTCTTATTATCAGGTTAGATCCTCTCCCAAGAAATATGTAAATGAGAGGGCTAAAACTGTATGGATTGGTACCTGCCACAGAATTGGTGTTGTCCCAGTGAATTATCATTTATGAACATTGGAGAGATCTGAATAAAATAAACCTTAAGTAGTCTCAGAAATAATAAGGGATGTGCAGCCTGTGTCCTTAATAACCTGCTGTAGTGAGCTCAGCTACTGCTTCTTAATGCTGAATATTCATGAAGTCATTAAATGAATAATTGGGATACATTTACACTTTATTACTGTTATGGAATAGCCTGGGCACCTTAATAAGATGCTGATGATTCATTTAGGCATGACAGGAAGAGGGTGCAGAGGGAATTTGTCAGTGTGACTTGCTAATGCAAAAATAATTGTTCCATTTTCCAACTTTAATGTCAAGAAAGACACTGATGTTTAAGAGTGATTCTGCCTCACAGTCCCTTTCAGTGGCTATTGGAGATCTGTACAGAGCCAGTGCTCTTTCTGTGCCTGCAGTAAATAAAGGACTGGGGAAGAGTAAGCAGAAATACTCCCCCCAAAAAACTCAGAAATGACTCAGAGCTCCTGTATGGTGCAGATCAATCCTGATGCACTTGATAAATGAGAAGGATTAGATAAGTAATCTGATTAGAATGTAATAGTGATGGAAGGAGCTTTCCATTACAGTGAGACCTTGACTCTCGAAATATAATGAAAGTTTTATGGATCAATTTAACTATAAGTGAGCTATACAAATATTTACCATGGCCAGATATTGAAAAGTTGCATTCCTCTGCTATAAGTCAGCTCCATGAATATATCTGCTGTAAAGATAGAAAAGGATTCCTAAAGGCAGTAGGATTGCAAATTTAAATGAAAACTAGGTTTAAAACCTGTGTTGACTCAATCCGATGTGCTTATTTTTGTGATTTTTAGTCGTGGTGATGCCTTTTGGGGCTACCTAAAAACAGAGGCCAGACAAAATAAAGGGAATCAAAAGCAGTTCTATTTATTGAAGGGCCTTCAGGTACATTTTGGGCAGATGAAGCCCCCCAGGGGCTACACCCAAAAATGGACAGTGGGTCATGGGTTTTCACACTTTTATAAGTCTGGTCCATTTGCATATTGGGAGTTAATCTTCCAATTACAGCTTCAGGTAAGGAAGTCATTTACCCCAAGTTTGCTGCCCCCAACTCACTTTTGTTTCCATCTCTCAGGGCCTGGGACAGTCAGGTGCCCTGGATTGCCAGGCCTGGAGAGGAATTGTTATGTCTGACCCAAATGGGAAAGCAGCAGCTGACACTGGATATGGAGTTTAGGGTTATACACTAAAGAATTACAGGATTACAGATATATGGAAAATTTAAAAGCTAAAATCCTAAGGCATCAGTGATCACCTCCCAGGTGGTGTGTTTCTGCTGAGTGCCAATGGTTTCCCTTTTTGCTGGCCTGGCCACCAGGACCCCACCATGGGCTGTGTCCCGTGGCATGGGGACACTGTGGCTGCTTTGGGGATGGGACAGAAGATGCCACAGGAAGAAGGTGGCCTTGGCAGTGCTGTGTGTGTGAGCAGCTCCCCCAGGACCCAGCAGGTGCCAGCAAGAGGTGAAGGTGGCAGACAGAACACACAGAGAAATGTGGATTCAAGCCTTCAGGCAGCTCCTACACAAGAATTTCCAGACCATGCACTGCACATCTGGCAGGCAGCTCACATTGTATGTCTTTGATAAATAGTGCTTATTAAAGAGTTAGAAATGCCTTCTTCCCCAGAGAAGCTGTTTCATACATTTTTCAATCTTTAGGCGAAATGAAAAAGTTTAATGAAAAAGCCCCCATTCAGCATCCCCCTCCCCACAACGAGCTCCCAGTCCACATTTTCCTGAAGTATATAAATCCTTAATTTGTTGTAGATAATGTCTACCAGATGATAGTACCAGGAGCACAAGTGGAAATTGAAGAACAGCAGGCTTGGAACAGAGGTTATTAAGCACTTTTTCACTGTGAGGAGCATCAGTGAGTTGACTTCAGGCAAGGCTGTCATGGCAAGAGAGGTCAGACAGAAAGGCTGTGGAGCTGCCCTGTGGAGCAGGTCAGGGATGGGGAACAAAGCTGCTTTCCCTCAGGGGCAGTGAAACACCCCAAAAATGGGAGCACAGTCCCTGTGTCACATCTGCAGATGTCCTGGTTCCCATGGGGGACAGGCATACCTGTGATTTTCCTCTGGGAAGATTTTCAGGGATACAGAATGTAATTTCTACCCTGAATTTGTCTAGTTAGCAATGTTGAAAGCCTAAAAATACAGGTTCTTTTCATCTTCCCTTCTGCATTTCTGGTGGTGCTCACATGTAGGGCAGCAGTGTTGGTGTGTCACATAAATCCAAGATTTCTGAAGGAATTTTAATCTCTGTGGTTTTGGAGACGGGACCCCCACAGCTTCTCCAGAATAGGGGTAAATGGCCTAAAATGTCATGTGTTTTAGTGAATGGCTGAAAAAGCAGAAAAGACTATAGAGAATAATAATAAGAATAATAATAATGCCTTCTTGTCATACAGTAAGACTCATCAACAGCACCTAGCAGGCTTTGCACAAGGATTTATCACATCATCTCTCTTTCTTAGATGAGGAAAGAGAGGCTTACAAAAAAGCAATTTTCCAAGTTCAAATAACGAATCAGTGGATGAACAGGGGATAGAATGTGAGTTTTGATTCCGGGATGCCTCTGGCCAGAACCAGAGTTGGAAAACAGCAGCTTAGCAATTAGAACACCTGGGTTTTTTTCTTATTTGTTTAGAGAAATGGCTCATTATTTTCAGATAAATTTTCATTATTCTTTTTTTCCTTATGACACTGACATTTCTAAAGGGGACCAAGCAAATTATCCATTATGAAATATTTGACCTGAAACAAAACATCACATTTACTTTGTGTGGGCACTTGGTGATACACCATGTTGAAATGAAAACTGCAACTTCTAACTTGCTTTGAAAAGATGTTCCAGTTTTTAGAAAAATCACAGGATTTAGAGTCTGGCTTCCTGGGGAAGAACATCCTGAAAAATGGCTGATTATGTGTGAGTCCCTGTACTTGAGCCTGTCGTCAATAATTTTTGAACTGTGCATCTCTCAGCTGAGAACATTTGTACTGATCTACCCACAAAGTACCAGTGGAGTGGGGAAATCTGCTCCTTCTTCTTACATTTTGCAAAACAGTGGCTGGTGCTGGTCCTGTGCCTGCTTGTTCCAACATCCTCCTTCCTCTGCAGCTGAAATTAATCTTAAGACAATTTCTCCTGTTTCCAAATAAAAAGAAAATCTTCCCATTCTCCAAAATGCAGCTATTGATCTGGCTCTAACCAGAGAAATCCTTTTGAGATGAATTTCCAATAAAGCAGTAAAACTTACTGCTTTAATAAGTTTACAGTGCAAAACTTACTTGATAATGCAATAAAATCTTATCTCAATCATGGAACAGATTTGAGGGTACCTTTTAAATGAGCTGGTGTTTCCTCTTTGCAGAAACTCCAGTGCCAAGTCAGATGTAAGCTTATCCAAAAAATACAGGTCTGGTGCAAGGTTATCCTTGTGACAAGTTTCCAGCAGGGACTGTAGGAGTAATTATTGTTTTAGAGCTATCAGTAATTTCTACTGTAACTCCTCCCAGTGGCAGAAACTTCAGTACTGGAAAATCTGGTGGATGTGCTGAGATTGAATTTAGTTTTAAAATGTATATTAGTAACTTTAAAGTGATTTTGCTGGAAAAATTAGGCTTGTCAACAGTATACTTACATGTTAAAGAGAAATGTCTTAGCATTAGAAAACTTATTACCATCATCTGGATATTTTCAATAAAATATTCATAAAGCCAGATCTGAATTTCAAAAAGAAAAATAGCCTTTAAATTCTGAAGTAATATATTCTCCCATCTCATTAAAAAGCAGAAATCTATCTTGGATCTTTTATGCTCTTTCTCATTACAAGACTATTTATGTAACATTCTGATAGATATCAGGTCTTCTTGGGCTTAAAATATAAAATATAAAATACTTTCCTCACTGTTTTAGCCTATATAGCTAATTTTCCATTATTTATAGCATACAACAGCTCGACTCTCAAGGTCACACTCCAAAGAAGGTTTTGTTATATCTCAGAATTCCAATCAGCTGCAAGCAAAAAACACCACAGAAAATACAGTGAAGGCAATCAAGAACATAATATGGGGCTGGTAAATGCTTTTCAAGGGTGGAGAGTTACTGAGGAGCTTTTTAGCTCAGGCTTTACTTTAATGGTACATTTAACTAATGCCAAATTGCACTGGGCTTGAGAGAATGTCTGTGTGATGTGCATGTAACTACCCAAGAAATTCATTCTGACAGTTCTTTTTTTTTTTTTTTTTTTTTTTTTTTAAAAAAACCCTAAAAAAANTTTTGCAAAAATACCCTAAGACGAAAGGAGACCTTGGAGCTCTCCCTGCTTTGCATTCTGAGCCTTGCTCTCCCCAGGAGCGTGCCCAGGCATTAATCCGGGGAAAGGTTTCATGGCAGTGCATTATTCCAGGAGGGCAAAAAGGAGCTCACGGAGAGCAAGGCAGGCAGCACTTGCCCTGCAGCCACTGTTGGTTGCCCAACTTTTGCCACAGTGCACCAGATTTTAACCCTGCTGGCACTGAGAGGCTGCAGGCAGTGGCACAGGTGTCTGTGGCAGGTGGAGGGGGACAGAGGACATGAAGTCCAGTCCTGTAAGGGCTGGATTTTGAGAACAGCTCTACACTTGGCACACACTTGCTGTGTTCTCCTAACAGCAGAATGAAACAGAAAAAGCAATGTGTAACATGAGTTTTGGAAATTTGGAAATTTGTGTCAGAGTGGAAACTGTGTAAGACTTGAACACAAGGCATAAAATAAAAAGCAGTAATGGCAAAGGCCAAGATCACCCTGGAGTCCAGCCCCCTCCAAAGAACAGGAACTCGTTAGACAAGGCGCATTCTGCCAGGGTAAAGCTGCATGTCATTGTACAGCCAGTGACCATGGCACTGGTAGCAATGGGACAGAAGAAAAGTCACCCTAATCCAACTCATCAAAGATTCCAAGTCATCCAAGTCATCAAAATGGTATTATTTCTAAAAGAAATAATTAGGTAACTAACTAACCATAGTTAGGTAACTAACTAACCAAATACATTAATTCAATTGGATGTTGTTCTCATCCTTGTGTAAACACAATTCCCCACTCCTCTCTTTCTGTTGAAGGTTTTAATGCTGTCACAAGAATGTGTTGTGGACTGCTGGCAAAAATGCTAAATATTCAAAATTCCCTGATTGTGTATTTATGGCCTAGAACACTGTATGATTTATTTCACCTATTATCCACTGAAAGGGTTCATCATTTATTTGTCTCTTTACTTTCCAGACTGAGAAGGACATGGGAACAGTTCCATGTAAAGAAAGATGCCCTTCTCTCCTCTTGGAGGATTCACTCTTCTGAGCTGTCTGCAGAGCTGGACCAGCATCTCCCCTAGGGAAATGCAGGCCTGCAGCATTTATCATGACTTGCATCGTGGGTACCCAGTGGAAATTAGCTGAGGATTTGGCCACTGCATCCAAGTGCTTCCCATCTATCTTTCCTGATAATGTTATTATTCTATTACCAGGGGTATATTGCAGTTCAGCACCTTATCTTCAAAGGATGGTTACTCTTCACAGCATAGTTATGCACCACTGCTGCCCGTAATTCACCAGTGTCCTGCTAAACACCTGCTAATGGCATTGCTTGGATTTCAATTTGGAAGAGGTCCTTTACTTCTGCTACTCATCAGCAACAACCTGTGCTCATGGGAAAGAAACCAAATACATCTTATGTGAGAAAAACAAAGCACACAGTGCTAGGACAATTTTATAAGGACATCAAGCTCAGTGACTCCTCAATAATTTGTTCCCCTACAAAAATCTGTTTTCAGAGTATTACATGTGTATCTCAAATGTATGAGAACTCTGGTGAGTTCCTCCTGAAGTCTGCAGTTGCCACGATGTGCTTATTCTGGTTAGAAGTCTCCCAGTTTTGTATCTCACCATGGAATGTCCAGTTCTCATTAACTGAGATTCTCTGCATTTTGATAGATCTAAAAGCATCTCTTTTTTCCCAGATCCTGACATTACTGAGCATCCTGTAGGTTTACAACAGCCAGGTCTTACAGATCTTCCTCTAAAACAAACATTACAGCACCCTTCAGCTTCACTCCTGCTGTGTGTCCAAGTCCTGCTGACGAGGTGGCTCCTGATTTCACTGTGCTGTTTCACTCCCAGCCTTTTCTCCCACAGGCCATGGCCAGAGGTCCTGAGCTGCAGAGCCAGCTGCTGCCAGCTTTGCCTTGAATGCACAGAGCTTGTACAAATGGCATCAGCCAAAGCTCTGTTTGGCACCTTCAGCCTCACAAAGAAACTGGGCAACCTCAAAAGCCTTGCTCCTCTTCCATCTCTCTCTCCACCTTTTGTTCTGAACAATCCTACAGGGGTTCAGCAAGGTCTCTGCTGTGTGGCCCCACATCTTCCACTTTTGAGAGATCGAACACTTCCTAACAGTCATAAGGTTCCTGCAGACTCATGATGGGCAATCCCAGACCAAAAGACCATTTAGACTGAAGCCCTGGGGCTCAGATCAGCCTGGGGAAGAGACCCCCTAAGAAGGGTGCAATAGAAAGAGCTGGGTGCCAGGACATTTTGTGACATACTTTATACCACTTGCACATGGTTGCTAACAAAGCACCCCTCAGGGTGTGGGACAGTCTGTGGAACTGCTGTTTATGGTGACAGTTGTTTATGACCAAAGAATTACTATTCTGGGATTGTTCATAATGTTTTTATGCAATGAATTTTTCCAAAAACCAATGTGACTCGGGGCACTCATTGGCTTTGGGGACATCTCTGCTATGGCTGGGGTTAGTACAGAGTCCCTGGAAGCAGAACAGACTCAGTTCTTCTCACTGAAAACTGCTGCTCCCATCACCAGGATAAATCCCACCTGTGAGAGCCTCAAGGACTCTCTCAGCCCCAAGGCTGACTTGGGAATCTTTGCGCTGCAAGAGAACTGTTGGCTTTTGCTAATAAATCTTTATTCTAGTGCACCAATACTTGGCACCGTGTGGCACCTCCCACATGGAAATTCCAAGGCAACTTAGAAACATTAGCTAACCCAGACAAGAGGGTGACCACTCAGATTGGAAACCTGAGGCTTTTGTCACTCAGTCTTCTTCCCAAAGTGCCTGGGAAATCAAAGGCAGCATTAAAGCAGCCTCAGGGCAGATTTAGAGCTCCAGCTGTGAGCTGCCTGCCAGCAGCAGTGAAAGCATCAGCTGGGCAGGTGATCTCTGCAGTATCACTGTTACCTTCCCTTACCACAGTGATGCCTTAGGATTTTAGCTTTTATATTTTTCATATATTTTGTAATTGTGCAATTCTTTAGTGTATAACTCTAAACTCCATATTCAGTGGCAGCTGCTGCTTTCCCATTTGGGTCAGACACAACAATTCCTCTCCAGGCCTGGCAATCCAGGACACCTGACTGTCCCAGGCCCTGAGAGATGGAAAGAAAAGTGAGTTGGGGGGAGCAAACTTGGGGTAAATGACTTCATTACCTGAAGCTGTAACTGGAAAATGAACCCCCAATGTGCAAATGGACCAGACTTATAAAAATGTGAAAACCCATGACCCATTGTCAATTTTTGGGTGTAGCCTCTGGGGGGCTTTGTCTGCTCTAAATGTACCTGAAGGCCCTTCAATAAATAGAACTGCTTTTAATTCCCTTAATTTTGTCTGGCCTCTGTGTTTAGGTAGCCCCAAAAGGGCACCAGAGGAATCAAAGATGCTGCATTCTGGCAGGTCAGAAAGTCAGATTCCATACATGTCCAGCTGTGATTTTAACTGGCAGCCTCTGCAAACAAGGGAGCAGTGAGAGCAGCCCATCAGGGGGTGCCCTTACCACCAGCCTTCTCCTCTTTCCAAGCAGAGTTTTCCTTGACCAGACATTCACTGTCCACTTTGAGCTGACAGTGGTTGAGACCCAATACAACTTGAAGGGAAAATAAATGGAAATACACTACCATTAGTTAAAATAACATTTTAAAAAGGAAGGCAGAGTTTCAGTGATTTGTAATGAGAATTGTGACAGGGAAGAAGAGAGGTCACCCTGAAAAATTTAAGGAGTCTTAAGCAGGATTTAATTTGTACAAAAGGATCTGCAGTGCACCTTGAGGCAACAGAGCCATAAATCATGCTGTTTCAGGGCTCATTTATCACCACAGCTCACCCCAGGATTTGGAAGAGGAGGTAGAAGCCTTCCAGCTGTTTCGTGCAGCAAAGTGTCATTGATAAACGCAAGCCTGCAAAGTAAACAATAAAATATCAATTATAACTAAGACAGTTGCAGGGAGGCTGCATAGAATTAGGTTTCCTGTGCCTTGCAGCTTTGTCTAGATAGTGTCTTCTTTCCTCACTGGGACACTGATTCCTGCTTATTTGGAGCAGTTCTTGCAGCTGAAAACAGGTGACCCAGACTTCACAGCCACTTTCTTATCAGCAGCAGGTGGGCAGGGAGTGATGGAGGCTGGAGGGAGGAGCTGGTCACTGTCCTGCTGTCCTTGCCACCTCCTGGAAGTGCAGCCAGAGCCAGCATCCACACCTGGAGCTAATGTTTGCTCAGGGAGGGAATGATAATGAAACTAATTCAAAATATCTACACCCAAATAAAGCCACTGGTAGGGAAACACCTTCTGGCCAGGTGGGTAAGGCAGTGCTGGGTGTGAGCTTTAAAGCCTGTGCAGGAGCCAGCTGGGGCAGAATGGTACCAGCTGCATGGTGAGCTGCTGAATGATGCCTTAGGATTTTAGCCTTTATATTTTTCAAACCCTGCACTGCATTAGTGCATAACTCTGAACTCCATACAGAGTGTCAGTGAGCTCTCTGCACAGTTTGCTCAGACACAACAATCCTTCCAGGCCTGAGAAACAAGGACACCTCACAGCCTCAGGCCCCAAAAAGTATCAACAAAAGTGAATTGGGGAGAGCAAACTGGGGGAATGTGACTTCATTAGCTGAAGCTGGAATTGGACAATTAAGCCCTGAGATGCAAACAGACCAAAGTTATCTGTGTGTGAAAAACTCGTGCCCATTGTCCATCCTGGGTGCAGCCTCTGGGAGGCTCCTGCACTGCCCAAGGTGGATCTATTGAAGGCCTTTCATAAATCCCCACTTTATTCTCTCACTCTGTCCAGCCTCTGTTCTAGGCAGCCACTCCAAGGCATGAGCTGGCTGGGACTCACCCCTGCTGACTGCAGTCATGGGGAGAGCAAAGGGGCATTTTGAATTCCCTCTGTGGCATACAGATGGTTAACACACCTCACTGTATCCATTTTGTACGGAAATGCAGCTACATAATGAATATCAAAGAACTTAATAACCTTTTGTACAACCAAATCACAGCATAATGCCTTCGAGTTTCACATGTCCATCAACTTCCAGAGCACCCAGCACAGTAAACTCCCATTTCTTAAATCTCAACAACACCAATCATGTGAGAGCATAAATTCAGTCAGGATAGTTTGTGACTTTTTTTTTAGCAAAGGCTTTTCATGTTCATCCAAGGTGTTAGTTGCCATTGCATGTTAAAAGTGTTGTAAACTCCCTGAAACTCCTTTAATTTGTGAGAATGAAGATGTGTGTATGTAAACATGCTGGATAAGAGAATGTGGATGATGGGGCTTTGTCTGCTGCTCTCTCCTGCTATGAGTGATGGAAACCCAGTGCAATACCACAGCACCAGTTCTCTGAATTGATGCTGCTGCCACAGAGCAGACTGTAAAGCCAAGGAAATATCCAAAGTCAGTTCACTAGAAAAAAGAACAAGTTATTTATCACCAATAGATAATAAAAATCCTATAGACTTGCCTTAGTGCCTATTTGTTCTGGGGGAATTCAAGCCACAAATTATGGATGACTCCCTAATTGTAAAGATTTATGATTAAAAAATTACAATACTTTTTCTTTAATTGCTTGTAAAAATTCATGGACGTTGTTAAGGAGTATAATTTTTCAGACTGCTTTTGGGCATTATTTTTATTAGGTATTATTGTATTGTTGGACTATTTATGTTTTGCCAGCAATCTAGTTACTGCATTATTAGTTAAGCTCATTAGCCCAAGTGACTGAAGGCAGACTGGTGCTGCAGGAAGCTTCTCTGCAGTCCAGCTTGCCTTGGATGCCTTCTGCTGGCCAGAGGAACCCAGCCCATTTCCAAGACACCACTGGTTTCTGGTGGCACTGAATTTGGCCTCAGTGTTGACAGAGCATCTTTTCACCTGATGTAGAGGGGCTGGAATGATTCCTCTCCTGCTCAGTAGAACTCTGGCCCTCTGGTTGTATCACTTCATTAAAAACAATTGCTGCAGTTTAAACTGACCAAGAAGGAAACATTTTTCAAACCTTCTAAACCTGAGAGCAAGTGGAGTCGCTGGTGTTTGATTAATTTATCAACATCTGGTGAAAATTCCTTGTTTTCTGTAGCAGCCATCAGCCCTTGCAGACAGCACAAGATGCATAACCCAACCATGTGGCTAATCTGAGTAAATAATAAGAGATCAGTAATTTAAAACACTGCATTCTGGCAGGATTCTGCAACTTCAGGGAAATCAGCCTGGTTAAATGTGGCTCCTGCACAAGAGCCAAGAGCCCTGATGGTTTCATCTGTTTGAGCAAGGCAGAAATGCCTCGAGGCTCAGAGCTCCTGTGGGCAGGCACAGATGGAGCAGGGCCAGGGCAAGGCTGGGGCTGCACTGGATCCTCCCAAACACCAGGCAGGCTCAGGGCTGCTCCAGCTGCACATCTTCACCCTTCCCTCTTCACACCAGCCTTGCTGATCACTGTCTTATACAGCTGACTCTGCATATTTATTATTTCAACTTAGGAACAGGTGAAATAAAGGGTGTTTTCCTTGCTAGTTTGCCCCACATTTATTTGTTTTTTTCTTTTAAAGGAAGTTGATCCCAACAGTTATTTCTAGGGAAATATCCATTATCTAGTGCATCAACTGATTGGCTCTTTCATTATTGTTCCTCAGGCTCTCATTGGACAGTCCAAGTCCAGGTTCAGCCCTGCTGTGAACCTTAAGGCAAGATCATAAACACCAGTTCCTCTGTGTCTATGCCCCCAAATCCCTTCTGCTTGGGCTGTAGGGTCTCAGCAGCTCACAGAATTTGGCTGGGTGCTTATATGGGCTATTAGTCAGCGTGGAATTGTTGGATGTTAGGAATAAGGTTTTTTACAGAAAGAGTGATAAAATACTGGAATTGTCTGCCTGGGGAGGTGGTGGAGTCACCATCCCTGGATGTGTTTAAACAAAGACTGGATGTGGCACTCGGTGCCAGGGTTTAGTGGAGGTGTTGGGGCATGGGTTGGACTCAGTGATCTTGAAGGTCTCTCCCAACCCAGTGATTCTGTGATTCTGTGACAAGATATTAAAAGTAATTGCTTTCAAACTTACTCTGAATTATGGTTTAGGAGACAAAATGGAAAATAAACCACCCTGACTTTCCCCTGGCTTCACTGACAGTGTCTTCAGTATTACCCCAACCCCAAGCAGAGCCTGAATCCTCCAGCCTCAGTCCCACAGACATGTGAACATCTAAAAGGCAGGATTTAAAAATGCTGTTATGGCAGCCTTTTTTTCCCTTGCTTATTAAACACAACTGTACTAATTCATCCAGCAAGGTGGAAACCCATGGGAAATTGGGCAGTTGTGGCTGATGACAAGTCTGTGTGAACTTTCCTTTTTTTTTTCCCAGCTGGCTCCCCCTGTGCTGAGGCTTTCCAGCCTGTGGTTCTCATATGGGATGTAATTTATCATTTATGAAGGGCTCACACTGTCTTCACTCCTGCACAGGATTGGATTTGAGTCAGGCTGAACCCTAATCACTACTCAGTGCTCCAGATCTGAGTTTTTTCTGACCAGGCTGAAAGCTGTGCTGAGCTGTGCACCACTGATTTTCTCTGTCTCAGCAAACTCCCCCCAAACATTTCCTGCCTTCCCAACGAGCCCTAATTTTCCAACAGCAAAAGGCCAGAACATCCTTATCCCAGCAAGTTAGCAGCCCCCCTGCAGGCCCTGATGCTGCAGTCTGTTATCTTCATTGTTTCTCTCTTCCCATCACTCTCAGAGTGTAAGTTATTGATTATTCTGCCAGGGGTTGCTAAAGCAGAAAATTTTGATCCCTCAAATGAAAGCGTGTATCACGACTTACTTACTGAACTGCAGCCAGTTTATCCAGAACATTTTTCTGTTATATGGGAGAGAGAATGACTGCCTTCAGGCCTGGCAACTTGAGAAAAATAATAGTAGTGTGTTTCTTCATCTCATCTCAGAGAGAGGCTGAGGCCAAATGAAATGTGACCTCTGTTATTAGCGAGGGCTTGGAGCGGGCTGGGCTGCGCTGTGCTGCCTGCTGGGATTCCTCTCCTTTCCAGTCCTGCTTCCTTCTGAGCTGGCTGTGACACTGACTGCTGGTGCCACTGGCACAGGGATGCCCAGCTGGATCCCTGCATCTCCCTCACTGCCCTGTGCCATGCAAAAGGCACAGTCAGTCTCTGCCCCAGAGCCCAGGACACACAGCATCCCGAGGGCTCTGGGGATGGTGTGTGCAGCACCTCCTGAGTGCCACACTCCAGGCACACCAAGTCCAGTTTTGGTCCCTCTGTTACAACCCAAAGCTGCATTTTAAAAACCTCTCCAACAGGATCAACTGTTCTCCTCCAGTGGGAAAAGTTGGAGAAGTGGATTTAGTGCTGGATTCACTGTCAACCCCTGACTTTCTTGACTGGAGAGTGGGAGCTGTCAGTGCTCACCTGGCAAACCTCAAACCTCGTGGGTGGAGGCAAAGCTTGTGCTTTATGGACTTGTCTGAGAGTGAATTAGCTCCTACTTCCAGTTTTCCAGCTGCATTCTCTACCATCAGCAACACATTGAGCACCATTTCAAAGCAAAAAGAGCACCGTGTTAAAAGCAGCAGCACTTGCTTTCAGGGCAAGGAAGCAGCTCCTGTGTTTGCTTTAAGAACATACAAATAATTTTTAAAAAATCTTGACTCATTTGAAGTGTTGACTTTCAGAATATATCCCACAAATCAGAGCAGAGATCTCGGGTGTTTGACAAATAATTCCAAGATTAATACAGATATATATCCCTGAGTGCAAGGACTTTAATCAATCCCTAATCTCCCGGAGAAGCAGTTTGACTTTACCTGACAGCACTGTGAAATATGATCTGCTTCTATGTGACTGGTGTAGTAATAGCAAAAGCCATTTCCTCTTTTTATTACTATTCAATTTTTAGTACAGAGAGCCCACAGTTGCTCAAAGCCACATTTGAGAGCCTTCCATTGAACATAAAAGGCTTTCTTTTTTTCTTTTTTCTTGGATCAAGCCCTTGGACACTTCCCTAT
This sequence comes from Drymodes brunneopygia, assembly GCA_013400955.1. NCBI lineage: Eukaryota > Metazoa > Chordata > Aves > Passeriformes > Petroicidae > Drymodes > Drymodes brunneopygia. The sequence continues at coordinate 773,161 of VZTZ01029959.1, read as the reverse complement.
TAATAAATTAGGCCTAATGAGGTTGGCAACAGCTCTCCAAATCTGGAGGTCTTTGAAACCCCTGAAGCTCCAGCAGCTGGACTGAAAAAACACCTGAAACTGTGAGAGCAGGCAGGGAGCTGGGAACTGGGAGCCATCTGAGATCTCCACTCCAAGCACTCTGCTCTCTGCACAGAGGAGCAGCTGCCCCATTCTGTTCTCCCCAAGTCCTTTCCAGCACACTGAGCTCCTTCCTGGGCAGCACAGCAGAGGATCAGGGATTGCCTTGGAGCCTTTTCCACAGCATTGGTTTGCCACTGGGCTGACCCGAGGCAAACTGCTTGCTTTATTAGCTGTGTAATTAAAGTGAGGGACCCTAACACAGCATTCTGTACAAAAATAATAACAGAAATTCCACGGGCAGCTCTGAGAGCAGAGGTTGTTAAAGCTCCAGCATGTTCTGCAGGATGAGCTTCAGTAATAACTCACCAAGAGACCAAATAAATCCTCTGATGAGAGACACCACGATGACTGAAATCTAACAAAACACTAATGGAAGTGTTATCTATTGACATTATACATTCTTACATAATGTGTTATTTACTATCTATTTTATTAATATATAATTGGAAGCATTTTAGAAAAGCATTACAGAGGATCAGGGAAAACAGCTGCTAATAAATATTTTCACTATGGTTTGGTTCTCTTTGATTTGGACTGTGAAACTTTAGATATGCCCACAGCAAAACAGGCTGAATTAGTGTACCCATGCACTTTTGTTCTGATCATGCAACATCCTTGAGACTGATGCTGTGATTCAGTGTCCATGGATTAAGCCAGCAGGGATTTAACAGCACTGGGAATGCTCACTCTTGCCATTGAGTATCGTGGCTAATGCTGGCTGAGACCATGGCACTGATGTGCTTGGCATTTTACCCAATTGGGAGATGCCTAAAAGGAATTTAACATTTTAATACAGGACATACAGGTAACTAGGCTTAAAAATAGACGAAAAAACAAAGCAAAGATGGGAAAATGGGAAAGCAGTAGCTGTGTCACTTGTGTTGAAGAGACAATCCCACTGCACCAGGGTGTGTGGTGTTTGATTGCATTTCCAGGTGCTCCTGCAAGAAATACAGAAGCAGTAAAAGCCCCATGCCCTGAGCAGGAGCCTGGTGTTTTAACTGGACAGACCTTGTGCATGTCCTTTCTGGGGGGCTACCCATGCAAACTTAGTCTGAATTTCAAAATTTCACAGCTGAAGTGGACTTGTGAGTTGAAAAGCTAATACAGGACAGTTAAAAAAACGTGGATGGATCCGTTCCGGCATCCCAATTTTGGAAACATCTGCATAATATTATATAACAGTTAGATTAGCAGATATACTTTTCTTTAAATCTAGAAGTCCAGATTGTGGCCTGAGAGCAAGCAGGGGGAGTTGCTGTCTCGAGGAACCTGTAGGTGACTGAAGATGGGGTTTTCCAATGCAGCTGCCAGATCTGCAGTGCAATTGCAGCTGTGCCAGAGGAGCACTTTGCAGCACACCTGAGGCTCTGCATGCACATTTCCAGCAGATTGGGAATTTGCATAACTCATCCATAAACCATTGCAAATCTAATAAGGAATCAAGCCCAGTGTCAGCAATGGCCACTCTATCACTCTATCTGAAAATACAGCTCCGTTGTGCCTTGACCTTTTCTGTTTGGAATTTGGATTTTCCAGCCCTTCTTCCATCTGTTTACAGAACCAGCCCCCCAGGGAAACATAAATAAATAAATCTTTCCCCCAGTTCATGCTCATGACATCAAATGATGTAATAAAATGAAATCTCTTTCCTTCTTTCTCCCCTTTCAATATTTATTCTGGGGATTTATTGTTTTCCCTCCTTTTCCTTCAAGGTTTCCCTCTGATAGATCACCTCACTGTGGAGCATTTCTCATACTCTCCATGCAGTACATCTCAAGCTATTATTTTAAAATGTAGTTGGAGCTGCTTTAAGCTGAAGACAGTGCAGAGATTTTCATTTTTCTTTCCAACTCTTCTGGACCTGCTCCACGAAAATTTCTACTCCATTTTTAGTCAAAATACTGTTAACATAGAATAGTGCTTCCAATAGATGCATGAAGACCAAAAATCTTCTGTATGTTTGCATGTGGGTTGGGTCCCCACAGGGTTCTGTTGGTGTCATAAACATTTATGCTGTCCTGAACTGAATTCTCAGCTGGTATGAATGGGAATTCAGGTTGGGGTACAGGTGGGCTGATTCAGACTCCATGTGATGCAAAATTTGAGTGCAGAAGCATTCAAGAAGAAGAGCATTAATCAATGCTGTGGAGAGTTCCATGCAACCAGTCAATGTTACACAGCTCAGGAGAGGCTTGTGTCAATACAGGGTCATGCTAAGGCCAAAAACCAATGAAAAATCAGAGGCATTATTGCTGGGCTGATACCAAAACCTGAGGGTGCACGGTCACTTGCACGTCTGCTTCAGTGTTGCTCAGTCTCAAAGGAGAATAATCAGCAAGGATATAAAGATCTGGATTAGATCCACACAGGGATTTAAGATACATCCAATCCAGAGAGCAGGAGCAAAGAAACAACTGAAAGCAGGGTTTCTGGAATGGTTAAACACCATCATTTACATTTACATTAAACATCATGTCCAGGAAAGTCCCTGAGCTGCCCAACTCCAGAGGGGCTCTCCTGTCCCTTCCCACCCCGTGGGGCTGGCAGGGCACCCTGGCAGGGCAGAGACCACCACTGCTGCTGCTCTGGGGATGCTGGGGGGCTGCTCTGGGGGGCTGTTCTGTGGGGCTGTTCTGG
>VZTZ01029959.1:743119-770247 GCA_013400955.1 Drymodes brunneopygia | reverse complement strand
TTCTGGGGGGGCTGTTCTGGGGGTGCTGTTCTGTGGGGCAGTTCTGGGGTGCTGTGGGGCTCACCTGTGCAGCTCACCCGTCTCTCTGTGTCCGTGTCCGAGGGGCTCTGGGCACACCCAGGTGCTCCGGCCGTGCCCTCCCAGAGCTGGAGCTTTCTCACAGAGCACCCGCAGGACGAGTGCCGGCTGCTGGTATTTATTGAAGAGATTTGGGGCTGTCTTTTCCCTCCTGTGGAGCAGCTGGATGTCTCAGGGAGCTGCCTGCTCCTGCTCCTGCTGTGGCTGTCACCCCTGAGCCTGCTGGCACTGGGCTGGCTCCTCCTGGTGCACTCGGATCTCTCAGGAATGCAGCTCGGAGAGAGGAGGGGAAGCTGCCTTCCATCCCTGCCCGAGAGGTGTCCATAAAACAGCAACTCCTGGGGTTCTCTTCCTAAATGCACTCAGGGGAGGTTTAGGGTGCCCTGAGCCCTCTCTTCCTAATCAACCTTTTTTTGTTCCTTCTTCATAAAAAACCCTAGAAAATACTTTTATGCCATGAGTTAATCATTCAGCCATATCAAAGCTTTAAGCTTTCACCACCAGGCCCATTGATGAGTTCAGATTTTCAGAATAATCCCCGGCAATAAAATCTACTGTCTTTCCCTGAGAGCTTCAAGGTAATGCAACAGCAGCTGCTTGACCAAAAAGTAATTCACTACTATGTAATTAGCAGCTCCTGCAAGAGACAATTGTATTTAAATAAGTATATACCATGAGTGGTGATAAGAACTTAGAGCAGTGACATATACAAAAAGCTCATTCAGAAATTGAAGCATTTTCCCTTTTGTTTGTGGAACAGCTTCTGAAAGTAATGGGCATGTTACAGCTGCATTATCACCATTAATAAATTGCAGATGAGCTGTACAAATAAGCAAGACTTTAAAATAGTCTTATTTACACCATTTTTGTATAAAATTTGTAATCACTTAAAGGGTGTTTTGGGGGCCTGCTGAAGAATACTGAATATGAAATGCTGCAGTTCTGAATGTTCAGGCAGAAACAGGACTCTGAGAATCTTTATTCAGCTAAGACAGACACAAGTACTGGGACACCTCTGTCCTCTCCTCATAACCTGCTCATACACTGGGCTATGAAAAAGCAGCTGACCAAAAACCTGTTTGCTCATTAGGTTCTGATGGCAAAATAATGACAGTCAGAGGCCCTTTGCAGTCAGGTCATTAGAAATTAAATGGAATTTTCCAAGTGCACAGAATTGTCAGCCTGCTCCCTATTCAAAGCTGATCTGTGCATGACTGAAAGAGAGATGTTTACTGCAAGATGCCTGGCTGAAGATTACATCTAAAATAAATACACTCTCCTGCAATATCAGCTCTTCAACATCCAGGTATTGAAATCACCAACTAAGAACCTCGGAAACCTGTGCTTTGTGATAGGGGCTTGCAGACTGAGCTGGTCATCAGCGTGGCCAAAACTTATATTTCTGCCTTGCCAAGAAACCACAAACTCACATGCTCCCTGTTCAGGTGGGCAGACCTCCCTCTAGCCCATATTTCAGCCAAAATCACTGGTGTAGGGCCATCTAGATAGCTCCTGACACTGCAGAGGTTTCTGATGTATAACAGCTGCCTGCAGAGCCTGGCTAACAAATCTGAGTGTAAGCTCTGAGCCCACTGGCACAGCAGCTGTAGCTCAGTCTCTGCCAGCAGCATCTCCTGAGGGCACCCAGCTCTGCCAGCTCAGTTCTTACCTGCTCTTAGACAACACCATGGCATGGGAGACAAAATACAGAGATGGGAATTGTTTGTTTCAGATTTCTAGGTGCAGTGGTTGTCACTGATGTTGAGCCATCTTCTGTCAGCAAAGACTTTCCACCCGACTTTCTCAGTGCTGGCAGAAAAGTTCACTCAGGCACTGACAGCTTAGATCATGGATATAATCAAGGGCCAGGTCCATTCCTGTGACAAATTGCTGTGGTTCTGTCTGGAATCCGTGGAGCTGTATGGATCCACTCCAGCTGCTGACTGCCCCACTGGTGCAAGGCTCAGGCTAAACCAAGGTGCTTTCAACTAAGCAGAGGGGTTTGAAAAACTGCATCCATTTCTCGGGGTAGTCTTTCAAAAGAAACATTGCCCACCAGGGCCAGAATTAGAAACATTTATTAGGAAAATGTAGCAAGAGCAGGGAAATATGTGTTTGATAAGCAAGATCAATTTCTGTGTCAGGGTGCTTCTGTTTTGTCTGGAAACCTGGAAAATATCCAGATTCAAACTCAATGTTCTCTCCCAAGGCATTTGTGCTCTGTTGGACTTGGGAAATTTTATTGTTTTATCACAAATTTCATCCCTGTTTTCTCTGGCTGTGTTCCAGTATGTTCAGTATATTTTAAACAGTTCTAATGAATGTGAGGTCAGTCAGTGACACACTGGACAACTGCATTTTATTAAAGAGCACCCAAGTTAATAAAAGTTAACAGTTACTTGTAATATCAGATAGATTTTATCTCTGACCTTGATTTATGCGCTTTTGCCGCTGCTATAGGATACATAATTCATGTGATAGGATCCACAGCAATCCCAGTCTTGTTATGGACCAGGAAAATTCATGGATTGCACCAAGACTCGAGTATAGCAGGTAAACACACATTTAGCAAAACGGGGAAAGATGAGGGAAAGACCCAGCAAGGTTAACTGGAGCCACAGGTTGGCCCCAAAGCCCCTGAAGGTTAATAGAAGTTTTTGAAATGGTTTCACACAGACACTGCTCTGTAGGATGGCACTGAGACACGAGACACCATCACCATGTACAGGGCACAGTGCCATAAAACACAAGTGTGCCCACAGCTTATTGTTTAAACCATTTTGCCATCTGTGTGAAGGTCGAGTGCAGTGTGAGTCTTGTCTGCATCTCCTGGAGATTGAGTTCAGTGTGAGTCTTGTCTGCATCTCCTGGAGATTGAGTTCAGTGTGAGTCTTGTCTGCATCTCCTGGAGATTGAGTTCAGTGTGAGTCTTGTCTGCATCTCCTGGAGAATGTCCCTCACCTCTCTGAAAAGGATGGAGCTGAAGGGGATGGAGGACACCCAGCTGCAGTTGGTGCTCAGCCTTGCAGGTTATTGCAGAGGGCAGCACACGAGCAGGATCCAAAATGAAAGCTGCAGGAAAAGAAAATGGGAGTTTTAGAAGTGCAGTGAGCATAACCTAGCTCTGCTTGTGTTGGAAGTACAATGGGAACAGAGTCAGGCCCTGGCTGGAAGTTCCTGAAAATCTCATTATGTGTGTCCTTTTTGTGATTTACATCTTCTACATATATCATGCAGTGCCAGTCTAAGAGCAGTAGATAAGAATTACTTCTTTTTTTTACACAGATCCTTTAATTTAGAGACACCCAGCAGTATTCTAGTGTTCCGGTTCTTTGCTCTACTATTTGTAAATCAAAGTCTTAAGCTGTAGTGCTTTACTGAATACAGTGATAAATGGGGATGAACTGCATTCTCCCCCATAGTCATAAAATTGATTTAATATTTCAATTAATCTTTGCTACCTTCTCAAAAAATTAATGTGAATACATTCTGAGTAAGTCATCTTCAGGACTTAAGTAAATACTAACATAAATATCACTTAATTTATTTGCTCCCTTTAAAATTCCTTTATATCACGCTTGAAGCCAAATGCAAGTATTGCTTCCATCAACCAGAATGCAGGAGTCTCAGCTGGGACTGTCCTTACAAAAGGATTGTCACATTTTCATTAAATACTTCTATATTCATAGTCTGGCTTCCACAGCCAGTGAAATGGTTCTTCACAACTTTGCAGAGGATGGAAATTATATCATAATATACTCTTTAATATCAAATTAAAAGAAACCATGATTTTAAAATAAGTGCAATTTTTATTTCCAGCAAAGAGAACTGCTCAGGTTCTCACTGTCAGAGCTTTTCTTAATTCCCCTTTGAATACAAGACTGCAGAGGGGCTGACAAGGTTCCATGCAGCATTTCTGAGTATGTGCATTTTTTCATGTGCTGTGATGAGCTGTGGTTCATATTTTTGCTGTAATGATCCTTTATGCCCATAATTCCATGAGGAGAAGACACACAACTCCTACTAGACTGTGCTAAGGCAGTCCAGAAGTGTAAGACGGGTGGGTGTGTGGATGGATGTGTTGTTAAATTCAGATTTCTGAAGGCTAATAATGCTTTTTGCCGAAGTACTGTTCCTCTAATCCAGAACCTTGGATTCATTAAATGTAGCAAGCAATTCACTGTGCATTAACGAGCTGTTTGTGGGAGCCCACGGTGTGAATGTCCCCTCCCCAGTTCCCCAAAGGCCTCACCCTGCAGGCATTGCAGCCCTTGGCAAGGGAATCTGCTACTCTGGTGGCAAAGACTTGGATTAAAAACTTGGTTTTGGCCATTTTGTGAAACATAACATGCTATCCTAAAAAGTAATCTCTAATGAAAATAAATAATTAATAGTATATAGGGAAAGGGCATCTTCCTCTCTTCCTGGCTCAAGAGCCCCACACCAAGTTCCTGGCACAGCACAAGATTCATTTCTTCACATTTTTAAGAGGGAGTCAATTAGAAAGCATTTTTCTTCTTCTTTTTTTTTCTCTTTTCTAAAAATATAACTGCTCCTTTTTGTAAGAATCCTAGAGAAACATGCTGGTGGTGCAGAGTTATATTACATAAAAGAGCTCTCCTGTGGCAGGCCATGCACTGAGAAGTGATCAAACTGCCCAAATAAAGCTTCCCCATGCTCACTCTGAGCAGCAGTTCCTGATTTCCCTCACTACATGGCCTGTAAATGGCACTTCAGTAGTGACTGCAGCAGATTGTTAGAAATAATTAAAACACTGGAATGAAAAAGTACCCAGCACACAGGGTTGAAAGAATCATTGAAACAGAGATTTTCCCCTCCTGTTTCCTCACAGTCTCCGCATTTTGCTAACTTCACAGTTTAAGAAACTGAGTTAAGGGCCTTAGGCTACCTTGCAGTCCGGCTTGCTGAGCACAGCTGTAATTGAAAAATCTGGGCTGATGGGGAAGGAGAAGATTGATTCTCTTTGAAGTGGGCCTGGAGAGGACGGTGATGGTAAACTGGGAGAATCTGCTGGGAGAGGTGGTGCAGGTTCCATGTGTCTGGGGGAAAGAGCAAGCACTTAGTGCTTATTATTCCACTTCATAATGCAGAGATGTGTTAGGCTCTAAAATATTTGTGGAAACAGCAGGTACAGGCAATTCTTTCGTCTCTTGCTAATTAAAAATGTACAAAAACATTGAGGGGTAGCACTGTACCTGTGCATTTGATGCTTTTAGAGTAATCCATAGCTGCTAATGAGGATCCAGCCTGGCACCACCATCTGTAAGCTCCAGTTAAAGCCCAGTGTACCCATCCATTTATTAAGTGCTGCTTTTCCACTTGGGCTCACTGGTCTCTGCTCTCCTGCTGTTGGTTGCCAGATGGAGTTTAAGTCTGGCTCATTAAGCCCTAAATGTTTGGGCTACGTTTGACTCTCCTGCCCTGTGGTGCCATCATGAGGCACGTGAGACCTGAGTGCCACGTTCCAGAAGTTCTGAGACCTTTGTGGTCAACCTGCTATGAGGAGTAAGAGATTCTGCCCCCCCTCTCAAGCCAAAACTTCAGTGCCTTGACCCTCCTGGCCTAAGAAAACTCTCTTCCCTTGTTACATGTCTAGAGAAGGGATGGGAGCTTGGTCCAGGCTGCGTGGAGCAGAAGCTGAGCAAAGCTGATGGGGTCACTGCCCTGGGGGAGAGCTGCCAGCTGGGCAGGGAGCACCTCTAATACTTTCAGTTGTGTGTGCTGTATCTAAAGTGGAAGGAAATGTGAAAGGAAAGGAAAAGATGAGCTCCCAAGAAAAGTAAATGGCTATATTCTGGTACTCAGTAAATGTCTGACTGTCTTGGAAGCGTGGGTCAGATATGATACCGGCATAACATCAGCCCCATGGAACTGATGGCAATTCTGTCCAAGTGCTGTGCACAATTATAGAGGTCCAGTACAATTAGTGTCAGATAAATTAGGTTAAAAATAATCAATAGGAGACAGTCATTTTGTGTGCCAGTTTAGATCACACCGGGGCTTTTTATAAATCTCAGTGTGAAGAAAAATATTTGGTTCTTTTCCATTTTAGTTCACACAGTGAGGGCACAGATGTCTGGCATTGTTTCAGTTGCTTTTTGCAAGTGGCACCACATTGCCAGAGGGTGCAGTGCCAAGCTCTGCTCCCCCAGCTCAGGGCTCCAGCAGCAGATGAAGTCCTCACTCACTGCTCCTCTCACCTGCCAGCATGGGCTGGCAGTGGGCAAACATGGGACAGAGCTATTTATAAACTGAGCATTGCTCATTTCATGCCTTCTCTGGAGCAATCTGCAGTGTGTGTGGGGACTGTTCTGTTTGAACACAGCAGGCACTTCTGAGCTGTGTCACAGAGAGCCCCAGAGCTTCAGGAGGCTGCAAGGCTGAGAAGGAATCTGCTCTCCTGTGCTCATGTACCCTGGGCAGAACCTCTGACACCTCAGTGGAGGCTCTGGCACCCTTCCCCAGCCTCCCTGGATCCATCCTGGAGCTGGGCAGGCAGTGAAAGGTCCCAGCAAGCCCTGCCTGAAGTGAAGCGGCGTGGAGGATGTGCAGGCACAGGAGGGTGTGCAGGATGTTCTGGGTGCAAGAGATGGATCTGCTCTGTTTCTCACCCAGGGCTGACTGGTCTCTAGCTCTGAGGAAGGGGGTGGGCTGCACCCAGCTGAGAGCTCCCAGCCTCTCCCTGTCCCCTCTGCAGCTTTCAGCTTCCCTCCTGCTCTCTGGGCCTGCTGCCTCCTCCCTGCTTGGCTCCCTGGGCAGCACCACAACAGGGTTTGATATTTTGGAAACACAGGAGGGAAATCCCAGGAGGAGGAAAGCCAAGGAGAGAAGACAAATACTTCATGTGAGGGGAGTGTTTCCCAAGGCTGGAGCTCTTGTCCCAGTCTCAAGCTTTGCCAGTTTGCCAGGTGTTTTGTGTCCCCTCTCCACTCTCCATTGGCACTGGACTGAGACAGTCAAGTCCCTTGCTGCTGAAAGGAGTCTTTCTTGTCCTGTATTACCTTTTTTACCAGCATTTTTTCCATGTTATGTCACATCAGCAAAGGTCTCCCCTTGGACACATGTTGCCACATAAATGCTGAATGGGCAGAAACTTTTCAGCTGCCAGAGCAGGGCAGGGGACCCAATCTCCAGGCACCTCTTCAGCTCTGCACTCCCTGCAGGAACATTGCTGACCACGTGCACCATGAGAGGCCTGGCCCCTGGAGACCAGCTGTGACCACCTCCGAGCAGGGCCTGAGGATCTGCCACCATTAAAACCATTAACAATGGGAAAACCATTAACAATGGTAAAACCAGTAACAATGAGCAGCACCATGGGTGCTTCCTGTGCGTGCCCTCCTGTGCCAGCAAACCCCCTCTGCATCCATGGTGCTGTGACCAGGCTGCAGAAAGGCAGAAGAGCACATTCATGGATTCTCACTGACATGTTAAGGGTTGAATTAGCATGAAAAGCCAGTTCAAATGTCCTTTAAGCATCCCTAAACTTCCAGCTTTGCCCTGTTCTCCTTGAAGCACAGCCAGGCTTTGCTGTGAGGAGCTGCCAGCCCTGCTGCCAGCCCGGGTGAGCAGGAGGGACAGAGAGTGTGACTGCCAGGGCCTGGCACTGCCACACTGCCCAAGGGCCCTGCTGGCCCCCGGGCACGCTGCCCTTTGCTCCCCAGGCCAGCAGGAGCAGTGAGGATGCTGCAAAGGAAGCTTTTCCTATCTGGCCATTGAGGTGCCAGGTGGGAGTCAGGAGTATTCCCCAACACTCCTGTGTGTGCTGGGTGGGGCTCAGCAGGAGTGGGGATGCTCTGTCACCCCCTGTCACAGGCTGGCTGGTGCCACGGGACAGCAGCCCTGGACACCTCCCTGAGCACACACTGGAGCAAAGCAAAGCAGTGCTGTACAGACAGAGATGGGTGAGCAGTGCTGGGCATCAGTGTGCTCCTCTTACAGCTAAAGCATGGCCTGCTATTTTCTTCTGAAACCTTTTCTGCATCTGGAAGGGCTCCCTGGCACTGCAAGTTCACATCTGGCCATGCTGCTGCTTATCCAGCCCTGGGAAATGAGGATCCACAGGAGAACAATAGCAGCTGTAGCTTAGGCTGAGCTTAAAAGGTGCCTGAACTCAATGTCAGGCTGCAAACCATTGGGGGCACATGCTGGATTGAGGTCTGGGTTTTTAACTGGCTAAAAATCTGTGATTCCCTTTGAATCAGGAATGCTTCAGGTGGAGGCCAGCTCTGTCCAGCACATTGGTGTTAATCAGTTTTGGTCATTTGTTAACCTGTACAGCATCAAAGGGACAGATCCACCTTTCCAAAAGAAAACCAGCTTTGTATTTCCCATACTGAGGTACCCAGGCTTCCATACTGATTCCAACAGTTTTCCCTGGCACCTGGAGCAGGGGAAGTAAATAGTTCCTTGTTTTACTGACACAGGAGAAAAATCAGTATGGCCATGTAGATTGGATCTTTTTTCCTTTAGATTAAATGATATTGCATCCACAAAAGTCATTAGAGTTCCAAATACTTTGCAATTAATCATGAAGAGAGTAAATGAATCATTGATTTAACATTAAGAGAGGTGGTTTTTTTTTTGGCAATGCATTCTCCTGACAACTTGCATTACCAGTAACTATTCAATAAAGAGTAAAATAATACATTTGGTCTGGTTTAGAATGTGCCTCAAACTCCATAAATATCAATACAGATGCAGCTAAACAAATCTTCTTGTGATTGTGAGCTTTAGCTATGAATACATCTAGCAATAAAGGTTTTCAGTGGTGGATGTAGGGTTTTGATTTGTCTGTGGTACAGTTTGGGCAGTTGCAGGTGTATTTGCATGGGTTAGGGATAACTCTGGTGGGAAAGGAGACGCATGGGGGTGGCAGGGAGATACTGGTCTGCACTGAAAGATGTGCCAGCTTTTTTTAAAGAGGGTGTGTGTGTTTGTACACCCACAGTCCCACAGCTGGCTGAGGATATATTTGAGTCCATATAAAAACCACCTGCACTGGAAAGGAAGTCCCAAGAATTTTATGAACACTACATATGTCCTTGTGAAAGTTATGTGCTTAAGCACTCAGATATTAAAACATGTGCTCAGTGTTCTGTAACTGGCCAATAGGTTTGAGTTTTGTGTGTCACAAGTGTGACTTCTGGACAAAGGTCTCCCTGCTTTGAGCCATTTGGCATTTGTGAGGTTGAACCAGATGTGAAGAAGGCTGCAGCAGGTGAGGGGCAAGAGTGCTCTGAGCCTCTCTCCCCCTCCATGCTGTGCATCTGCCCTGTCCAGCAGTGCTGTGACCACACCCACGAGGCTCAGCTTGCTGATCAGGGAGAAAATGTCATTTTTATTTTGGTGAGCTGCTTTCCTATGAGCTCAGTGAGATGGATCATGCACCACACAGCTCACAACCTGGGGCAAGGCGGGTTGTCCAAGCAGGAGAGAAGGGAGAGCAGCCCCACTTTTCTCAAGGAGAGCCCCCAGCTAAACTGGCTGCAGGGAAATCCAGAGCTGTAGCCTCAACAGGGAACACAGCTCCTGTGTCAAATGGAGCACAAAGTCACGTGCCAGCCTTCTGTACATGAACACAGGCTCTTGACCCCAGCCAATTCCCCAGCCTGACATTACAGAAACATCATTGCACAGAGTTTTACTCATCTGTGAAATACCATCTCTGCCACTGGTGCACTGTGGGTTATTCCCTGGGCAGGGACACGTTCCAACACAGGTGGCTGTGCACTGGGAACCAGGCTGCCACTCCAGGCTTGCCTGCCTTCCTTCCTTCCTTCCCTCCTTCCCTCCTTCCTTCCCTCCTTCTCTTTTCCTTCCCTTTCCCTTCACTCCTTTTCCTTGCAAACCAGGTATTACAAATCATCACTGGATAAGATGAAAAAGCAGATCAGAGAAAATACCAGAAATAACAGAAAAGGTGCCCTCAGTTTAGGTCAAAAGGCTGAATATTTGGGCATCTGATGTGGATTTATATCTGAGCAAACTGTTAAAAGGCCAGGGATTTATCCAGTGTAAGAAGAAGTGCATTAGTCTAAAATGTGTGTAAGACCTTGTAACTTCATGCACATGAATATTCACCACTGAAGTCAACGATGCTGCTTTTAAAGTTGGGTACTTGATTTTAGGTACCTTGCTCAATTGGAGTCCATTGCACCAACTTTTCCAAATGTCTGTTGCCTGGATTTGGTCACAGAAAGTTTTTATAGGGCTCCAAGGTTAATCTGCCAGTATCTTTCTTTTCTCCTATCCCTAAAGTGACACAATAACTTCAAACTTCCTTTGTAGCTTGTTTTATGTTTTTGTCAGCTCTTAAAAATGTTCTCTATGCCAGTAATACATGAGGGGTGGAGGGAAGTTTTTGGTGCATTTCATGTCCCACTATCAGCTACAGGTGAACTAAAATGCCATACATATAAAAATCTAAAAAATGGTAAGATATGTATATATCCATAAATCTGCTTAAGCAGAATCAGTGATGGATGAGTGTGTTTAAATCTTAGAATCATATTTCTCCAAACTTACTGGAAGAGGACTCCCATAATTCACTGGAGAGCCTCATTCTTGTGAATTATTGTCTTCATCATTTAAGGAATATTTCATCTCCTGAAGATGATCTCCAGCCACTGTAACCTGTGTTTGGCATTCAGCAATATTTCTCTATCTTCCTTAATGCAGATGATCTTGTGCACTTCAGTGCGGAAAATTGGATAGTCCCTGCTCTCTGCTTCCTGGAACTTGTTTATTCAAGAGGGCTGTTTGAGCAAACACAGTGCAGCACCGTGGCCAGCTCCTATTTTCTCCCTGCTGCTCGTCATCATCACTTGTTTACTCCAGCAGCATCACCCGAGGCCCCTGAGCAGCAGCGTGTGCCTCGAACCTGCAGAGGAGGAAGCACCTGAATATCCACTCATTAAACTAACAAAGGGCTTGCTCTGGTGGGGAAAACACGGGGACGGGACAGCTGAGTGGCCACCCTGGGGCATGTCTGTGGTCACTGTGTGACCTGGGGGCAGAAGGGAGGGTGATGCTCCCCCCTTTGCCTGTGGTCACATCTGCTCCTGGCCACAGGCACACAGAGCTGAGCTGGGCTTGGCAGGGCTGGGAGAGGTTTGTGTTGGGGGAGCACCTGGGAGAGGAACTGCAGGTTTTGGGATGCTTGTCCTGGGTTTGCCTTAATTCAGTTTTTTGGTAAGGAAGGAAAAGGTCAGCCTCAGAAGTGACTTTTCCCGAGGAAAATATTCCAGCTTCCTCTGTGGCTGACAGGACCAATAGCCAGCTAGTTCTGAATATTGATATTTAGTCAAACCAATTATAGAAGCTGGACACACCTCTAGACACCATATTTAAAACAGGAGAAAGCCACAAAAAAGTTCTCTTTTACTTCCTGCTTGCTGCAAAAAGAAGAGGTTTTTTCCACCTTCTCGAGCGAACTCTTTCCCAAACTGGTTGAGAGCAGGGCAGCTGAAATTGGCTTTTCTAGAGGAAATCCCCTCGGAAGTGCCTCCTAAAATTTATCCTAAACCAAAACAATGCTGATATTTAATTTTTATTTCTTATTTAAAAAGGCAGGAGCACTGGTGAATGCTGCAGTTGGCAGGGAGGAGCTCTAAGGAGCAGAGCTGTGGAGGTGAGCAGGGACCAGGCACAGGCTCTAACCACAGCATTCCGGGCAACCAGGATGGAGGGACTCCTCAAGCTGGCCTGGAGCACCTGATTCCCAAAATAAATCCTCCCAGGAAGAAGTCCTGTGCTGTAAAGTCAAGTCTTCCTACCCTCACTCTGGAAAGTGAGGATAATAATACCTGACCTGTCTTTTCTGAGTGTTGCTTAGTATTTGAATACTGCTTTGATCCCATGGAGTGCTGAGGGTTATTGCTTTATAATCGTTATAATTCTATTATTCCACGAGTGAAGTGATTCAAATGAAATTGGAAGCATCTTTCACGCTGACCCAGAGCAAATGCAGAACCTAAATTTTGTATCTGTAGATAGTGGAAGGAATTGGGCTCAGCCACAGAATACTGTGGGGGTTTTGAGTCATCCAAAGTCTGTGGGAATATTTCTTTAAATGGGATCAGTAGAGACAGGAAAGCCAAACAAAATGGAGAAGGAATTGCTAGGATGCTAATTCCAGTTCTCCCAACATGGTATTCTCTATGGCCTAAAGCTTCTTGCTATGTTTTGTATTTGACAATCTCCATGGACATGAGAAGGGAATAATGCAATTTCCACTCAAGTGCTGATGCTGTTCTCTGAGCTAGACATTGCATCTCAGCTCTGACTCAGCTCAAATTTCACCTGAGGCATGTGGCCCTGAGCATGGGCCATAGGCTGTGAAGGTCTGGCTAGGAAGTTCTCATTTTGGTTCTTTCCCTACACTCCTTTTTCTTGCCAAATGTGTCTCTCTGAAACCTCTCAGCAGTGTTTATTTCTGTAGAGCCACTGGAGAGGGCTTAGTGGGCAGAACAAGGATATTTAAAATGTATGATAGATGAACACCATTACAAAGCTATTACCATCACACAAGGCACAGCTTAAATATCCTGAGGACATGCATGGGTTTGCTAGTGAAGAAACAACTGTGTGAGTAGAAGGCATTAGAGTGGGAGTGATCATGCTAAGGGCACTGTGCCAGGCTGTGTGAGGGGGAGCAAGGGAGATCTCACTGTTTGGGGGTAGGTAACAGCACTGTGTCTTCCTGCAGGCCTGATTTCTAATTTATTAATTTCTAATTTCTAATTTCTAATCACATACTGTGGCTGAGATTTTATTGTTGCTTACGGGAGTGCTGTGGGGTCATGTAAAGATCTGCTCATCAGTTCATAGCCCTGTGTGGCAGGGGGTGTGTGTGGGGTGTCCTGGGGCAGTGATGGTGCAGAGGCTGGTGTGAGGCAGCAAATGAGGTGGATGGTCTTTCTTCATTCGTGCCTGTCTGAAATCTGTCTGGAATCCTTTTAGAAAGGACAAGCACCTTGTTGGGGTGGAGCCATGGGCAGCTTCAGCCCAGCACCTGCAGGGCCACCTCAGAATGGGAAATAAGAGATTTCCAGTTTGGCTGGCTCCTGGCTCCACCACCACCCACGGTGCCTGTGGTCCCACAGCCCCCAGTGTCTCTGAGTAAGAACACAATGTTTTGCTTCTTAGTAAATATCTTTTAAACTGATGAATTCAAAAAGCACTTCAGATGACATTTAAAATTTAGACGCAGATGACTGAGCTGTGAATAATGAATCTTGCCCAGTAGATGGATGGCACGTTACTGTGCAATCCTCTCCCTCTCAGTCATTGTCAGCTGAAGCATTTTTCTCTTCCACCTGGTTTCCCTCCTCTCTTCCCTCCCTCATACCCAGAATACACAAGGCCTATTCAGAAATGCTTTATTTTGAAGAGAATGTGCAGAGAGAAACTTCCAAACCAATCAGACCTAATCAGAGATGCATTTCTCTCCTTCTCTTCAATCCTGACCTGATGGTTGGTTATTTATGATGCCAGTCTTTAACCTGGGGCTTTCTGTGCCCATCCTCACCCACACTTTAGCCAGCAGTTGTCTCCCAGGTGCAGAGCAGCCCCTGTCACCCCTCTGCCCTGGTGCCATGGTGCAGGACAGCAAACAGGCAGCCCCTTTATCCCACAGCCTGTCAGGCCAAACTAGAGGTGCCACTTTCAGTGCCCAGCAGCAGCCAATGTTTTGGGCAGTACAGGGCTGCTGTGGTTGCACTTGTGATGGCTGCAGCACACCCATCCCAGCTGTCCCTCTTGGAGATGGCACTCCTTTGCCATGGCACCCCATGCCACACTGTCCCCTACGCTCAGATGTGCCTCCTGGCACACCCACAGCCTCTGGCTGGCACTGCAGGGAGGTGCTCCTTTCCTGGATGGCCCCTGCTCAGCAGCCTGAGTGCTTCACCTGGGTTAAGCATGTCCTTTGCTCAGGCTTTTAACCCCCCACAGGCAGGGCAGGCACTGGCACAAGTGTCCCCTCCAGCTCTGCACCACTGCAGGCAACACCCAGCTGTCCCCTCAAGCAGCCCAGAGTCCCTCTGTCACCCACAGAGAGGGTGATGCCATTTGGTTTTTGCCTTTTTTTTCTTTTATATGTTCCTGTATTCTTCGCACATGTATTTGTAACTCTGTGGCCTGTCGCCCTGGTTTTACAGGGCCCCATAAGTTGTAACACTGTAGCTGTAGTTTCCCATACTTGTTCTGTAAACATGGTGCTTGTTTTTCTTAACCAGCCGGGATTGTTTTGCACTTGTGGAATTGTTTTTCATTCCTTTCCCTGGGGTGGAGAAAGATGATTGACCATGTCTTTGTCCTGTAAACCTTCAGGGGTGTTGACCCCTTTCACCAATCTTTGACTGTCCTTAAAAACCTATAAAAATAGGTAAATAAAGAAGGGCAGAGCTTTTGGTCGGTCCTGCCTGGTGAAACCACTGCTGCTCTGTGACCCGCGTGTTTCTTCTGTTGCCAACTAACCAACAGAGGCCTATTGTATTAGTGGCTGTTTTCCCAGTATTTTTCTATGCCCTTTCCCTGGGCAGGAAGATAAAACAAATTCCAGAGCTCCAAGCCCCAGTGGGTACAAAGCCCCTGTCCCATCTTGGTTCTTCCTGGGAACCAAAGTTGAGAACAGCTCTTTGAGATCCATTTCATGGACAAAGCACAGCCAGTGTTGAGGGGGGGACTCCAGAGAAGGAGTTTGACCTGGGGGGTAATTGCATCACCACTTGTCCTCCTAATTGGTGCTTTTTATCAATTATGCCAATTTCCTAAAACCTAGAAAAATGTATTCACTCCTGGAGGGGGCCAAGCTTCTGTGGACATCTTTCCATAACTGGTCCTGAAGGCCTTCAAATAAAGATCCTCTTTTATATTACCTCCCAACTAAAATTATCTCGAGTTTCATTTCCAGGTTGGGAAAAAGGCAACAAGGGAGCAGAGCAAGCAGGGAGGCTGCTCAGGATGCAGCAAGCAGGTGAGAGCAACATGAAGCTGAATTCTGGCATCTGCAATTGAGCTGGGTCACAGGTGCCTCAGCACCAGGGACAGATCCAGATCCATGCCCTGTGTGCTGCCTGCTCCTCACATGAGGCAAAGGTGGATAATGAACAAAGCAGGAAGCTCCATCAGATGGGAGCAGGGGATTAATTAGACTTGGGTTTTCTGGCTGCCTTCAGCTGGGTGTCAGTGCTAGGAGGGCTGCATTTCCAGCCTGGAAAGGCTCAGGGCTGTCAGCTTGCTTTGGTGGCTGCATGTTTGATCCCACTGTCTGGATAGGGTGCTGGAAAATCCTTGCAGCACCTAGGAAGTCATGTATTTATTATAGTATTGGTTATTTTTTGCCTTCTCCATTGTGACAGATGGACTGTTTCTGTTCAGAGGAATTCTCGACATCATGGTACCTATTATCTGCCAGTGCTGTTGTCTTGTTCCAGAAGGAAGCTGTGGAAAGTGCTGATTTTGGTAACTGCACTCAGATCTTTGAGGCAGAGTTCATTCCCAGAGGAAGATGGGCTGGAATGACCACTCAGACTGAACAAACCAGCAGGTCTGAAAGCCCTCGGACCCTGCTCCTGTATTGGTTTTAGCTGCCTGCCCTGGCCTCCCCCCTCACTTTTAATGCTGCCCTGGTGGGTTTTGGATATGAACACCAGGAAATTCCACCCAAGGACAGAGGAAGCAGCAGGGTCACGCTGTGTCACACACAACTCAAAGTAGGAAAGGTCGTGTGTGTGTTCCTGTTCTGCCAGTTGCTCTGCTAAAGGAGTTTCTCCAAGCTACAACTCCCTCTGTCTGTTTCTCCTGAACTCTGCTGTTTTGTTTGTGCTCAGTCTCTTGTGTTTCTTGAGACTTTTTGTGTGATCCAATTAGAAACATCAGCAAGGAAAATGACATGTTTTAAGAATGACTTTCAAACTGTATCCCTTGGTTGCTGTACAGGTTCTTCAAATACTTTCTCTTTTTGGGTTTCCAAGTGTTTTAACACAGAGATTAGAGCCTCTATCATGTGAGAAATGCTTTTCTGCTGTGAAGACTTGCAGAATATCTGCCCTGAGTGGAGGTGAAGGAAGTGCCCTGTGGGGTCAGTGCACTCTGGGAAGCTGCTGCTCTGTACTAGGATGAACTTTTGGCTCTGTGTGGCATCAAGTAGCAGTCAATGGCTGTGTTGCTCTGTATTTACAAGGAAGGTAAATTAATATGGCAAATTATTGTTTACAAATCTGGGCTTTCACACCAAGGAGCCAGGGTAAAAAGGGGATTTTATTATTATTTTTTGTTAGTAGATGTTAGCAGCGTCAAAACTGCCTCTCCATAACTTCTTTGTCTGCAAAACAACCGCAAAGCCAGACTAGGGCATGGAAAATTGTCTTTTGAGACAGTTATTTGAAGCAGTAGTAAACTACCACTGACCACACCTGAACCTCAGCCCATTCACACCCTGTAAACCTCAGCAAATAATTAGTCTCTGCAGAGTTACAGGAAGAGTAATAAAGCTTAGAGAGGGAGAAAGCATTCGGTGAGCTAGACTGTGCTTTCAGTGTCTGAGTAATCCAGTGTGGTTCCACCATTCAGCTGAACTCTGAAATGCTCAGAGGGAAATATATGCCCTCGAGTATGATACAGCTGATCTGACACAGGAAAGGGTGTCTGGAAAAGGGCCTTTATTGAGAGATTGGAAATCTCTCAATAAAGGTGAGGGAGAAGGAGAGTTCCAAGTCATGGGATTGTTCCACATAAAATTTTATTTTTTAAATGAAAGTTGGGAAAACTTAGCTGAGGCTTTGAAGCTGGGAAATGGCTTGGTGGTAGGTATTGGATTGCTAATGAGCTGTGAACTTTACTGAACACAACATATTGATTAAGGTGGTGTTATCCTAATCTTGTTCTTAACACTTATTTACCCTTCCTTAAACTTAAGAGAAAGCATTGCTGTAGGTAACGTGTTTATTGGGTCTCAAAGCAGCTACACCTTCCTACTGGCCAACTCCCTTTGTGCTCTAATAAACTAAATAAAAACACATTCTGTGATGCAGGCAGGTGTGTAAAGCAAGCTGGGGGTGGGAAGAGCCTCAGGTCTGGAACTACACACTGGGGTTCTATTCAAATGAATCAGTATTCTGTGCACACCTCCCAGAGCATTGCAGCATGGAACTGAAATGAAATTTATTGCCCCTGCCTGTGGAATGGGCAGAGCTTGTCTGTCCCAAAGCCTGCAGGGGGTGCTTGTAATTACCAGCCCCTCTAAAGGTGCTGCAGCACAATGTAGGAACTGCATTGCATTCGAGCATTAATTGCTAGGGCCTCAGAAGTTTGAATAAAGAAATGCTTTCCCCTGGCTAAAAAGGCTGTTCTGCTGGATTGGTCTGAACCAGCAATGTCAACAGAGCACCCATGAGCTGTGGTCCTTATCTCAGTGCTGCTCTGTGAAATCAGGCATCTTTTGTGGGGCTTTTTTATTCCACTTGTTCTGGAAATCTCACAGTAACAGTCTCCTAGTGTTAACACAGTATTTTTTACTTTTAACATTTTCTAAAATACAGGAAAAAACCAAAGGAGAAAAGATAGGTGTTAACTAAAGATTATTTCCAAGATTCTGGCTTAGCTCTTAGGGCTACAGTTCTTTTAGATAAATTGACTCCTCTTTGCAGTTCTTTTGCGTTTTAGAGGTTTTCTTTTTTTAAAAAAAAATTATTTCAGGTTTTTTTTCCACTTTCTTTCCCCTGTAAGATACTTCTTCCCTGGTTGTAAAGGCTTTCCTAAGTCCTTACCTCAGAGCTCAAAGGAGGAAGCAGGGGCAGGGGGAGGAATCAATGTCTGTATGTGCTCTGGTCTAACACTCACACCTGGATAAGGTGTTTTGCAATATTACTTGTTTTATTTTACAGTTGCCTTTTTTTCTTTTTTCCTTTCATTTGGAAAGTGTTCATAGCAAAAACCTTTATTGCAACATCACATGTTCTGGAACGTGATTAATAAAGAGCTTGCAGGAATTGAATTATCAAGGAAGAAATTGCTTGTATTGATTTGCTCTCTCTCTCCCTCTTTCTCTCTCTCTCTCCCTCTCTCTCTCTCTCTTTCTCTCTCTCTCTATATATATGAAAAAGTTTTCTTATGACACGACTTCTCTCCCCACAATTCCTGGCAGCAAGGAGAAAGCAAATTTCTACCAGATGGTATGGAGGCAGTTTAGACTCTGTGCTTTGGAGTGATGGCACAGGTGTGGGGCTGTAAGACCACCAAAAAAGCCAGTAAAAGCCAGTGCATTGCAAATTACAGCCAGGAACCAGGAACTGACTCTTGCTTGGGCTGCTACTGACACTGGAATTACTAAAACCAGTTTTGGAGCATATTCTGTTGCTCACAGGTGTGCAACTGCAGTACAGCCTCTAAACCATGTGAATTATGGACATGGAGAGCTTTCCTGAAAACCTTTAAAAGTATAAAGGAAGTTTTGCTTTATTAACTTGCCTTCCCTGGGGGTGACTGTGGGGTCCTGTTACACTGTGAATAGCACAGGATGAACTGTGGGAAAGCTCCTCAGCAGCACAGGTCTGGATCTTGCCAGGCTGGACCCACTCAAACTTCCCCTCCTCTCAGGGAGTGTAAGGCTGGCCTTGGCCTCAGTGAGAGCTGCTGCAAGCAGAGATTGTTTGCTGTGCAGTTTTGCAGAAATGACCCTATGAATGATCTTCTACTTCACTTATTTCATAGGGGAGCAGTGCCAGAACTTGGGCTAAATATACAGGGCTGTTTTTTGGACATGCCTGGATTTTTACTGATTGTTTGTCTGCATGCAGTCCTGCGTGATGATTTAAACTTCATGTGGCAAATGTAATGGAGGATGTAAATCTTCATCTTGCTTCTCAACCAAACCATAAAAATAAGATAATCTGGTTCATCCTATAGCTCATGCTAAAATGAGTCATATGCATGTATGTGTGTATACACTTCACAGGGGTCATTACTGGAATTCCTGCTGTTAATGGGCTCAACAGAATCCCTTCCAAGGGAAATAAGCCAAATAGCTTTGCTCTATCATCACTCCTACAGAGGCAGCCACTGGGTCCCAGCAGGGATGTCAGCATCGACCAATCTGTGTTTTGAGTGAGGCACCAGGAAGCACAGTTTTCTGGGCCAGTATTTCAGGCAAACATATGGCAGTGTCTGCTGCTCATGAAAGGCAAGGGTTTAGTCAAGCACTCAGTCAGGACTTTCCCACTGCACAGACTGAGAGGGATCCAGTCTGCCCACGCTGGATTCTGGTGCAAAACTGGTTTGCATTTTCTCCAGTAGCCCTGGTAGAAACTTGTTTGCAGCTAACCCATGCAGGATCTGCACTCCTGAGCATCTGCATGGAAATCTTCAGACTAACAGTACCCAAGTCCACCTGCCAGCCTCAGGAATAGGTGAGTTTCTTGCACAAGGAAACAACTACACACTCCCTTCTTTGTAAGCTGTATTTTAATTTTGGTGTTGTAACACACATCATGTTGGATGGAGTTCCTAGAGGGTGAGCACTGTTGTTCCTGATATCCTGTTAGGATGAGGAAAGGGCCAGAACTGGGGGAAAGGGCATTTCCCACTGCTCTGTCTCTGCTGTTCAGACTGGCATTGAAGTTGGTTTTGGTCTGCCTGCCTGAACTTAGGACACTGCTGCCCCATTGCTGTTGCCCTGAACACCCTGAGCTTGTTTATAATGAAGTGTTGAAATAGTAGCTGCAAATGGACCTCTAGACTTGTAGCCTAAATTTAAAAGTATATTAGTTATATTAGTTATCCTGTGATACAGTCATGTTCCTCTGCTTGCCAGGATAAATAATTCAGTCTTCTGAGAATCTCTTGATTGGGTTCTTTTGCTCAAACTGGCATTAATGACATGGCTTCTAGTGACATTCTGACTTCTTTGAGATCCTCAGTAGTTTGGGCATAAGGTGACTGTAGGGCAGCAGGAACTCTACGACTAACCACCTATCACAGTGGTATCTGGTCTAGTAATTTTTCTGTCATTTGGGACCCAGTAGTAGAGCAGATCTCCCTTCAGTGTAGAATGACTTTGTTATGCAAGGTAATTATTTTCTTCCTTTCATTTCAAATGAGGTTTGTGTTTTTCCAGTCTATGACCAAAGTATCAGCACAGTGTCAGCTGTAGGTGGGATTACAAGCAAGAATTGCCAAAGCATATAAAGCATGGATATCCACACAGTCAGACGTTGCATGGGGGTTCTCATCATTAAAGCACTGTATTAGCAGCTTCCATTATGTTGCTCTCCTGTGGTGAAGCATTCTGGATCAGAGGAAACCTGCTATTTCATATGTACTCCAGCTGTTCCCTTCACCCACCACAGTCAAACCTCGTATTTTCTTATTTTTAATGAGTTACGTGTGTGGAAAGCCAAAAACAAAAGAACCAAAAACCAAGCAGAGGGAGATGGTTAGATTGTTTCCTGCATGAAGAAGCTGAGTGAGATCACAGAGGGCACAAGAAAGTTTTTCCCAGGCACGTGAAATGTAGAGCTGTGAGGCTGACTCTGACTCATTTCCTTGACCACTGTCCTGACAGACCAACAGCAGGGTGGTTGCCTTTGTCCCCGGTGCTTTTGTTTCTGAGAGCACTGATGATTTCTGCTCTGTTTTCTAGTCTCCCTTTGTTCTTGCTGTGCTGTGTTCTGGGCTCTTTATTATCCTGTTTTGATTTTGGTTTTACTGGCCATCAGGGATATTTCCCATCTCCTTATGTCTCAGCTTAAACTACACGTGGCTCAGAGCTCTGACTGATGGCCCCAGGATGCCTGGCTGGGGCTTTGATGCATATCATCGTCCAGGAAGCTGAAATCCCAACACAAATCACTGAACAACCTGACACAACTCTTACATTTGTGAGGAAAAGCTGTGCCCAGTGAAGTCAAAGTAGCAAGGAGAACAGTGTCCCTTCCTCAGGAGCCCCCCATGAGAGCACAAACTGCCTGTGTGTGCCCTGCCTGCCTCTGTAGCTCCAGAGGCCCCCTCCTGTGTTGTATCTGGATTCTCTCAGCCCACGCTATAGCTGAGTGTACCAGTCTGAAAACAAACCAGTGGGAGATTCCAAGTCAGAAGCACAATTTAATAGGAAAATTAAAATAAAGGCAGAAAACACTGGCTTAAACTGACAGAGTCAGGATACAACCTGACACCCTGTTGGTCAGGGTGGTGGTAGCAGTCTGAATAAATGGTGACTGCAGTCCTGTTGGAGTGAGAGATGTGATTCTGTTAAAGTGGTGATCCTGTAGTAAAGCCTGGTCCTTTTCTGGAGCTCCAGCGGTGATTATGGAGCTCTCGTCCTCCAGGAATCGGGTAGGTAAGGGCAGTGCATGGTGTTCCAAACCTCAGCTTACATCCAGGCAGGAATGCTTGGTTTCTCCCCCTCAGAGGAGCATTTCACGATGGGATTATGACATTTTATGAGTCATGCAGTGAGACTCGATGGCCCATTAATAGAAGATATCCCCTGGATGATGTTATCAAGGATGAGTCATGGAAGAGTTAAAGAAAACTGCCCCACCTGTTTTTAACAGCATAGGAAGAAGCTGTGCCAAGGGAAATTTAGGTTGGATGTTAGAAAAGAGTTTTTTTTACGGAAAGAGTGATAAAGTCCTGGAATTGTCTGCCTGGGGAGATGGTGGAGTCACCATCCCTGGATGTGTTTAAACAAAGACTGGATGTGGCACTCGGTGCCAGGGTTTAATGGAGGTGTGGGGGGCGCGTGGGTTGGACTCGATGATCTTGAAGGTCTTTTCCAACCCAGTGATTCTGTGATTCTGTGTGTATGGTGATGGAATTCATACTTTTGGTTACATTTTACATTGTAACCTCCGACACTGAGGCAGGGACTTGCAGAGCAGGACTCATGCTCTGTTCTGAAAGCCTGCTGCATCTCCAAAGAACTATAACCATGGCCACAGACCTGACCACCAAGCTGGTCCTGGTGCTTCACGTGCCTTGTGACTCTGAGTAGTTGCATGACAATTTGCAGAAAGCTCGCTGACAATAACAAACACTGGCTGGCCTCTGCAGAGGAATATCCCAGCTCTGGGGATGCAACCAACACAGCACATAAGCTTCTGTTTTCTCTTTCTCTGAACCATCTTTCTGCTTCAAATAATCTTCAGGAAAAAAAGGGGATTTAAAACCTCAGTATCAAAGTCATATACCCAGTGGTCATAAAGAACTGCAGAACAAACAGGATTTGTCTTGTAGCAGAGCTGAGGGGAGGGAGTGGGTGCTGTTGGTTGTCAAACTCCTGCGATGGAGCAGGGCCTGGGAAAGTGGCTCTGAGCTGGTACAGGTTAATCAGAGTGGCATTTTCGGGTCCCTACCCCCCAGCTATACCTAACGAGCTTTTACAACATTAGCTGCTTCTTTAGTGCTTCAATCCCTGCTGCAGGACAAATCCAGCCCCTGCAGTATCTTTTGGAGAAAGGGATGGGTTGAAGCTCTGGTGGTTTGATAGTGGACCACCAGTACTTAAAATCTGAGAACTGTGTATAGTCTGGAGGTCTTTATAGCTCTGCTGAACTACCACTGGTCTAAAATACTGCCAGAATGCATTACTTGTCTCTGGAAGCCATTTGTTTTCATTTACTGCACAAAGTAAAACAGGCCCAGGGTTACAAACAGCTCAGGCTGTGCTGGGGCTGTAATTCTGCTGCACTGGGAAAGGCCATTGTCACTTACAAATGCCACTGTCACTGACATAACACAGCAGCACAGGTCACTTCTCCAGGGTGGTGGCATGGCATAGGTGCTTGTATTGCTGATTTTAGGAGCTCTTTAAACACAGACAGAGCTCTCTTACTGCAAGGATGGTTAAATCCTGAAGTAGGATTGCCTGGAGAGGTTGTAGAGTCTCCACCTTCAAATATTCAAAACCTGACTGGCCACAGTCCTGAGGAACCTGCTGTAATTGACCCTGCTTTGACCTCCAGAGATGCCTTCAACCTCGGCCCTTCTGTGATTCCCTGAAAAGGGGTTCAGTGCAGGCACAGTAGTTTGAGCACTGTCTTTAGCATAACAACAGAACTCTAGGAATAGAGGCCTATCAGCAATCTAACTTTAAAATCTGTATTTCCTGGCTTATGGGATCACCCCTGGAGGTAGATTCTCATTTCCTGAAATGATAAGAGCCCAACAGATAAGCAAAGGGCAAGAGCTCGCTCAATCTGTTAGTTATATAAGCACATAAATATAACAGTCACTTTTCTTAGCATCAGGTACTTACTCTGTAATTGGTATCACTTAATGTAAAGCGTTGTTCTCGACTTTAAAGGCTGATGTAATTGCAGTTTTGCAGACTGTGGCAGCATACCAATGCAGTCACTTCTGTGCAAAGTGAAGCACTTAGTGTGCTGCTCATGATATGCCAGTGTAAGACTCAGATGCCACAGAAATAGGACCAGATTTTGGATGTAGACAGCTGGTTTAAGACAAAATTATTATTATTATTATTATTATTATTATTATTACTATTACTTCTATTACTATTATCATTATTTTTTTTCTGCATGAATTACAGGTTTTATTTCAGATACAGAAATTGCTGCAGTCTTAACACAACCACCTAAATTTTCATATAGGACTGGCAGAAAATTCCACTCCAAAGAGAACCTCTGCAGAGAGTGGGATGCAGAAAGGTTTCAAACTCATTAATACATTTGGTAAATTCATGGCTGTCAGGTTCATGTGTCAGGTGCCTGAGCCAGCACTTGAGCTACACTTGTAGAGCTTGAGGACATTATCTGGTTACCCTAAACATGCTCATACTTGACTTGGATATGTGCTCCACCAAGCTTTGGGGCTGCCCCTGCCTCTGCTTTATTCAGGGTGGAAAATGAGCTATTTTATACAAACAGCAATCTGATTAATACTGAACTGACCCTGCAAGAAGATTAAGATTGTTCCCTCTTCTGAGGTGCTGCCTGTAGTCCCTGGCAGCTTGCAGTGCTCTGCTGTTTCACATAGGTGCATTCAAATCACACCTTTGTCTGCTTTGTACTGAAGAGTGGCGTTTTAGTTTTGGAGCGTGGGGAGAGGAAAGAAATTTCTGCATTCATTGTAAATGCTCAGCAGAAGAGTGAAAGCTCGTCCTTGGAAATGCAGGCGAGGTCCTCATGAGAGCTGTCCTTTGAGAACCATCCACAGAAAAGCCAATCTGCTCTGGTCTGAATATTAACCTGGTCAGTTTTACTAAACAAAGTAGGCTTTCACCTGCAGTGAGATCTGAACTAAAATTCTCTTGTCAGTGCTTATACCAGAGATATCTGGAACCTCACAGTTGGTTCAGTGCCGGGACAGTTCCCTTCCCTGGAATTGCTTCACCGTATCTCATTTACTCAGCTTTGCTGGGATACAATCAAAACCAAGATCCCTCCTTCCTGCCTGCAGTGTCTCTCACAGAGACAATCTAACACAGCTCTGAACTTCTTCCTTTCCCCCTGTGCCACTAAAATAGGGTGCAGTGAATGTGCTGTAACATCTGTGGGTGATTCTGTGCATACAAGAGTCTATAGATGCCTCTGCAAAATATGAGATTGGGTCACTTCTGAAGCATTTGGTAACACTTCTGATGCAGGGAGAAGCAGACTGGCTTGTTAACTGCACAGGCATTTCCTTAACCTAAAATGGATCTTTGGGGGCCTTTGTGAGCTGTAAAACCTTTGTGAACAGGCTGGCACGTGGGTTCATTAGTGTTCTGCTTATTTATACCAGGGCAGATTTTGAACTCTTTTGCACCACGTATTGACAAATCCAGCATTTTGTAGGGTCCCCCCCACTTTCCCCATAAATCACTAATGTATTCTCAGGAGCTCTTTTTTTTTTGAAAACTGTTGCCCTGTCCAACAACACAAGAATTTCAAGATGCACAGTACACACCACTCAACTCAATGCAGTTATTTCCCTGCCTACAATTTAGCACACTGACAGAGCGGAAATAATGGAAATATTTCTGGATTTTGTTTTTGTGGTGAGGACAAAGAAGGCACAAAAAAAAAGATTTTTCTGCTAAACTGAAATATGCCCATCCCAGAAAATAGCTGTGCTTTGCATGCATGGGTTGAATTCATGTGAGGTTTTCTATTGCAATTACATAAGGAAAACACATCCTAGCCTGATTGAGCATAGGTGCACAGCTTTATCAGCAATTAGTTCCACTGGTAGGTTATCTGAACAGCTGTCAGAGATATTGATCAGGACAAAACCTGGTTTGGAATAGTGACATCTGGAACAATTTGTTTTAAAACATTCAGAAATACAGCTATTGATTGACTCAAGGGGATTCTTCTGGCCTGTACATATACAATTTTGTTTTCTTAACTCAGCAGGATGCCATGGTGTGAACTTTGTGAATAATCTTTAAAGAAAGTTTTGAAAAAAAATAGTGATGCTGGGGTGATTGAACATCTTTCAGCAAAAATTATGGAGGAGTGTAAGAAGTCAAGCTCTTTGCCTGATTATTTCTCAGCCATCCAAATCTCAGATTGAAAACATTAGCTAGATTTAATGAGGAAGATATAAAAAGGGCCAGGATCAGTCTGGAAAGACCATATGTACATCATGTTCCTAGGAATAGGAACCTTCTTGGTACTGGGAGATGGCTAAGTCACATTTGCAAACTGAGGCACACAGCAACTGAAAGTGGTTTGTGATGCTGAGCAGCTGATTGAGAAATCACGACTAGGATTTGTTCTGAATCTAGGCAAACAGTCCAATGCTGGTGGGAAGGACTTTTTCCTGGACATGTTTTCTTCAGGCCTCTGATTATCAGCCTGCATGTGTAGATTCAGTACAAGCCACATGCCATCCCATGGCATAACACTGAACTTGCACATCAGGATAAATTTCTGGTAGTGAAACGATGACCTTCGTATTTTTCAGGGCAGTTAAAGAACAACTGTGTCTCTCCCTCTTCTCTCTCAGCCAGTCATTGCAAAAACACATAAAGTACTGTAAAGACTCAAGTTCCAGACAATCAGTTAATGTACTCAGAGTCATGCATGGTCTGATGTGCACAATGTAGTTGCATCTCCATCTGCTGCACTCGGCAGTGGTTTGAAAGATGACAACATAAGGGAAATGCTGATGTTGCTTACGTTGCTGTGAACTGAAGGTAGGCAGTTTCTAAATTGATCCTTCCTGTCTATATAGCTAAAGTCAGCTTGAAACATGGATTGAAATTTAACATTTCCTTTTTAGAATACCTGTCCAAAACCAATGCTGTTTCTTTCCTTTTCCTACTCCGCTCTGGAATAATGCTCTGTCTTGCCGGCCCTGTCTGCCTGCATCAGGTGGGAGTTGTGTACCAGGGGCCATCCTGGGGCTTGGGCTTCTGGGTTTGCTGCATGTGTTGCAAGGTGGTGGAGCCGAGTCTGCTTTGGATAAGGAAGGGTTAAAATCTCTTCCAGCCCTTATGTAATATATTCTGTGTGTAAAGAAACATGATGCTGTTCTTGAATTGCCAGCTGTATTCTACGTTGTTTCTTATTTAAACACTGTTAATTGTTGTTCTTTATGATCGCATGGAAGGTCTCTGAAAACGTCAGCCCAGGCTGATATCCCTGTGTCCTCAGTACATGCACAGAGTGGAACAGCTCACAGCTTTTCATGAACTTGTCTGTTCCTTTTGCACCGCTGTCTCTCTTTTGGGAAAGTGAGAAGCGAAATGTGACAATGCGAAGTGGCTCTTCCCAACATCACGCAAACTGCCTGTGACAGAGCTGAGAAAACTGACCCAGAGCATCCCAATCCCAGGCCAGGGCTCCCAGCCCATCTTTCCATGTTGAAGTACAGGCTGGGAAAAGCCAGATCTCAGATCATCACCAGCTTTGCTCCACCTCCTGAGCTCTGCTCAAGGCCTGCCAGCATCCTCCCAGTGCCGGGGGCTGCTCCTGTTTGAGGGCTGCTCCTGCTTGGGGGCTGCTCCTGGTTGAGGGCTGCTCCTGGTTGGGGGCTGCTCCTGTTTGAGGGCTGCTCCTGTTTGAGGGCTGCTCCTG
>VZTZ01029959.1:586019-743046 GCA_013400955.1 Drymodes brunneopygia | reverse complement strand
CTGTTTGGAGGCTGCTCCTGTTTGGGGGCTGCTCCTGTTTGGGGGCTGCTCTGGGGGGTTCCGAGCGTGGGGGCTGCCCAAGGCTCTCACCTGCCTCAGACACAACCACGTTATCTGCTGGCCTGGCAGAACAGGCAGGAGAGCCAAAATACCTCTTCACCTCCAGCAAGAGAAAATCCCGTCACTTTATCATAAACAGCTTTTCAGCCGAGACAGCTAGGGATTTGAGCATGGAAATCTGGCATCGAAACGCCTTTCATTACACTCATGTCCCTGAGCATTCCCATGGAAAACTGCTTTTGATCACTAGGCGGCTGGGCAAGGCTGCGGCTTCTGCTGTNCCTGGTCCTGCTGGCCACACCATTGCTGACACAGGCCAGGTACCATTGGCCTTCCTGGCCACCTGGGCTCATGTTCAGCTGCTGTCACCAGCACCCCCAGGGCCTTTTCCTCTGGGCCACTTTCCAGCTACTCTGTCCCCAGCCTGTAGCGCTACAGGGGGTGAGTGCGGGACCCAAGTGCAGGACTTGCCATTTCACCTGGTTGGACCTCATACGGTTGGTCTCAGTCCATGGATCCAGCCTGTCCAGATCCCTCTGCAGAGCCTCCCTGCCCTCCAGCAGATCAACAGTCCCAGCCAACTTGGTGTCAGCCATGAGTTCAGGAAGGGTAGACTCAGTTAGTTACAGGACATTCTGCTGGCCTCAAAACCTGGGAGGTGGCTGTGCCCTGCCCAGCTGGGAGCACCCAGGGGCACAGCTGATGGATGGCAGGAGATGCAGCTGCTGCTTGGGGTAAGCTCACCTCAGCCCCCATGCACCTGGCCCCTGAAGGATCAGGGGGCTTACCAGGGGTCACTCTTTGACTTTACCTGTCATACTTTGCAAAGTGCATGGCTAATTTTGGTACATAGAGTACACTGAGGATTGGGTAGTATCAGTATTGCATCCACCATAGTCAGTCAGGTTAAGCATGGCATTTTTGGTCGGAAACTTTCCCAGCTTGCACCTTAAAAATCATCACATGGCTCTTAAACTTGAAATTATTAATGCAGCTACACCGGAGTTTTTATGTGCCCTGTGAGTCCTGGAGCCTTTTAGAGATGCCTCGAAAACTCTGAAAGCCAGTGAAATGCTCTGTGGCTCTCGGGAGGCTCCAAACCAGCTGGGTCTGTGCCAGCCAGCTGGGACCAGCTCTGGTTTGTGGCCAGTGACTGCTCACAGCATACGGGGTAGGGGGCAGACACTCAGCTCTGCTGAAATTGAGGGAATATTGAGTTCACTGAAATGCACTGCAGCAGAACTGCAACAGGCGAGAGGTACAAATAAAGGTGCTTTTAGGAATACAACCCAAGTGAATGACAGCAGTTGCATTTTGCAGCCACAAAGAGGACAGGGCATGCAGCAAGAGGAGGGAATGCAAGAACAGAGGCAAAGCCTGTTCTCTAAGCTGTTGGAAGCTCAGGAAGGTGTGGACCTGCTAAGCCTTGCACAGCAGATCTATTTCCCTAACTTGTTCTGCTAGAGGATTTCAGTACAAGTGGGCTCGAGTGGGTAGGGTTAAGTGTACATGATGTGCTGCTTAGCCTAGGAAATCCATCATATGGAACTGCTGACTGACAAAATAAGCACAGTCAACATAGCCTGCTGTGGAGAAAAGCAGTGCATACTGTGACATTAGCTGATGGGTTGAAATAGCAGTTTTGTTTTCATTCCTTCCCCAGTTTAGAGGCTAAAAACCCACCACCCCTCAGCAGTAAAAACAAAGTGTGCATAAAGAAGGAATACTGTTTTACAAAATGTACTGTGGGCCTTCCTTCTGACTAGAAGTTGAATTCCCTGCAAACATGCAAGATTGTCTCCCTTTAGGAGGCAGAGCTAGTTGTGGTCCTTTAGTGTCTTTGTCAAAGCAAACTTATTTATTGTACCCAACTGCTCTGAAACAATTCATGAACAGGAAATACCAATACAGCAACCAGCAGCATTTTGCCCAGAGCAACATCTGTGCTCCAAGCAGCTTAGTCTAACACTAAACAGTACAAATCTGTTGATAACACCATGTCAAATGGTAAATCTGGATCAGTGTTGCACATATCCAAGATTAAGCACGTCTGAGTCAAAGCCTTCAACTCCATTAGAAAGAAATAGGTCTTAATTCTAATCTTGGTGTAGTGGTGTTAGTGTGGAGCTACTTTGCTGATTTCACAGACCTTACATCACACTTATTAAATGGTAACTAAGACGCCCAAGGTATGTCAGCCTGAGCTGTTTACACTCCAGCTAACTGAGAAGTGTTGAATAAAGGCTAGTAAACATGTCAGGACAAAATAATTACACTAAATATGAATTTTATTGCTATGGTCATTTTGCTATAAATTAATAATGAGAATGAGGACATACAGTAAAAGCTACAGTAAAGACAGGGAGTGCACAAAAACATAAAGGTTCTGGAGGGGAAACTTGTTGCATGCTACCCTCCATTGACTTACAGAGTCTTATGCTGAGGAGGAAAAGCACAAACACATCCGAGGAACATAGGTGTGATTTTCTCCTCTACCCCACTTGTGTAGCTGGTTCCATCACCTACTGAATCTTCACTGAAGAACAAACAAAAGTAAGCCAGTGCTGGGTGACAGGCAGGGTAGCTCTGTCCAGACACTGCTCAGGATGTGCTTGGGCACTGTGGAAGATGTGTCTGCTGGAAGTCAGTGCAGTTGTTCTGTACAGAAACACCTCCCACCCCCTCCTCCCTAGTCCACAAGCCTTTACCCACTCACTGGAAGAGACTGGCTCTCCCCAAAATTCATGTTAAAGAAGCCAACAGTTATGTCTTCACATGTAACTAAGAATGTGGGAGGGGGCCCTGGTTGACCTCTTTACTGTGGTCAGGCTTATCAGAAGGCTGAGCATTCCCACCCCACTCTCAGGAGGCCTGGCTCTGTCCAGCTCTCCATAACCCAGAATTAACTAGTCCCAGATGAACATGCAGACTCATGACCTCAGCACTGACACTGAATTCTGAGCAGACTGTCACTGCTATACAACACATTTATCCTTACCTGACACTGTACACTGCACAAAAACAGGGGCACTGTGGAACCTGGGAACCCTCCCATAGCTTTAGGGGGCTTAAGGATTGGGCCCAAAGCAGGAATGCGTGCTTGGGTACTATGCAAATATAACTGGAATTATAGTCATGAATAGCACCATTCAGAAACAAACTATCAATTCAACCTGCTTTGAACTAGAATCTTTGGCTTCAATTTGTAGTGAGTTTTTCCATTGAGAAGGGTAAGGTTATTTTCTTAGTGGAGAATTACTTCAATTTTAACTTTTTAAAAGATAATTTCTTTTGAAGTGCAACCCAGGAATGTTTTGCAGTCAACAGTCTTTATTTTATATACTTCATTTGAAGAAACCAGGGACCTAGACAGAGTTATCTCCTGAAAACACAAAAGACATGTTCCCCTGCTGGAACTAACAGTTCTTCTGAAAAAAAAGCCCAAACCAAAACAAAAAACCCAGCTGATTCACTTTGTGTTATCCTTTCCCAATCATTATGAAATTCAGAAAAAATCATATGATGCCCAATTGTTTTATTCTCCCCTACTCCTTACAAGTTCAGAATCACATAGGAAGAAGAGGAGATGGAGGCATTCTGCAGAACTCTCTATTGCAAAGCACAAACCAAACAGGCACAGAAACCTGTAATCAAATTCATCTCCTAAAGGGCTTTTTAAAAGGGTGGACATGTTTGTTCACTTATATCCCATCCCTTTTTGACCTCAAGGCTACCAGGTCTCTAAGAGAGTTTTAGTAGTGAACTGCAATTTCTTTTGGTTTGGACTAGCAATAGGAAACTTTCCCTTTAGTCCTCTTTTGCACTTCCAGAGTGTCCTTTCAGTACTGACTGGCAGGACATGTGCAGATTGTGTTAAACTGTGAAAGGACGTGCATGCACACTGGTGTACAGCTCAGAGCCAGTCTCCCAAAAGCAGTCTACCTTCCCTGGATTAGGCCACTCTTGGTAAACCAGCCACAATTACATCTGGCTGTTTACTTCCAGTGATCCCACGTGGCTGAGTTAGTCCTAAGGGTCATGAAAGCCTAGTGCTGCCCCTGGCTGCTACCCAAACTCTTGTCCAGGACCTCTACTGCTTAAATAAGTAGAATAGAGCCAAGAGAGTTTTAGGATGAAATGGAAAAGACTGGTACTTCAGCTAAATGTATGGAAGTGCAAGTTCTCATCTATTTTCATCTTTCCTGCCATGAAACCTTGTGAACCATAAGGAAATTAACCTTCTTCTGAATGGAAGCATAAGTAAGACTTAACATTAAAACAGTATGTGAATACAGGAAGCTAAAAGTGGAAGTATAAAAATAAGTCCTCTTACTCTAAGTACTCAACTTAGGCACCCTGCCTCATTTACCTGAACAAGAAAGCCCATGCATTTCTCCAGAGCTTTCTTTCCCTGCCAAGCACAGCTCAGCATGGATTATAACAGGCCATGTAACACACAGAACAGTTGCAGTCCAGGGGCACAGCACACTGTGTACAGGAACCACGCATACAAGCAAAGCCAGCCAGGTTCCTTGGAGTGTTTTCCTCAATAAGTCATGGAGGGAAGAGGAGACCTGCTGAATGTGAGGGAGAAATGTGCCTACAGCAAACCCAGGCTCAGCTGTGTTCAAAATTAGCTGCAAATAAGGAACCTGGTTCAGGAAACCTTGGTGGCTAAGAGGCAGGCATCCTATGCTAGCCCTGCAAGGCAGCTGATATCAAAGAGCCTATGTGCAAGGTCTACCTGTGCTGCTTGTCTTTCCCCTCCCAACTGTTCCTGTCTGCAGGGGGACAAGCAAGGGCTGTTCAAGTTCCTTCTCCTCCTGCAGCCTCTGCAGAGCCATGGCAGGAATGAGCAGAGGCACTGGACAATGACTGGTTCCTAACAGTGCAACTGGTGCAGTTTCTGAGCTGCTGTTCTGAGACACCTGCAAAGCTAAAGGTTTGTTACTTCCATCTGACAGAGAAGAGTCATCCAGGATAAAGAGGGAGCTGGAACAACAAACACTGCTCTTCCTTGCCACTGGCAATTCACATTTCTGGGAGAATAAAAGAATTGAGGAGTGCTGCCACTTCGTAGTGGTTTGCTCATACATTTTCAAAGATGACTTCACCTGGATGGTGTGAAAGGCAGGTGTAGGACTCCACCTAAGAGAACACACTACCATCTGCAGGCAAGTCTGAAAACAAAATAACCCTCAAGCATGGCAGACTGTCTAATGCCAAGGAATTTCTGCTGAGCTCTATGTTTTTCCAGGGAATGTTTAAAAGCCAGTAGTATGTGTATACTAATGCAGGACTCATGTTAACCTCTTATTTGAACTAGATCTTAGGACCTCCCCAAAAAATACTTTTTTCCTGTGGTGTTTACAATAACAATCTGTTCATGATGCAGGTGACTGCTACCATGTGACACTGGTGCTCATACTGATCCTTATAATTCTGAACATCAGACCAGAATTCAAGAGCAGCACGTGCCATCTCCAACCACTTCACTAAATGGTGCCTTTAAAATCTCATTAAGACAGTTAAGAATCAGTTATCAAGATGTCACTACTGAAAAGTAACTACTGCATTTTTCAAAGTTTAACAGTAAACAACATTGCCAATATATTATTGCACACAATAAAGGGGTTTGGAACTACAGAGATAAGGAAAGGGTAATCTAGAAGACCCAAAATAATGATCCCAGAGCCATTCCAGTTGCTGCTCCAGCCAGCATGCCCAGTGCCAGATCTCCATCGCTGTCACGGTAACGCTCTCGAATGATGACGTGGTTGGCAGGGGGCTGGCCATAAGGTCCTAGGAAATAAGAGGTTGTTGGGAGAAGGGCAAAATAAGTGTTTATCTTAGTACCATACACTGCAATTTCAAAACAGGCCCATTCTTTCATCTTCTTCCTTCAAATGAATACTAAGCTTTTGGATTCAGCCTCCACATGCATTAAATCCAAGGGCCAAGCAACACTCCTAGCCTTGTAACAGCTTAATATCTGTGAGGAAAACTCATCACAAATGTAAAAGTGAATGTTGTTCTGCAAAGAATCTATGAATTACTGGTATCAGTCTATGAAACAGTTCGTGGATTTAATGCAAGAAATGGGTCTAAAAATTGATTCAGCCTTGAACTTAAGTTAGTGATGTTAGTTCCTTCCCCCCAAAAAAATCTTTGGCACATCTCAAGCCAGTAATTTGTCTGAAACTGTGCAGCAATTATTTACATTTACTGCCTACTGCAATTCAACCTTCACATCCTGGACTGATCTTTAGGGTGGTGACAGCTGCTCCATTTCTGTTCAGATGAAAATTGGCCAGTTGAAAGAAATTAACCTTAGACTCAAGAAGCCACTGATTGAGCCTTGCTCTGTAACAGACTCGTACAAGCTTCACATGTCATGTTTTCTGATTTAGTCCCTACCTGCAAAGCAAACATAACAATACTGATTTCCCTTCCAGACATTTCAGGGAGATTAAATATTCTTGAAAATCCCACAATGGTGTGTTTTGTAACAGATTCTTAAGTAATCCAACTAAATACCACTAGAAAAGGCTGTCACTGACTCTCAACAATGCATGACTCTCCCCTTGAGAAGGATTATGTCACTGCAGAGAACAAGGAGCTGAAAGTACAGGGATGAAGTGAGTTACTGGGGTGAACCTGAACCCTAAGGTTTAGTTCAGTTTCCTTCACCTTCCTGCTGAAGGAAAACATTGAGCCTTGGTTACCAGGCCCAACCAGGAACGAGTATCTTAACACACTGGACTTGCCAACTGGTCAGGGGAGTTTCTGTTTGATGTTGCATTGTTATCATAAGGGTTTGGCTTGATTTCCAGGGCCTGCTGGAAGTTTTTAAAAACAGTTCTTGGGTTTTCAAAAAGCTGCTGCTTTTCAGAACCAACAGAACACACTATCTCAGGACTTCAGTAACTTATATGAAGAAAACTTTAAAAGCTTTGAAGGCTCATGCACCTTCCTTGTAACAAAAAATGGAAAAGGCAAGTGTAATAACCTGAAAAATGTCAAATGGAAAACGAAATCTTCCTCAAAACTGAAATAAAAAATTTTCAGTAGAGATTCATGTTTGCAGAGTCAGATCATAAACAATTCGTTTTGTCATTTTTATTACCCATACAACTCTAAACCCTCAGTTCCGTAGGGCTGAGGCTGTATGCAAAACTAACCCTAAATTAAGGTGACTATGATTAAAAGCACATCCTACAATTTTACTCTTTGCTTCCTGTTTTTGAGATTGAAAGCTATACAAACCTGAACAGAGCAACAGATGATTTCACATGGCTGAAATGCTACCTTACAGCAATTCCAGCACACAGGGAAGGAACCAGCTACAACCTTGTTCTGGGAGTAGATTTACCTTTGAAACTTGCATTTAAATAATTAAGCTAGGTGTAAGAGCAGCAGATGAATGAAAAGCTCCATCAGTTCCCAGAATGGAGTACTGAATCACAAAATCACGTCTTTCTTCTGGCTCTTGTACCTTTCCTTAAAAAACATGCTGTAGTTAAAGAGTTCTGTGTGCTTCAAAAAGAGTTTATAAAGCAATGCAACTAAGGTGAAATCACACTGGGAAGGTTAAATCCCTTAATACCAGTTTCACTGAATTCCCTTTGTTATGAAAGGGTGTTGTGGACTTGGTTCCAGTTACAGGTTAGGTTTCTCTCTTTATGTGCAGGAGTGGTGGCTGGTAGAGGACAGTGATGAATAGAGCTAAAGCCAGAAAGATTGACTCAAACAGCTTCTGTGGGAAGATGGAGGCTGTGGCTGATTACCTTGGTATGGATACTGATAGGGAACAGCATAAGCTTGTCCATTGGAGGCATAGAAGATCTGAGGCCCCACCGGGGGATACACACCATTGTACTGGTCGTAGCCATAGCCATAAACCTGGCAAAATTAAAAATGTCTGTTACACAGGTACACTCTGCTATGCATCCAATTAAGCACACTCTTCAATTTGCCTTCATTCCTAACGTAGTTAAAGTTTCACTAAAATATCCAGGCTGTCCTGCTATAGTCAATCTGCTCCCTGGAATGGGTTCAGAACAGCTGCTTGAAAAAATAAGCACTCCTGAGCAGCATTTGCTCTCTCCCTTTCCTGGATAGGCAATGGCAGAGGCAGGGCTGGATCATCAGGCAGAGGCACAGCAGCCCTGCCAGCTTCTCCTCTCTGCCCTCATGCCAACAACAGCTCTCTGGGGAGCTCAAAGTGCCAGCAAGGCAGCAGCCAATCCCAAAAAACTCCAGCCAACCCTCCTAGAGGGGATGCAGCATGCAAATGTCAGATTAAAGACAAATACTCCAGAGCTGAATGTTTTTGAAGAAATTTTTTTTTTTCCAAAAGAGGAGGTCACACAGAGGAAGCTTCCAGCACCACAACTCGTTCTTAACAAGAGTGAGATGCTGGAGCAGAGCACATACAGTGCAACAAGTAATACTGCTCCAACCTATCCCCTCACATATTACTGCACATCACTAAGCACATCCAGAAATCCCCAGCATATCCTGGTTCAGTCCCAGAGCTGCTCCTTCACTGCAAAGGAACTGTGTATCCAGGTACAAGAGTTATTGTGTTGCTATGACATCTTGGTACAACAAAATTCTTATATGTTAAAAGGGACAGCTCCACTCATTGCACCCGATTTCTAAAACTCCTGATCTTACACCCTTCCAGTGCTTGCACAACATCAAAGTCTACTGACACCTCCTTATGTTAGAAGCTGCACAGCCAATATATTTTAAGATCAGCCAAATAAATTCTGCCCTGTCTCTCAGAAGCTTTATTTTCCAAGTTCACTGAGCAGCCACCCCTTGATACACCTCCCAACCAAATGTGCCTTGTCCCTTTCAAAGGATATGCATCTCAAACAAGAGCTGCAATAGTTGATAGTGCCTTACTCTCCTTTTGAACAAGCTTTAAAGCTAAATACAAGAGAACTTTGTGAGTGCTTGGAGGCTGCTCCTGCTCATCTGCTCATTTTGATGCTTTCTGACGGCAACTCTTACCTCAGGGGATGGTGTGGCGTAAGCTGTGTAGGGAGGAGGGGCCGAGGAAATGGCTGTCTCATCATACATCACATCAGATCCCACGTAGCCCTAAACACCAAGGAGAGACAGCAGTTACCACCTGTTCCTACAGATAGCCAGTTAGAGTAGTCTAAGGATTAAAATTTAATGACCCCAAAGAAAAAGTAACCTTTAGCCACACTGCCTGTTAAGAAAGCTGTGAGTACCTTGTAAAGGCTGCAAAAAGGAAGTACCTGGAGAGTAGACCTGGGAGAATACAAATACCTGATCAACCACAGAAAGGAGCCATAAAATTTTTCCCTGCATGTGTGCCACAGACCTGCATATGTGTACATGCCAAAACACTGGCTCCCTCCACCATTCCAGAGCCATAGATTTAGAAATTACCCTCCTGTTCATCTTCTGTCTTCAGATAAAGAAATCTTCACAACTAAGCTGGCTGCTTCCTGACACCCTAGATTGATATCACCACGTTCTGCAGAAGCAGGTAAAGGAAACAAATGCAGTAGCCAAAAGTGGTACCTGAGGCAAAGGTGGTAACACTTGAGTCCATTTAGAGTAAGTTCTCAAAGATAATAAAGATTTCTTTCACTGCCCTTGTATTCTTGCCCCTAATATCCAAAATCTACACTGATGCTCTTATTCCCTTTTCCAAGGCAAAAGCCAGATCCCATTCTTTAATTCACAAGGGAACATTTTAATAACTCAACAGCAAATGTTCTATTATCTCTTAGACTGATGAAATCATGGCATTTGTGGACATAATATGGTTATATCCCAAGCTGAACTCATGGCAAAGATTCTAAGGATTGCATGAAACACTATTAAAACACTATATATGAAGAGGTACTTCCATCACCTGAGAAATCTGCTCACATCTTACCAGTAAATGTGTTCTGCCCTGCCACAGGGATCTCTGTACAAGCCTGCAAACACCTGTAAATGATACAGTTCTCAAAGCTAAGGTGATCACCCTAAGGTGATCATTCCAGTCAAGTTAGGAGGCACTGCTGGATGCTTGGAATTTTTGAAAAGTGTGTCATGTGCCTACAGACTCAAACCCACTTACCCAGTTAGTCCAAGTCCTTGTTGGACACCTTTAACAGCTTTGGAAAGTGTTGATTTCTGTAACTACTTGTCTAGAGGGATACCTGTTCTACTTTGAGAGCAGGGGTCTGCCTTGGCTGACCAAGGCCAGAACTGCCACATTCTGAGCCATCCAGGAAGGCTGGCAGCTGTGTCAGAGGCATGGAGACAGCAGTTCCCATCTCCTGAAACCAGGAGTCACCATCTCACACACAGACAGGATAAAGCCCCTAAAACTAGAGCAGACAGACCATGGCTGTTGTGTCCTCTGCATGAGGACAAATCCTTCACTTCTCATTGAAGGCCACAGGCAGTGTAGCATGCCTGCAGTCAGAGGCTGTCGTGTCTGGGGTAGTTTTGCCATGACATGTGTTTGCTTTGGGTATCTACAAATCTAAGTTATACCATCTGACAGATGCCCCAGTACAGTGACAATGTTAATGTGACCCATCAAAAACTGAGATAAGCTTCTACAAAACACAGCATTTTTCCTGAAACAGAAAGACCTTGGGTTGGTTCAGTCCAGTCATCCGAGGAAAGCTAGTGCTGCAGAGTACTCTGCAAGGCAGCCTAGAGGAAAAACAAATTAGCAATACCCACAATGTGGATGTGGATGTGGCTGCCCAAAGATACAGTTCTCTAGAACACTCACAAAGAGGCTTCTATGATTCCTGATTCTCTCCACAGCTAGCATGGCAATGCAGAGGCAATACACTCCTCCTCAGCATGCCTGCACTCCCTCCAAGCATCTCACTCCTCCCCATGCCTCTGCCAAGAAGCATCCCACAGTGTGATGGATCTGCATTAACAAATAGCTGCTGTGTAGTGAGCTTCCTTTAGCACTGCACCCACCTGGGAGGCAACAAACACTAGGAGTGAAAAGTTCATTTGCTTGTTGCCCACATCCTCAGTGCCCACAGAACAGCTTTCCAAACATTCACTTCCCCCCAGAGAAATCATTCCTTAAAATCATTATTTTCCATCCAGCAATTATTTGCCTGGACTTGGCTGCCAGGATGACACGTGCTTGTGATCCACAGAATCATTCTTCCCCCACCCACCAGCTTTACTATCATGCTCATGACCCTGCCTTTCTCTAGCAGAGAAGGATGGAACTTGATTTCAGAAGTAAACTGCTGGACCACACATAACACTGATGTGCTGCTTCTCTATCAGTATGAAGTCTAGGTAGGACACTCACCGTGTTTGTTCTGGCATCCTGGAGAGCAATTTTCCATGCCCTGCAAAAAACCCACACTGGTTAGTGGAACACTGATAAAAATTAATGCCACCTTTTTCTTTTAGCTCAATGAAACAAACAAGGCTAGCAAACTAGAGGTACTGCAGGAGCAGAGTTTAAGGCATTGCATGTATCAAAGCCTAATGAGACACTCAAATGAACACCAGGACTGAGAAATAATTTCTTTCTTTGCAGATTTGAGAAAAAATTAGGAGGAACATGAGGAGGAATGGATGCAGTTTTGGAGGTCCTTGCTGCAAGCACAACAGGTAGGAAATATTCAGTCATGCTTAGGATAAGGTAATAGGAAGAGAACAGCTCATCTGTGCTGATTAGAGCAGGGGCCTTGCTGCTACTGCAGCTCCCAGGAGGGAGGTACACCTCACCCAGCTCCTCCCCTGCCATGGGGCAGGGAGCATGCCCCATGTACCACACTCCTTGGCAAACAGTTATCACAGAAGTTACCTAACTCTACACAGCCCAGCTCAGCTGAGAGCTCACAATAATGGAGAACTCCTCCTTTTGCTGCCGCCATGTCCTTGGGCTAATGCTGCATCATGTGCTCTTGAAGAGTGGCAAAAGTTAAAAAAAAAATCTGTTTAACAAGTCTTGCATTAATCATATTAATCAGATTCTTCTACTCCTCCTCACCCTTCAGTGTTTTCAGTTACTTAGCTTGCAGTTAGTTTGCATGAGCTAGACAACTTCTAGGAGAGCTGTTGGGTTTTTTGTCACTGAAAACCTGCTTTGATTTGCTTGAAAACTTCCTTAAAACACATCTCTGAAAGCTAGAGGGGAGGAAAATAACTAGGGAGAGAGATAAAGAGAGATAAAAGAGGGAGAAGCAGCAAAATGATTATTCTATGGCTGGCTTACAGGCAGTCATCTGCACTCTCTGCACAGAGGTTGACTGTCTTCCCATCACGGCAAACAATCTGCAGCAAACAGTCTCTCTGCTTCCCCTCTGGAGGCTGGAAATCTGAGTGACAAAAACAGAGATGAGTTATGAAGTGCCTATAAACAGAGTTACTCAATCGCATGTACAAGAAGGGAGTCAGTTTATGCAAGTCTGGACAAAATAAACTAGGGCCAGTTGTAGCTGCCTTCCATGGCATCAGAACAAGTCACAGAAGGAAATAACCTGTTCTTACTCTTCAGAGTGTCTTGAGAGTAAGCAGCTCTGAACCTTTCCTAGAAAATGCAAGTGTCTGACAGCAGAACCAATCCATACTTACCAGCACACGTGTCCTTCCCTTGTGTCAGCACCAAGTGGAGCACTAACAAATGCTAGAAGTGAACTTAGGAAGAACATCTGCTGATGTTTCCCATTTCCAGCCCTGCCTCTCAGTCCAACCATACCTAGTTACACCAGGAATGCTCTGGATCAGACACACAGTCCTGCTGGGAACATCCCATTCCCCTGCATGCATGGTACACTGTCCTCACTGGATTTAGACAGGAACTATCAAACCCTAACCTAACTTGCCACAGTGTGATACCACAACCTGGGTACCTCTAAAGGAATTTAGGAGTTGGTGGGGCTGAGGTTTTTGGGAAGACAGGGAGATTCAAGAACAGTGAAGTTGCACACATTTTGGACATGTTTACATCTGCAGTAGTGCTGTATGTGGTATGCTGGGCAGGCACTGAAGTTGTAAAGAATCTCTGGATACACAAATCCTGAAGATTTCATTATTACCTCGACATTCATTCCCCACTCTGAGGTTGATGCAGTGGATTCTCATGTGGATTTTATCTTCTAGATCATGGCGATTCTGATCATCATAGAATATTAAGCGGCCATCAGACCACAGATCAAACCAGTTCTTCTTCCAACGCCGTAAAATAGTACCTTCAAAATCAGACATTCACTTTTGAGGGCACATATCGGGAAATATTTCTATCCTAAAGTTAATAAAAATAAACCAAGAAATCCTCCACTGTTGCCCCAGACAAGATGCCAAGCAAAATGCTGTATTACCACATCCCCACTGGGGAATATCAGAGAATTGGGTGCCATATTTTATCCAGGATTCACAAAAAAATCTTTTTATTTAAAAAAAGTTTTATTTTAAGTGCATGGCCCAACGCTTGAGTTTTAACTTGCTGCAGGGACAAGCAGAGGGCATGATTAATTGAAAGACAGTAAGCTGAGGTGTCAGGTAAAGTTTCCAAGTCCCCACTTATACAGCGCTAATTACAGAGCAGCATCTGAAGCTGAGTGCCAGTCAGACATCTCAGATATGTTTATATCCTGTTTCCTGCTGGAGTATCCAAAAGTCACATGGGAATGCTGTCATGACACGTCATTATGTGACGTGTCCTAAAAGTAACAAGAAAAAAACCCAACAAAAACAACCCACAGAACTAGAGGTTTGTTTTAAGAAAAGCTGGGAGTTACTAAGTTGCTCTGATGTTTTCTGAAGAAATCCCAGAGAAGAGGGAGAAGGAAGAGAAAGACCCATGACTTACTTTGCCGGAGCAGCCATCCGCTCTTCACAAACGCCATTGTTGCTTAATCTGAGGGGCAGAAGAGGAAGGGCAGGGGGGAGAAAAGCAGTTTTCAGTATTTCACAATAACACATTCGAAAGAGGCATCTCAGTACCATCTACTACAGCAGCATGTACCCAGCTCACGTTGCAGAGACACGGCAGAGCTCAGCTGAAGATACTCAGTAAGCACAACTGGTGCTGCAGGACAGAACAAATGTGTGCGATCCAGCGTGACTGTCAGGGACCACCTTTATGTTGAACTGGCAAACAACAAGCTTACAGCTAGAAAATGGGGAAAGGACAGACTGCAATGACTGCTTCCTGACTCACCACCAGTTCCTGTCAAAGCTGTTCTCTCTGCATACGTGTACTTCCTGTATTCTGCAGTCTCAAGTTACCAAGCACCCTCACTTCTACCTACCTCTTTTCTTTTTCCTCTACTTCCTCTTCTCTATTTTTCATTCACTGGCTCAAAGTCCAGTCAAAACAAAAGCTGAAACAGTTTAACCTCAAACAGGAAGGAGAAAGCTGTTTTTATGACTTGTATTTCTTTCAAATCATCACTAGCTCACTCCAAGAAGAATTAAAACAAATAAAAGATAAGCCCATAAAGTAAGATTCTCAGTTCTCCTCAGCTTTTAAATGAAGCTTGAAATAGCACAGCAAGGACTCTGTGTTAAATTCAGGTTATCACACATGACATTAAGTACTCAGCCACTGCATTTTGCTTTATGAGCATGCTGAAAAAAAGAGATCAAGCAT
This sequence comes from Drymodes brunneopygia, assembly GCA_013400955.1. Lineage (NCBI taxonomy): Eukaryota > Metazoa > Chordata > Aves > Passeriformes > Petroicidae > Drymodes > Drymodes brunneopygia. The sequence goes on along the minus strand of VZTZ01029959.1, from coordinate 728,363 downwards.
GGAATAGATTGGAAAATGAATTTTAATTTTATAGCCTAATGGTGTTCTGATTATTGCTTTAAAAGAAATTATAAAAACTCAGCTATCCAGGTGCAATTGAACTAGAAAAGGAAGACCAGAAGCATTTTAAGCCTCCCCTGAGAGGGCTGTTTTGTAGAAATTATTTGTGGGGCCTGTAAGCCAATATGATCAACAGATACTGAAACCTAACAAATAACATTCTACTTGTAGCAGCATAAAGGGAGCAAAAGCTAACATAGTAGATTTGATAGACAAGAGGAACTCCTCCAAGACAAGAAATGCATTAAAAGCTGAGAAGGGAGAAAAATAAGGGTTTTGTCATCTTCTAGTAAAATATAAAGTCAGTAAGTATCCATCTGTTTCCTGTTCTAATGGGTATTACTTGTAGCTGTGTCCTCTTCAGAGTACTGGGCAAATACTATAGCACACAACATTATAACCATCAGGGTTTCATATTTAAGGAATGCCACACCCTGCACAGGCTTGGATATGATGGTGAGAACCACCTGCAGGTAGAGTTTGACCTCCAGGACAAACCTCTTATTCTTGACTTTTGTACCAGCTTGTTGGGAAAACTAACATTCAGCTGAGAGCCCCCTGAAAGACAGTGTAAGACTCCTGTCCTGCTTTAATCATGGTCACCTGGTCCTGCTCTGGGGTCTGAGCATGCTCTTGTCACCCACCTATAGAGAATGAGCTCCAGAAATAGAGGCCAATTTATTCTTCCAAAGTAACAAAGCAGTACAAAAGACCTGAGCCTGACTCTGCCACCAGCCCAGTACAGGCTTCTCTCCCCTTGATTCTCCTGTACAAGGAAATAGTCTACTTGCTCTTCATTATTACAGGAATGGGTGTCTCTAATGGTGTTTCCATGTCTTTCAGTTTGCCTAATAAGGTGAAATCACTATTTCTGAAAGCTGTTTCATAGTCTACAAGCCCAAAGAGAATTTGAATGAACTTCAGTTCTGCTGCAAGTGTTAGACTAGGCCATGGAATGTTGTTGCTACCTTTAAACCTACTCTGTTACACAATAGCATAATTAAATTTAACTTCGACACAAAAAGGGGAAGAACCAAAGCAGAAAACCTCTCTCTTGACAAATACAGTTTTGCCTGTGATTACAGAAAGGCTCACAGAGCCTCACATTCAGAATGTCTCAGAGCTATCTAAAGCTACAAGAGCAAGCAGGGCTTCAGCAGCTGTACAGCACCTTGCATGTAACCTCAGAGGCAACAACTTCCCTTTCCTAATTCAGTTTAAGTGCCCAAAACTTCAGCTCTGGAGAGAGAGCAAGGAATAACACACAACATCTGTCAGCATTTAAAGTAGGAGGTGCAAAAACAATTAGATATTCTCCTCTGGTCCTTTTTAAGCACAAGGGCTCATTTGAAGTCCCATACAGTATTCACAGTCCACCCACATGATGTTTAAAAGCATATTTGCAGAGCTAGAAGATAGCCTAGCAAGATCAGCTGCATCTGAACAGTATTTGCTTGTTAAACTAGCCCAGTGCCACCAACATGAAAAATGGGACTTAACCAAAGATAAACTAATTTATAATGAATCAGAATAAAAGTGTTTTGGTGACTGCAATCTAAAAGTAGTAGCATTCTAAACAGAACTCGAGTTGAGAGCAGATGCAGCAAAGAGGTGGAACTATTCCTTTCTGCTCCCAGGAACAGCAGTTTTCTGCATGGAATGTAATGTGGAATATCCAACAGTCTGCCCCTTTCTTGTTCTCAAACCCAGTTGGCTGGTAGGAAAAACACTTTAAAACAAATCAAGCATTTCTCCCTGCAGCTTGTAATCATAAGAGCAATTTTGATCAATGCAGTTGAGCTAGCAGTGGACTGATCCTGCAGTCCGTGTGGATGGAGAGGGCTAAGATACCAGACCCAGGCCTGGAGCTGAGCCTGCGGTGCCCAGCAGTGCCCAGGCACCTCCCGGTTACTTTACTCTCAGCACTTGGGGCAGAGTACAGGAAGCGCAGTGTTCAAACGTAACCCTACCCGCCCCCTCCCGCTCTGAACAGCGCAAGTTTTCTATTTCTGGNCACAGGCTGGGATCTGACGGGGAAGGCTGCGGCGGGACACTGACCCCGTCCCCGTTAATGCCTGCCCCCGGCGCGACGCGCGCGTTCCCGGCGCTTTAAATACATCGCCTCCCGGCCGGGCCGGCGGCTGGCACGGTGTCGGCCTCACGGCGCTAAGGCGATCAGGCTTTTCCTTTTCTTCGACAGTTTCTGATGTCAATGAAGCGCAGCAGAGAGTAGCAGGCGCTTTGTTGAGGCAGTCACGCAAGTGTTGGAGGCCAGGAGAGGCCGGCCGGGCTGTGACCTCTTACATAAGGCAGCCGGGAGCCGCCGGGGCGATGCCTGCACGGCTGCTCCGCGCTCCATTGGGGTCAGTGCTGCCCGCACGCCGGGGAATGCACTGGGCCACCACTTAATCAGCTCCATCACTCACTGTGTGCTTCCATTTCTAAAATGAGAACAACCTCTTGTGGAGATGTAATATTCTCCCTGATCGATGGAATTTCCTATTAGAACTAACTTTTCCCAGGCTAATCCTAGTAGCATAGGAGGGAATACTGCTATTATAATAACCGTAAGTAAAAAGAAAAAAAAAATTAATTTGTTTGCTTCAGTCAATCTCTTTGTTTTAAGACTAGATAATACAGAAATAATATTCACCATAGTTACAATTTGATTTAATCTATCAACAAGTTCCTCAACTGCCTCCTACCCATCTATTATCTCTTCTTGAGCACGAGAGCAGTTCTAACTAGAAATTACATAGAAAGCCCATGACCCTGTACTTCAAGGCTGGAGTGTAGCCTTTGTTTTCATGTATCTCTGAAGGACCAGAAATGTGTTGTAGGCAGAACAGGAGGGATAAAAAGAGATCATCTGTCTGTGAACAGAACATATTTCAGAAACCACCAGTAAATGAGATTTGTGTAGGTCAAATTCTGTTTATGTACAAGTCATTTCTCTGAGGCTAAAACTGTCAGCTTTCATTGCTGAAAAAGTATTTTCAGAAACGGAGGTATTAGGTTGGTGGTGGAAGGCAAGACAACCTTTACACCGGGGGAGGGAGCAGTTTTCTTCAGGAATGAAAAATACTCCTCTTGAGGATTTGGGAATTCAGCAGATCCTACCCTGGCTGAACAGTCACCAGGGGACAGCTGCCTTTTTGGCACATGTTCAAAGCATTGGCTGGCTGGGTTCATATAAAACTTCAGTTTTCAGATTAGGTTTAAAACCATTTAAAATTCATTCAGTTGTTTCCTGAATGATTTACCTCAATGAGCAGAGCACCAAGACTTTGTTTCATAGGTCTGGGACCATGTCCTGTACTGTACCCACCTTGGAAAGTTGGTCAGGGCTGTGAACCCAGTTCACAGAAAGTGCCACACAGGCCCCATCTGAGGGTGCAGGACAGAGGCACAGATCCAGGAAAGATCAGCTCTTCAGTCTGCCAGAAACTCAAGCATGTGCTGGAAACCCATGCAAACATCTCTTAGGCTTATCATTCTGAGATCTTTTGAATTAAACATGTTGGGCTCCTCATTGCTGAGGAAGCTTTGATCAGTGAGTTTCTAATTAGCTGTGCTGCAGAGCTGAAGGCCTGAGTCTGAGTACCCTGAGCAAAAGAACCAGAATATTTAGGTGAATACTGTTACAAGTGGGGGTTTCTTTTCAAGTCATTTGCCAGTGAAGTGTGAAAGTGAAGGCTTTTGTTCAAATGTTCAGCCTGTTCATAATTGCACTGTCAGTCTGGTGACTTCCAAAGCATGATGTAAGATTTATCCCTCACTAATAATTTTGAAAAAATGTTTGGAATGTTAGACTTATCAAACCCTGTTATTTTACTCCCATTCTTGTCCTGAATCAACACAACCAAGGCTGAAGTTCAACTTCCCCATCGTAGTTACAACATACCAGTTAAAACTAAATTGGCAAATTAAATTTCTAAACTCCTAAGAAATTGCTATTTGGAAAAATTGAGCCACATGATGATTTCTAATTCTATGTCATAATGCAACTGACATAATACATCTCTTCAATATATGCTAAATTTTGATTGCCACCAACACAAGCATTTGTATTCTCACAGTTGTTCGAGGGTCTTCACAGCTGAAATTTAAATTTTAAATTTCATACTTTGATTCATAAAGTATAATTAGATTTTAAAGCAAGCAGAATATACATTTGCATTAAGAAAAATAATTTCAAACAAAATACAAGCCAGCATTATTAAGTATTATAATTAATGCTATTAATATTACTACAACTAATACACAGGCTAAAAAGTCATTTTAAGAATCAGCATTGCTTACAATTGCTTACAAGTTAATGAAATGAAAAATAGTAAAATGAAGAAAACTGTTATTGGACCAAAGAGTCCTGCTTGAAACAGATCAAGAGAGCTACTGGTAGAGAACACCTCAATGAGGAATTCAAAGAACTAGGACTCCAAATGAGTTATATGGCTATTATTCATTAGTGTTTCAAAGCTTAAATATGAAGGTTATGGGCAACTTAAAAGTAGTTAGGCATTAGGTGAGAATAGCAGAGCAGAAGATAGGTCCAGAAATAAAGCAAGCTTGATTAACTGTTTGGGAAACTAAGCCAGGTTGCAGTAGTTCATACTTAGCCTATAAAGTTTCCCTAATGAAAGGGAGATGGAAAAGAACATATTTCTGTTTTTCCAGAAGGTTGTATTGTCTTAGCCATGTGTCAGTCCTGAGCAGGTAGGTAAATCATAGACTTGGAAAAAATCTTTCCCTAACACACTTCTGTGTCTTCAGTGGAAAAGACTCTTGGCTTTCAGCTCCTGCCATTTTTATGGGCAGTTCACCTGCACCCATAATTAAAATTCCTTGGCACATTTTAACTGCAAACATGACCCTGTGTGATCAGTTTGTGTTGCACTGTCAGGTGAGGGGAGTGTCCCCAGCTGAAGGGGTTCCTTTGGTGTCCTGTGAATGTCCTGGATAGGGTGCAGAGCACAGCTTTCCAGCCAAAGAACTACAGACAGATCTCCTAGCAGGACTCACCTTACATGTGAGGAGCTGAAATGAAGGGCACAGATTTTTTAAATTGCTTTGGATTTTGTTCTGCTCAAATCTGCAAAACATAATGTATCCATGCAGCAAGCCATAACACAGAACTGCCAAGCACAGCACATGTGTGTAATATACCTGAAATGGGCAGTGTGCTTGCAGGCTGCACAAGTGCTCAGACCCCAGACCACAGACTGCAGCACATGCTAATGATCTGGGCACTGTGATGCCTTAGGATTTTAGCTTGTATATTTTTCATATATTTGTAATCCTGCAATTCTTTAGTGTATAACTCTAAACTCCATATCCAGTGTCAGCTGCTGCTTTCCCATTTTGGTCAGGCACAACAATTCCTCTCCAGGCCTGGCAATCCAGGACACCTGACTGTCCCAGGCCCTGAGAGATGGAAACAAAAGTGAGTTGGGGGCAGCAAACTTGGGGTAAATGACTTCATTACCTGAAGCTGTAATTGGAAGATGAACTCCCAATATGCAAATTCACTTTTAAAAGTATGAAACCCTGTGACCCACTGTCTATTTTTGGATGTAGCCTCTGGGTGCCCAAAATGTACCTGAAGACCCTTCAATAAATAGAACTGCTTTTTATTCTCTTAATTTTGTCTAGCCTCTGCTTTAGGTAGCCCAAAAAGGCATCAACTGGAGCATCTTACATGGAAAGGTTGAGGAAACTGGGCCTGTTCTTGAGAAGAGACCCCTGAGAGGGGACCTCATTATTGTGCAGAAATATCTGAACAAGGATGTGCCAAGAAGATGGAAGCAGGCTCTTCTCAGTGGTGCCAAGCAAGAGGACAAGAGGCAATGGGCAGAAATTGATGCACAGGAACTTCCATCTGAACATGAGGAAGAACTTTCTTCCTATGCAGTGATGGCTCACTGGAACAGAATGCCCAGAGCTGGTGCAGAGTGTCCCTCCCTGGGATAATCCAGACCGCTCTGGACACAATCTTGTGCCATGTGCTCTGGGATGAGCCTGCCTGAGCAGGGATTGTGGAGGCACACAGTGACTGCAGACACACAGGAAGGGCTGTGCCTCTTCCCAGCTGTCATTAACCTTAACAACTAGATTTTGCTAAAGGTGATGTGAGCAACAGATGTGTTGACAGAACTGAGAAACAGCTTCAGAGCAATTCAAGAACTTAAATGCCCTTAGGAAAAGTGTATTTTCTTAGAAAGATCTGTGAGTTAAGGCTTTGGCAGGATTATCTCTTGCATACTGACAGCAAGAGTGAGAGACTTGCCCGGGTGCATGAGAAGGCTGTGGCAAAGGTAGAGGATGCTCCTCCTTGACCTCTAACTGAAACCATGCTTGCTCTCCTTTGCCTCCTCCTGGTTTGTGGAGCACTGCAGACACCTCAGTATCTTCTGCAATGAAGTGATCTCTTCAGACACTACAGAGAAAACAGCACAAAGAGGTCTGTTCAAATAAGAGGCATCTGCAGCTTCCTGGTGGCCAGCATAGCTCTCTGGAAGCAGATTGCAGAGAACAACAGACAAACAAAAAGACCAGCCAAAAGCTGAGGAACTTTCTGGGTGAGACTCTGGGATTTCACTGTCAGCTTCCATTGTTCAGATCTGATTAAAAACCAATTGGCAGGAGAAAGACCACATGCTTATCAGACATCCCTGCAGGTCACGCCACTAGAAAGCCATTTCACTGTCACTGATGTGGCCTGTTTGGCAGGAACACAGTTTTGGATCTTGCTTTTTTTGCAGGCAGTTTTGAAAAGCTGGGATTATCAGGCATGGTTAGATCCTTTGCAACTTGCAGACAAGTTCCTGTCTCATTGCATCCATGCTGAAGAGGAAGATAAGAAAAACCCAGTACAAAACATTTCTGTTTCCATCAATAACTGTGTTTGGGCCTGACAGCCAGCCAGCATCAGTGGGAGCGGTTCCTCTGAATGATGTGAGCTTTGACTCTCACCTTTACTTTACACTGGCTGTACTATTCTATTAGCATTTAAAGACACTGCTGCATGCACAAAGGAGAGGATTTACAGTCATAGCCAAATAAAGACATGTCAAGGGAAGAGGAGATCAAAACAGTAATTACACTTCATTTTCACTGAGGGGACTGAAGCACAGGGACAGTAAGAATTAGATGCAGTCACCTAGAAAATCTGTGCCACTGTGGTGAAACAGATTTCCACCTCCCCTTGCCAAACCATCAAATATTTGTGTTCCCTCATCAGACTGCCACAGTCCAATGGCCACCAGCAGAGAAGCTCTCGATCCATATTCTGGTCTAGGACTGGTTTTGAACCTTATCTTCAGTTACACACTGCTTGTGATTTGGACTTCGGAAGAACTGTTGGTGAGTTTTTGTGGTGAGTGTCTATTTTGCCTAATTTCATTCTTGAAGCTTGCTGGAACTGGTCAGTTAAAAGTCCATTCCCTCATCTTACTCTGAAGACCTGGTTCTGTTTGTCTTCAAATGCATCTTCAATCTGCCCTCTTCAACCCAACCTGCTAAATATTGCAATCAGTGGAAGTCACCATGTCTTCAGAGGCTTTTGCATTAGGCCCCATATTTTCTCCCATATTTTCTCCCTTCCCTTCCAGGAGTCAGACATTAAAATGCTGACACAAAGTGGAAGATGAATATCCATTGCTTCTTGGGAATCAGTGTGCTGTGTGCTACACTGATGCTTGTGTTTGATTTCTGTTTTTCCTAGGGACAGACTCCAATACCTGCCTCTCTCAGAAGCCTCTGCATGCCTTTTGATTAAGCAGCAGGAGCTCTGGCTAGGAGTGGAGCTGCCTGACTGACAGTATTTTATTTTATTTTATTTTAAAGCTGAGATCTGCTGAGGTATTCTGCTTTTTTCCAAGTGATCATAGGAAATCTGACAGTTATTTTTCAGAACAAGTGCTGTGTAAGAGGGCCAGTGCATTCCACAAGCCCAAACCCAGGTACTCTGAATTCTTTGCTCAGAATAATTTCTGTCAAGCTCTGAATTCCCACTGAGGTCCTCTGACCACATTGCAGTGCAAGGGCTGCTACACAGCACAGTGCCTGTTGTTATTGTTAAGACAAGCCAGGAAAAAATTGTGTCCTGCCAGACCAGGAAAAGGCCAGCATGGAAGTGTGTCTCACAAGCGTCTCTCTTCATCTACCCCTTTGTATTTAGGTGTTCTGAATGATCATTCTCACATATTCTTTTCTTTTCAAACCTCCACTCTGTCACTTCTGGGACTGGATATTTTGCACATACACAGATATTGAAGCAAAGAGCTTTATGGCCTATGGGCTGCAAGATTTAGAACTAAGAATTCAACACTTAGCACCAGCATCCAACTTATAGAGTTAGGAGAAGAAGGTGGGCATCTGAGGAAGTAATCAGGAGAATGTACTCGTCTGAGCACAACTGCAGGTTGCAAATCAAGCTTCAGTGTTCCATACATGAATCTGACTGCAGAGTGGCTCCCTTCCAGCCTGCACCTAGGTTTCCCTCTTCTAGAAAGGTGCAAAGGATGGAAGTAAATGCCTAGGCTGGACTAAGAAACATCCCTTCTCTGCCTTGCCACTAACATGACAGCACTGCGTCTGGCAGCCTAAACTTTGCTAAGATTGGATTTGAATCAGAGCAGAAATGTTCCCTCTTACTTCCTTACTGTGTCAGGTCTGGAAGTGTTTGCAGGTAATTGTAAAGTGCAAGCAAAATGAAAATTGTGAAGATTTCCATTTGAAGCACAGGAAGCTATTTCCCCTATGTTAATGTGTCAGACCAGTACTGGAGGAGACAGCCCTTAATTAGAATGTAGTGAAAAACACTACAGAATGCCTGTTTCTGCAGTAGTTTGTAAATCTAGGAGGGTAATAGTCTCCATGTCATATGTTCTTGCATATACAAAAGCTTTGGAGACAATTACTTGACAATTCCTATGTACCTTGCAGAAAGCATTCACCAGAAAACAGTGATGGGAACAATTAAGCTCCAGGCACAGAGCCAATATGCAACTGGTTTTAACAGTGTGGGGATCAATTGCTGTTAACCTCATCTGTATAGAAAAGGCTTCTGAGCACACACTAAAAGCTCTTTACATGACTTGACCCATGATCTAACAATGACCAGAAATGGAAAGTTCTGCTGTTGTTTGTGTCACAGTAAGGACAGAGGCTTGGGCATGTACACAGACAGAGGCAGCCCTTCCTCCAGTGACTTATCTGACAGAGCTGTACAAAAAGGGTTAATGCAGCCCATCTCTGAGACCAGCTCTCCAGATAAGGTGCAGTTTATTTACTTTGAGCAGGTTAATAAGTTGGCTCCAAAGCAGAAAGCTGTTTTCCAAAACCATTCAAGCAAGAGAAGCAGATAAGAGTGATTTCAGGGATTGTGGTTTCACTGTGGTTTTTGTGTCAGCTGTGTGTGTTTCAGGGTGCGCTGTCTGGCTTCCAACCGCCACCACATTCAACCAACACCCATGTCTTCAAAGAAATTATTTCAGCCAAAGACATAAGATTTAAGGGCATATTTCACACATTCTTTGTTCAAGTGTCACTTGACTCTAAAAAAGTTACAAACCTTCAGGAAAATGTAAGATCTGTGGGACATGAATTCTTCCTGCTGTGTTTTGTGTGGTCTCTACACAGTGAGGTTTGATCTCAGCCACACCCTAGTGTAATAGAAGTAAGAGAAAAAGTTACTGGAGAACAAGCACATATAAAGTTTAAGGCATATTAGGAGAGTTCATGTTCCCTCAGAATTAGCACAATTTGAGATCCAGTAGTCCTAATTCAGCTATAAGAGGTGTTTACTTCAGGCACTTTGCTGGGACTGTTCAAATTGATGGATGTCAGTGCTGAATCAAAGCATTAGGCAGGAAAAAACACAACCCAAGCCCTCATGTTCAGCAAGGACTGGCTCCTGTCAACTGGCATGTGACAACTCCTCAGAGACCTGGAGCCAACAGGAAGCTCCAGGTATCCATTTATTTTACAATAGCATTTACAACAAACACATCCGTATACACCCTGTACATCTGCCCTAACTTTTCTTGAGCTCTGAGGTATTTGTATCTAAATTGATAGGGCTTTGAAATAATAATATTCTACCTCTAAATAAAATTTCTGGCATGGCACACCCTGAAAGCCCTTATACCAGTGTTGAGATTCTTGCATTGCAGAGAAAGTATTTTAACTGGTGGTCTTGATGCAGTAGCATAGCGAGTAATTCCTGAAATAAACTGCTCACTGGTCATTCTTTAAAATTTTAAATGCAAAGTGGGACAACTTTCTGGAAGGTATGCTCTAAAGATGAAGGGAAACATGCTGCATACATGGGTGAACATGTAATGGACTCTGAGTGTGGAAGTTCAGATGCACTGAGTGTGCTTTTGGTTTCTAATTCAATGAATCCATGAAAATCACTAATCTGGAAACATTTCATTTCTGAGGCCCTTCATGGTGCCCTTTTCTTTGGCAGCCACTGAGCCCCTGTAATGTGGTAATTCCACTGCTGACAGAGCCTAAATGAAGCCAGCCAAGTTCTAATGTGTAATAGGATTTCCTGGAAGCTTCGTCAGGCTATCCCCATTTGTGTAGCTGGAAGTGTAAACTCACCAATTTATTAGGTGCCTAAAGAAGCAGTTAGGAATGAATGTTATAAATAACCCAAGGAGGTGCATCATCCTGCTTCTTAACTTTCTGAGGCACTTTTCAAACATTTATATGCTACCAATTCATCCCATCAAACTTCAGACACTTCATTTAGGCACTGGGACAGAGTACTTGTTTTAGATTCCTCCAGAGAGTGCTTCCACCCATCTTCGCTTCTTTAGGATTATTCTTCTTTTCAGCTTCACTTTTTAGGGGTGCCATTGAATAAACAGAAACCCTGAAGTGATCCTTCTCTAATGTAGGTATATGAGGAGAAACATCCTGGATCTAGGGTTTGCCACTGTATTTGGAATGCTTTGAAAATGTGGTTCAAGGTGATTGCTGAGCATGGGGGTTCATGCAGTCATCTGACTCAAAGACAGCTTTGACTTCAACCTGAGCAGTGCCTCCAACCCTTGCTACTGTGTCATTTTTCCAAAGCTTGGGTAAAGATCTGCTTGCTCTTTCCTTGGAGGAGAGGGAAGGGTTTAGAGCTATGTAAATTAATACTGTATTGCTTTGCAATAGCACAGAGCTCTGCCCAATAACCCAAATAATGCTTGTCCCACTAAAAAGTATAGGTACATTAAAAAATGCTGCAAGGCTTTAATACTTGTACTACCCTTAAAATGTACATAATCAAGTAATGACAGCAAGTTCTCTTTCTTTGAGTCCCATGTGCTTTCCTTCTGCTGAGTTGAATTCCCCAGCACTTGTGCAGTGTAATAATCATTCCTGGAGCCTTCCATCTGAGGGCTGGCTGCTGCCATTGCCCAGCTGAGTGCCAAGTGCTCTGCATCCTCCTGTTTGTATCAGTTGAACCTCTGCATGGCATTAATGCTCTCACCCCCAGCCCTTGTGCTCTGAATTCAAGAGCTGCTGATGACAGAAGGAGCTGCTTAGAGGAGCTACAGCAAAGTCCTTTCCTCATGAGAAAATACAAAGTATTCCCAACAATTTGCTTAGGAACTTGTCAGTTTTCTTTTATATTTCATTCATGAAGCATGTGTGGGAATAAAGCACATCATCTGCACAGCTAATGCAACTGTAACAGAAATACAGCACAGACATCCCCATTAATTGCAAGTGGATTTTTTCTGTTTACCTCCATGCACTTGCTCTCCTCAGAAGCCTCCGCTGACCTCCTGGAAGCTCTTTGGTTTCACACAAAATGGAGGCAAAAACGATGCCAAGTTGTAATAGGACACCCATTTGTACTTAGATCAAAAGACTGCCAGATAGGGAAGCAGCAAGTATCTGGTTCCTGGTGTCACTCTTTATACCACGGAGCTGAAGGAAACAACATCACTGCTGCAATCATCTCTGCCAGCCTCAGCTGACAGGACTGGCACGGAGCGAGGTACACGCTGCAGGGATGGGGACAGTGGCCTAATTATTCTCATGCCTGTGATACACTGAGTGCACTCAGTTTAGCAGGGGATAAACAGAGCTTTCAAGGGGATGGGGACAGCTGAGGAGAATACTCTTTTGATTTACATCCTGCAGCACTCGTCACATGCAGTGCTATGAAAACAGCACGGGTATGGAAGATGCTTGCTGCAGCTGGGAAGGCATTAGTGGCTCCTTTAAAAACTCGGTTTCCCAGGAAGAACAGATCCAGTGTAACAAAGCCCATCAGGACTCACTTGTGCAGAGGAAGGTTCTCACTGCAGGAGCTGTTTCTCTGGTGAGACGTGGCTGTTACGAGCCAGCAAGTCTTCAAAAGTGCCTGGCTGCCTATATAAATAGAAAACTTGTGGAAATAGAACCCCCAGAGGATATGTACCAATATGGGCTTATCAGTAGCTTGTGCATATTTGCTTTGGACTTCTTTCAAAGTTATTGTTTAGGGGGATAATTGTCTATTTAATCTTGTATTTTGGTTTACTTTAAAACCTGTACCTGCTTCAGGTTCTGCCTCATTAAAGTCCAGCAGGGTGCCCGTAGCATCAGGGTAGTTTGCATTCTCTCTTCACCCTGCACCCCTCGATGCTGCATCAGTTTGTGCCCTGCCGTGGCCTGGAGCTGCCTCTCAGGGCTGCAGATGTGGGCACAGGAGTGCAGGTGCTGGCTGCAGAACAGGGGCTGGATTGAAGCACAAAGAGCAGTGGGGCTGCAGCCACCGTGTCTGTCATGAGGATCTCACTTTTGAAGGGTTTGTATTGTTCTTAATCTTTGCTGTGGAAAGCTTCTGCACTGGCAGAGAAAAAAACCTGTGACGCTGAGGTCAGCCAGCTGAATTGGGAGGAAAGTGCAGGGGAAATTCCATGGAACCGATCAGACTTGCACCACAAGGTCACAAACCCAGAGCTTGTTTAGAAAGGGTGTATCTGGTATTTTCTGGACACTTGCAGAAACGCAGGGAGCTCATGATACATACAGTTATTAACCTGTTCTATCTTTTTTTTCCTTTTCAAACAAAACTGAAGTTTCTCAGAGATTTTTCAGAGCTGTCCCCTCTCAGGTATGGGGTACATGAGGGAAGAAAGATGTTAGAAAGAATACCAGACATAATCCAGTTTAGAAGAGTTTGATAAAGAGCCTGTCATTAAGAAACAGCAAGTAACACAGATTCCACTCCAAGCATTGTCCCCATGCCCAAATGCAAGACTGAAGGGCAATGCAATACAGAGCTGTGAGTAGCTTATTGTATGCATTACTCATTTTCATTGGATTGACTGCCTTCAATCTCTTACTAAACTGTTTACAGAAGTTTAATGATATTTGTAAGCCACATTCCATCAATATGTGGTGCTGCAGAATTGTCTTTATTTGATTATGTTTCTGTCTATCAAAAGAAATTTAAGTCTTGCTGTTGTATGATGAAGTTAATATTTGTAATTTTTTTTTGTGACTAGATACTTTCTTAGACTGATAGTAGGAAAAGAAAGTGAAATAGGTTTCTCTAAAGTTCAGCATTCCACCTTATAATTTTAGAAAGCTGACTTTGTATAAAGAGAGCAACTGTTAAATCCTGTAAACTACCTTTGCTGAAAAGTAAAATTTTATTAGGGACACTTACCAATAGCCCACCAGCAAAGCAATTCTGATACAGCAATCAAAGAGTCACTTAGTCCAGAATTCAATTTATTGAAGTCAGGTATTACTTTCATGCCAAGACCAGTTTACAATGTCTGGATATCCCAGAAAAACACATCAGAAAGATGTGAAAGATCAGAAAGAGCATCAGAAAGCCATGAAGAATTCAAGGTCAAGGCCCCCACAGAGAGCAGCACTTGCTAACAGACACAATCAGTGTTAAACTTGATGAGAGCACCCAGGATTTGCACACAAGTGTGAAGGATTTCACCTTCCTGCAGAAATTTGCTGAAACCAGCAGCATGTACCAGGAAAAGGAAAAGGAAAAGGAAAAGGAAAAGGAAAAGGAAAAGGAAAAGGAAAAGGAAAAGGAAAAGGAAAAGGAAAAGGAGAAGGGGAGGGGAGGGAAGGGAAAGGGAACAGGAAAAACTGATATCAGCATTACGTACTCCAGAGGTTTGCAAAAGCATAAAAAACATTGGTTGATACACAAGCTTTCTTGTTGCAATTGCAGACTTTACACATTAGTTATTCACATGAAGCCTCTAGAAAAGCAGGAATGTTCTGTTTTTATCTTGAAATGTGACATATTTTACTTGGTAGAGTGAAATGTACTCCAGGCACTACTTAGCTCCACAGCTGTAGGAAGAATTTCTGCTTCAGATGTTTTACATATCTGCTAGCAAATTCAGAAATTGAAGGGTAAAATCCAAGGCACCATGAAGACTGGAAATAGTCTCAGTTCTGTGTGGAAGTTTAACATTAAGTATCAGAGAATGCAGTTGAGAACATTGCTTATATCAAGACAAGCAACACAGTATTTTTATGTAATTAATGTCTTATGGATCAGTCTCAGTGAAGTGTCCCTCTTTGCTTATTCACTAAACAGCCACAATGCAAAACAGCACCGGGAAAACAAAGATATTAGCTGAGAACTGTATTTTCCTGTGGTAGAGAACTATGAAACATGAGCTATTTCATTAAGGGTAGCCTAACTTCATCATAAAAATGTTTTCTGGACCTGAACAAAGAAAGTTCTAGGCTGACAAAGATGGAACACAAGGAAAAGGTGTTTAGTCATTTCAGTGACTATCAGTGACTATTACTAATTGTAATAAAGTTCTGGCAGTAGCTCTGGAAGAAAACAGTTCTCTGTAGGGCCTTATTATTGTCATGGAAGAGTCAGCATTTAGGTGGATTGCCTGAACTTTACAAGTGGATATATTGATCAGCAAATGGAAATCACTGCACAGAGGAGGTGTAAAGAACACTGAATGTTCACTTTCTCTTTAAAATACCATGGAAATATCTGGCAGATAATTGTCATTTGCTTTTCTTCAGTTACTACTCAAGACTTTCATCTCTCCCATTATTGGACTAGAAACTCACAAGCCGAGTTTATTAATCTTAGTGGATGTTTCTGCATTAAAGTGCTTCTAATGTGTTTTTGAGTGAGACAGGTATCCATCAGAGCACAAATGTAGAATCATTACCATCTGAAAGTGTCTCACTGTTGTTAATTTTAATAATTTGGAAGAACTTTAAAAACACTGTGAAAAGTGAAAAAGCCAGAGGCGTTCAGTTGTCAAATAGCACAGCTATTGGGAAGGAGTTCATCCCCCAGAAGAAGAAAAATCCACATTCAGCAGCTCTACAAATGTTGTTTCCATGTAGCAAGAACAACACTTACTCACAATTAAGTAGGCAAGAATTGCAACTGATGTAAATTAGACTCTGTGTGTCCATATAAAATGAAATGCTGATTTGTAAGCTGGTGTAGATAACAAAAGGAACAAACTTAGTGTATAAAGAAGAAAAGGTAATATCAAAGAAACTGAAAGACTCATCCTAAAGTTTCAGTGTCCATCCACAAGCCCACAGCTCTTCGTCTGCTGCTCTCCTTTGAATCCTATCTTTAATGGAACTTCCAACCTTTGGTAACAGGACCTGGCATCACTCACTGATTTCCATGTGTGGCACATTGCATATCCCAGCTCCACTCAGAATCACAGAATTTCACAGAAACACTGGTTGGGAGAGACCTTCAAGATCATCCAGTTCAACCCATGCCCCAACACCTCCACTAAACCCTGGCACCGAGTGCCACATCCAAGCTTTGGTTAAACACATCCAGGGATGGTGACTCCACCACCTCCCTGGATAGAGAATTCCAGTACTTTATCACTCTTTCTGTAAAAAACTTTTTCCTCGTGTGCAGGTTCCTGGCTACACTCGGGTCCAACACAGCACTGCCAGGTGGAGCAGGTGTGTCTGTCAGCAAACACTTCCCTGGCTCTGAGCATCTGCCTCACAAGGGCTTTTTCAGCATCAGAATGATTCCCAAGACACAGACAGATGGTACCATCTGTGCAGTCTTCTGGCTCCCAGGCTTAGTGCTTGCTGTAATCTCACTGGGTACAAATTTTATTTAGGAATAACCCGTTCAGTTATTATAATATATATTATTTTATTAACCAGCAATTCATGCACATTTAGAATTGTCCTAAAAAATTCCAGGGCCAGTTGTCACCTCCCTGCCTCCTTCATGGTTCTCAGGAAGCTCATTTTGATGGAAATGAGTCACATCCTTAGAGCAGGCTTCACTCATTATCTTGTCAAAGCAGAAACAGAGATAATGAAAAGATGTACTTGGGGTGAATTACCAGGCCATGGACTTAGATGGGACCCAAAATCACTTGAAGTAGTCTTAGAAGAGAAAATGTTGAGCAGTGAGTGTTTCAGTAAATAGCATAGGAAAAAGGACAAATCATACTGTGCTGTGCTTCCAACAACAGATGTGTCTCTTATCTGAACCTTATCTTCAGTTGGCTGCAGGTTTAAAACTTTGCATAGCAGCTAAAAATACAGAAAAACATACTGTACATTCTTCAAGAGGGGTGATTAGTCTCCTGCTGGAGGAATGTCAGCTATTGTTCTCCTCCCAACCAGGGCAGTTTCAAGATGAAGCTAAACTCACTTTTTATTTTTCATCTCAAGTTCCCATGGTAACAGTATGTAATCATCATATTTGTAAATAGCAACTACCCATTTAACTTCACAGCCACTCTGAACATTTCTTGCTACAATTTTAACATCCTTGAGAGTCCAACTCTCATCTTCTTACAATTTGACTGTCAGTACACATAATTATTTGGGGATATTTCTGTTTAAGAAATCTTCAGTGATGCAGCAGCACTGTAGTACATCTGTATAAAATTCAGATGTGAGGGGGTCTGTACATGCACAGACACATAATGAATATTGTCTGGCAATGGCTCATCCCATTATAAATCTTTACTTTTCAACTTCTTACAGTGTTGCCAAGTTGAGGCCACTCAGGTTGAATGCCATTTGGCCCAATCCACATTCCAGAGATTTCTTTTGTAGTTTCAACTAACTTTTTTCAATTGTGGCCAAAAATGCGGCTATGGAAGAAAAGAACAGTTTGCCTTCATGGACAGAATCCTTACATCTTTTTCAGCAAGTCTGGAAACAGGGCATGGATGATACCTTGCTGCCACAGACACAGCTTTTGTTGTCTTACTAAGAATTATCCCAAATTTGGCCAACTTCTAATCTTCTGAGAACTTTTATCTCTCATATACGCAATCTAGATTTCCTGAAATTCATAGCTGGAATTTGCTGGAGTTTCTACCTGCATTAAGTACAGTTTGGTCCATGAGAACTCCTTCATGCTGCACCAGCTGCTGCTCCAGCATGGAATGACACTTGATGCCTTCCTGCCTCTGCCTGGCTCCAGTGCAGACTGGGGACAAGCGGTGGGAACAGAAACAGAGAGAAAGAGAACAGAAGGACTCTCCTGTGATACCTGCACATCTGGTTAGCATCAAACAGGTATTTAAAGGCTTTGCAGAGTAAGGACACAGAGCTTTTTAAACAAAGTCATTTTCCCGAATCTCTCATATCCAATCTCTTGCAAACTGAGTCTCTTCCCCATTTCCACCCCATGCACCTTACATCCCCAAAACACCTCTTCCTGTGGAACTGAACATCAACAATACAGCTTTTGGGTTTGATCTGAGCAAGGGTCTGGATTGGAATCTTGTCAGTTGTTTTCCATTAGGAGAAACTGAGAATGCAGTGGAGAATTACTTTGATGTAACTTTACTTTTCCAAAGACCACACAAAGGTCCATTTCCTTGGGCACAGGAGGAATTGAACAAAGACTGTTGCTTTACTCAGCATCTAATCCCTCCCAGTTTGCACTTGGCCAGAGAAGTTCATTCTGGCCATGATCCTAAAGCTGTTCCACAGATAAACCTGTCTTTCCTACATTTATCCTGCCTTAAAGGTCACTGGTTATACCCATGAGTTCTGGAACACAGCCCTCACTCACAACAGGACATCATTTTAAAGAAAAAATAGCAACAGAAAAGTCCTTGCAGGTTTGTTTAACCAAAGGTAAATGGTCCATTGTGCAAAAATGAATGTACTATTAATGAGAAATACCAGTTATTTGAAACATGCTTAAAACTTAGAAATGCTAGAAAGATATTAATATTTACTTTTTTCCCTTCCACATTCTAGGAAATAATCCTAATTTTTGCAGACAGACACCTGAAGTAAAGCCAATACTTTTGGGTGATTCCTGCAGGAGTCCTCTTACCTGGTTTCCAGGGGGCTAGAACACAGGCAATACAAGCTGGGATATGTCTGCTGCAGATTCAGAAATGCTCCTAACTTCCTGCTGCTTTAACTAATTTTTTGTTGAGGTGTCTGGGGAAATAAACAGAAAAGAGGCTGGGTTACTTTAATAATAAATAAGATCAAATGTACTCATTCACTTTAGTAGTGAACAAATGAAAATGGAAGCATAAATTAATAGGTTTTTTTGTTTAATATATCAAAACTATAACAATCTTTTTCTTTCTTCACAGCACTGAATGAACCTTACTTCTCTTGTCTTTGGCATCAAATAAACAGCAATAGGTCAGTGACAGGGAATACAAATCAGCTTCCTTTTCTAAGTGCTACTGTTCTTACTCCTGACTGTGGCAAATACAGGGAAAAATCAAATATAGTATTCCATAACAAATTGTCAAATATTCAATTGATACCATACTGAATGATGTTAAACATTTATCTGTAGCAGTTTACTTACCTTGAAGCTGGGGGTGGAGCTCACTAGTTCTGTGTTGGGTTTTTATTGTTAGATTCTAACAAAAGAATTTGCCAGTTTTGTTTGTAGAGGCTCATGGTGGCTCAGAGCTCTATAAAAACAGAGCAGGTGTTCCCTCTGCCAGTACAACTGCTGATGGCCTGTGGGTCTGGGAAGGGTCTCTGCTGCTGAAACTAAAGAAGATTATCACAGAGCTGTCAACAACATGGGGCAAAGAGAGCTGATGATTTGCATCATTAAAATATAAAAAATAATAAAATTTTGCATCATTAAGATGTTTGTTACAACAGTAGCAAACATTTGTAAAGCCTCACTAAATGCCACAAGGCACTGGTGCCTATTGTAAGCTCTCACAATAGAAACAGAGGAAATATCTGGTTCCTTATTATTTACTCAACCTTTAGGCAGCTGTATAGTTTGTCTACGAAAGTTTATCAATAGGGCACAATGGCTTAAAATCTGTCTTCAATTAGGGCAAAAGAAATCTAACCAGTAAATCGAGGATTTTACCTCATGGATTTATTTATCTGTGGAGTAACACACTAAAGTTGAGCTATTTATAAGACAATGATACTTACATTCCAAATTCTGTTTAATTTTCTGTCTTTAATTTTGTAATTCCTGGCTTTTGGATGTTAGGGATCATTATGAAGTTCTTACCAGTTTTCTGTCCTGCATTTTCAAGCCTCACTATGATGGAACAATTACTTTGTCTGGTTAATTAACTCCATGTATGAATTACTTTTACCATGTTGTGTTTTGGAATGAAGAGCCAAGCCTGTTAACAGCCCCTGTGTCTTGTGGAGAAGGGAAAGCTGCAGCACAGCACACTTTGTGCTGGCTGTGCATGAAGGAGGAATGCTGAGAGAAAATCCTTCTGATGCCCATAAAACAG
The DNA here is from genome assembly GCA_013400955.1 of Drymodes brunneopygia. Lineage (NCBI taxonomy): Eukaryota > Metazoa > Chordata > Aves > Passeriformes > Petroicidae > Drymodes > Drymodes brunneopygia. Next base: position 708,582 of record VZTZ01029959.1, on the reverse strand, counting down.
AATCAAAAGCAGTGGTTCTGCTGAGTAATAAATCATGGCTGATGTGAGGCAGAATTGTGCCACAGCTGGTGCCCACATGGACTGCTATTTTCAGAGGTTTTTGTGTACCCAAGGAAGATACCTGCAAGGGACTTTTAGAGGAAAGCACGTGTCCCATGCAGAAATTAAACTCCTATAAAAAGGGAATGTGTCCACTCCTGAGAAAGAGTGAGGGATAACAACACTCTGAGGTATTTTCATATGGCTGATGTGTCAGTAAGGTTCTCAGAAAATCAGAACGCATCTGCACATTTCTTTTTCTGTCTGCCACCCTTTGAACTGTGTTTGCCACCCAAAGTGTGTGATCAAAACATACATTTTTGAAGACTTTTTATGAAAGAGTGATAAAGCTTAAAGAGATGGCACTGTGAGATTGTGGAAAAAAGTAAGAAGGAAAAGCATGAGAAGAACTCCTGGATGGTGAAGAAAGGGGTAGGAATGGAAGAAACTAAAAATGAGAAATGCTTGTGAATACTTTTATAGCATTCACCAGTCTTATTGAGGACAATCAAAAGTGCCTAAAATCTACTTTTCAATTACTGTTCTGCCACTTCTTAGGTTTTTTTTTCAATACAGGGCCATTTGAGAGTGCTGAACAATGTAAACAAGCAATGAAAATGCATCCTGAATTAACAAGACCCTCCACACATCTCCATTCCACATTCTTAATTGTTCCTTTAGAATTGTATCATGGGTTTAAAATATACAGCCAGTACAATCCAAAAACACCATATAAAAGTACTTCTAAGACAGTAAGTAATGATTTATTTGTTTCATACAAGGCTGTTACCTGGATAACAATGTCAGTGTTGCAGTAGGTTTTATTGGCACTGGGTGGGGGATCCAAGGCAGGGATCTGCAGCTAGCATTTACTGCAGGACTCCTCTGCCAGTGACCAGCATGAGGGATGAATGTCAGCTCACATTTCTGCAAATAAGAGGGAGACATTTGAGGATAATTAGGAAAGAGCAGGCTGCCCTACCTGTCATAAATGTCAGCAAGCTGAGGATCAATTTGCATTTCTCCTACAGAGAGCATTATCACATCTACATTTTACTACTGAAACTATGACACTGCACGAGGCAAGTATCAGAAGGTCCTCAGTTTTATTAGTTTTTAAAAATAATATCCATTTTACTGTAATCTTCTCCCAACCACATTTATTTGACTGGTTGACAGGGGTTGTGCACCATACAACTGATCCACAGTTAATATAAGAGACTAATAATTGCACAAACCAGACAGAGATTGCCTTCTGTGTGTGCTGCCAGGGTGTCAGAGCTCAGAGCATTGCTTTGTCATCTCTGTGGGATCAGAGTTTTGTTTGGGCTGGAATATTTTCTGCCATGATGTACAGAGGTGTGAGAGTTGTACAGTTGGCTTGCACCCATCAGCTGGAGGGTGGGGAATTAGTTAGAAAGCTCTCTGATAAATCATACCTGTTTTAATTTGCCGTGCTCTTCTGTTTTAGTTTTGGATGTAATGCAGTTTAAACGTCTAGAAAAGTCCCCTGGGTTTGCCTGCTGAGCAAACAAAAACTGTTGGGGAAAGCAGGGATTTTCAGGAGGTGTTCCCACGGTGGCACGACTGCTGGCACTCTCGGAGGGGCTGTTTAATTCCTCTTTCCCCTAAATTTCAGTTCTCACAGCCCTTCACACTCGGCAGAGGGTCCCCAATCCTCCCAGGAGTGGGGCTGCACCTTCCCTGAAAGGAGAGAGTCAAGAACTTCCTTACAGCTCCCCAAGCACGTTTTCCATAGGACTCGGAGGGCTTTGCATGGAAGCGGGATTTTTCTTTTTAAAAAACCAGATGTGAAAACCAGGCGGAACTTCAGAATTGCGTCAGGCAGCCCCTGTTTCTGCACCGCGAGCTGTTGTTCCACATGGCAACTGGTTTGTATTATGTAACTGAATCTAAAGCTGGGAAAAACGACAGCGAGCTGTGCTGGAAAGCGATTTAATGGAATTCTGCAGCGGGCCAGAGCTCATTAACGCGGGGACACCGAAACGTGCAGTTAAAACGCTCCGCTGATCCAGTTACTTTGCAGCGCAGTATTTTTGTTTATCAGAGCGGTCACATTAACCGCGGAGATTGGCCCGAGCAGTAAAATCGCCCCAGAATCCCGCTGACGGTGCCGCTCCGGGGGCTGCGAGGCGCCTGAGGGCCGGGGCCGGCCCTGCCCGCCATGGCCGCGCCCTCACGTGCCCCGCGCCCTTCCTCACACGTGACCTCGGCCCGGGCCGGAAGTGACGTCAGGGCGGTCGGTGCGCAGTTGTGCGGAGCNGGCGGCCCCGCGGCCTCCGCGCCTCGGGCCCCGCGCCGGGCACGGCAGGGCCGCGCACCGATGGCAGCGCAGCATCGTCCGGGGGGAAACTCGGGAAAAACTGAGGGTGTCGTCATGTGGGCTCTGGCCGCTGCATTCCCCGGACAGCATCAGGGCTGCGGCGAGGGGCCCGTGTGTGCGGGCTGCCCGGCACCTTTGTGAGCTGCAGGCGGCAAGAGAACCGCGCTCCTCGGTGCTCTCTGGTGAGGCAGAAAGGAAAGCGGTGCAAACGGGGCTTGCGGTGCTTTTCCACGTCGTTTGGAGCCATATAAACCGCAGACAAATGGTGAAATCGGTGCTCTGAGAAAGGTAGAGTCAGTGAGGGCAGAAGAGCTGGACTTGATTTGTTCCTGAATGTTGAATCGCGGTGTGCGTGTTACCTCCTGTGACCAGACTTTCTGTCTGCTCCGATGTGATTTTGCTGCAAGGTGTGTAATTGTCAGTGTCATAAAACTTCCACGCTCGTAGAACGCAGCCTTTCCCTGCGCGTTTGGGGTGGTGATTGCTCGTTTTGACTCCGAGGTTTGAAAGGAGAAGGACTTGGGAGGTTTTTGGGAATTCTGTGTTCGGTGTAGTTTGTGACAGTTTCGTGTTATTTCAGAAAGTAATAGGGAATAAATTGTAAATTAATTTAATGAAAAATGCTTTATAGGATTTTAGGGAGAAGCAGAGTTCTGTAGTTTAGCTAAAAAGTTCTAAGTACAATTCCTTCATGTAGTGAAGTCATATTCTTCCAGTTTGATTTTTTTCTGTTTCTCGTAGTTGATTAACTTCTCCTAAATTTGATAATAGACAGACTCTACAATTCTTACACTAAGGACTTGATGATTTGAGGATATGTTTGAGATGAGAATATACACAAATTCAAAGTTTTACAGGAGATGCAGGGATTGGAGCTGGCGACTTCTGTCCCCTTGTGCCATAGCAACAACAGAAATTGTAGACTTGGAGAAACGCGGGGCAGTTTGTTTGATGTTTCCATAAGTTAGAAGGGGTATTTTTTTGAAGAAAAAAGGGCTTTGGTAATGTTCTGGGATATTTTGAAGACCAGAGTGATGCCACAACGTACAAATGAAGCTGGATTACAAGCAGAAGTTTAGTATTAAATTTTTTGTGTAGGTTTTCTTTTTGTGAATGACATATGGGACTGTTGAATTTTTCATATATAGTCTTGTTGTCTCTGTCCTTACTGACACTGAGTACAAGTAGTGTGGGTGTTAATGTACGTGTATTTTATATGGAAAAAAAACCACCTAACAAGCCCTTGGTAGAACAGGCTCACAGGTGAGACTCGGATTCACCAGAAAGGATTAAAAAGTGTGAACTGCTCCTTTCCTTTTTTAGTCTTAGGAAAAAAGAAGGTATGCACACAAAATATAGAAGGAAGAGTGCTTGGAGGTGTCTTAGTCTTTCTCTGTGACAACATCTTGTAACGCAAGCAGGGGAGGAAGACTTGCGTGCGAGCGATAGCTCCAGCTTTGTGTTTTACTTCATGTGTGAACTTTGAGCAGAGTTGTGAACTGTCCTTTTCTAGGCTGTGGTTCTGCAGCCTCAGTCTGTCTTGTCACTGTCCCTTCCATGCATTGGAATTAGTCTTGGCCATCTGGGGACGTGTCTCAGTTCTCTCAAGCTGATAGATGGAAAACCAGCAATCCTTTATCCAAAACTCCTCCAGCAGAGCCCGGAATCCTGGCAGGCAGCTCAGCTGCTCCAGCCTGATGAAGGGTCCCAGTGCAGGGACTGCTTGCCAGCTGCATGGCAGTTCTGTGTGAGCACTGATTCCAGCTCCTGCACTCCTGGCCTGCCATAAACCCCTGCCCTGAACAGGCTTTTCCTCCTTCTGGGAAAATTCAGTGACCTTTTTTGAAGTCTTGGATAAAAGGAAGAAATGAAGTCCTACCTGCCAGTACAGTATGGGAATGCCTTGTCTTGGACTTCATAATATGAGCCCCCTTTTTTAAACTAATTGTAAGAAAAGTGCCTGTTACTTGGCCTTGGATTTGCATCAAATGGCTGCTTGGTGGCTGAAGTTTTAATGGAACACGATGTAACTGAGACTTTAATTGTCAGTTATGTGAAGAGCTGAAGTGTCATGAACTGTTTCTTTTGTTACTTAGTAGCAGAAATTTGTTCTTTTACATCATGAGCTACCAGGTACTTATGTATTTTACTTGTATTATGCTTTCACTGGAAATCAAATGGGTAAAATGTAGAATATTATTAAGATAGGAAGTAACTTAGTAAGTGGAAACTGGGTCATTTGTACAATTTCATGGCAAATGGCATTCTGAAAGTGTTCCAGAATGGATAGGTGTTAAACACTGCAGTGACTGAGTGTGAGAAGGAAGGGTATTACTGGACCACAGTAGTGTGCTTTAGCCAAGGTATTTGGAGATTCTTCCCCAACTCTCATGATGTAATTGTCATAAAATGAGCATTCAGTAGCTCTTATTCTGGTAGTGGTTTTGCACTTTGAAAATCAGGAGTAAGAAAATTCATGTGTTGCAAAGGAACGTGCAGTGTGTCTCAGTGTTTGCATTGATCTGTGGGTTTTTGCATTCATCTCTGTGAAGTGATTTTTAAAAGCAGAGTTTCCTAGAAACGCGCTTGTTCTGAGCGTAGCAGAAAAAGCTGTGTGCAGAACAGATCCAATTGGGAGTGCTAGAGCTTCAGCATTAGCAGGGATTGGCCTCTGTGCTCAGTCCCAAAACATAGATTTAGGAGGAGCGTGGTTGTCCTGGTATCTGTACCAAGATGAGCTTTAACAGCCCTGATGTAAACTGAGTCTGATTGCCTGGCTTTGGCAGGAGTGAAAGGTTAAGGTTTGCACTTCCCAGCATCCTTGTGCAGTCTTTAATCAGAGCATCTTTAATAAGTATGATTGCCTTCATTTCAGCTGAAAGAGTAATTCCTGTACAGTTAGCTCTGTGCAATTTATATACAGATGATGCACTGTAGACACTTATTTGCATATCCATTAACATGAGAATGCTTTGGAGGGAATGCCAACAAAGCAGTTGAAAGACAGGGATTCTTTGGGTTCCCTTTTTACAAGTCCTCCCTAGTGTTTGATGTGGACTTGGAGCATTCCAGGGAAGTGGACTGCAAGGTTCCACATCTCAGCATAACAGATGCCCTTCCAACTAAAATTATGGTAAGAGTGGGATGATTGCAACCACTGGGTAATACTATATAATTATACTTACACATGTTGGGTCCTTCAGAGAAGACCTGAAAATAATTATTTTTAATTAGACGTGGTCTGGCGTTTTGTCTGCGTTACAGACTGTGAGCACTTTGTGTGGGCTGGTGGCTTGGACTTGTCTGTCAGCAGTGAAAGTACATCCCCATCCCACCAAAGTGAATTCGTTTGTGTGTGTGTACACATGTGAAGTTGGAAGCATGGACTCATTTGATGTGGAAGTGAACAGCTTGAGGCTACCAGTGTCATAGGGGTTTTTTCCCCTTATTTAAGTGGAGTTCTTCTCTCTCAGTCTGTACTTCCCTTGAGATCAAGTCTGAGTTGTGTGACATTTTCTATCTGTTTTCTCTACCTCTTCATTTCTGTGTAGCTTCTCTTTAAGTCATCTCCCACAGTGTATGTCCGTGTGTTGTTCTGCAGTCATTGTCTACTGATATTTCTAATAGTTGGGGTTTTTTTGTTTATTTTGCCTAAATATTCACAGAAGGCCCTTGCTGATTTTCCACCTGACAGTCCTCTTTTTGTTCCCTGCCATTCAGAATGGTGAGAAGGTTCCAGAGTCTTTTCTCCTGATTGCTGTAGGGTCTGCAAGGAGGAGCAGCACTTTTGTGGGATATGAGGGTGTTGGGAATGTGCTGTGTTATTGGAGTGGAAAGGTTTATCCATCTCCTCGAGACTTTTACCCCATAGCTGGGAAATGCTGAAACCAAAGTGAAGCTTGGGCCCCTAAGGATTTTGTAAATTTAGAGACAAAATGTGACAAAATCAACGTTGAAAGAGGAGCAGAAATGTACATGAGAAGAAAATGCAGGGAGATATAAAGGGAACAGACTGAAAGCTTCAAGTGAGTGTGAGCTGTAGTTTAGAGAGGATACAATGCAGAAAGTGTGGGAGAAAAGAGCAGCCTTGCTAAAAGAAAATGCTTCTCCAGTAAAATGCACCTGTTGATTATGGCATGGAAGAGTTAAAGGTGCTAAAACTCCACAGGGCTTTAGTGGAATATAGCGCTTTATACTTGAAGTACAGCTTGCTGTAGAACATTTTCAAAGAGATTTGTTTCAAATGGTGCTTGATGTGGGTCAGGTGATTAAAACATGCTGCTCTGGGGAACTTTATTCCTACTAAGCGATGTAAATGACAGGTTGTTTGGTTTTTAACTCAGTGGATTCTGTTTTCTTGATGTGTAATCAAGTATGAATCTGAACACAAAAGGCAATTTTGTGTAAGCTAGTATTATTGGAAAGTGAGGGGAGGAAGCCCAAGAAACTGGTGACTCTTGTAATTCTCTTGTGTTGACTTTGAGTGTTTTGTGAAACCTGATTATAAACTTTCTGACAGCACTTACTGATTCCTAATTTTGCACAAATAGCTCTTTTATATCTTGTATACTAGGTGCTGCTAGTAGTTTTGGCACAGAGCTGCTTTTAGTGTTCCTTTAAAAAGCAAACTATTTATGCTTTATAGAGTCACTTAACATAGGTTTATCAGTGCAGCTACACTGATAAATTCCACTTGGATTCCTGCCATAACGTATTCTGTAACTAAGGTAGTACATGTGTAATTAAACTTCCTTGTTTCATAAACTTTCTTTACAAAATTTCATTAAACTGTGTTAAACTGCTTGACACCCTGTTGGTTTAAGTAAGCCAGCATCTCGAGATGCAGAAGGGGAAGTAGCTCAAGTTGCAGCTATAATGATTTAATAAGATAGTCTGGTTTCATAGAGTGCCTTTCTGTCTTGGGTGCTTGTAGGAAGAATCACAGAATGTCCTGAGCTGGAAGGGACACACAGGGATAATCAGTCCAGCTCCTGGCCCTGCACAGGACACCCCAAGAATTCCACCGTGTCCTGAGAGCATTGTCCAAACATTCCTTGAGCTGTGTCAGGCTTGGTGCTGTGAGCACTGCCCTGGGGAGCCTGTTCAGTGCCCAGCCACCCTCTGGGGGAAGAACCTTTTTCAAATATCCAACATAAACTCCCCTGTGAAGTGGTAAAGTTGTATTATATGCAGAAAATCAGATGATTGAAGATATTGAGCTTTAAATATGTGGATTTTTTTCTAAATTACTGGAATAGTAGTTGTAAACAGTACTCCTGTATGAGGCACTTGAGAAGCATCTTCAATGCAATTTTATTTTCCTTGGTGTTCACATACAAGGTTCTTTTTAGAACAGGATTTGGTTTTATTCCTGTGGGTGATGCTGGCTGTAGGAGCCTTTTTTTTGTATGAATGCATCATTCAGAAATGACTGGACATGACTGTCGACTTGTCATAGGCTCTGAAGAACTTGGTAGGAAGTAAACAAAGAAAGAAATGTGGGCTGGCTGTCTACATGCACACAGTCTTTTGCTACTGGCTTCTGTAGTAGTTGGATATTTGATAATTTAATGCTGGTGAAGGAGTGGAATGCCAGGCTCAAAATGCCAGTCGGAATAGACCATAAGGATTTGCATCCATTGACTAGAGGCTTCAGGAAGGAAATGGGAAGAGTGCAAGGTTGCTAGATGGCAGAGAGATGCTGGGTGATTGACAGCTGGCAGAGAGATGCTGGGTGATTGACAGATGGCACGAGGGGAGAATCCCTGCAGGGGGTTTGGGTCTGCGTGCCACAGGGGAGCTCTGGGCAATGGAAATATTTTGAAAGCCTGCTCTGCAGCAGAGAATGTTTCATTCCTGAGACATTCTCCAGCTGATTGAGGGTTGGGATGCTTTGAAACTTACTCTTGCAGTGATTCTTTCCTGCCTGTAGCTACAGCTTTAATATTGAGAAGTAGTGGAATTGCTGCTTTTTCCTTTGTTACTTTTTCTTCTGATAATGTTTCCTCAGTTTCCAGTTTCATGTTAGTTATTGAGATTTCAAGTTTCCCTATACTTAAGTAAATACCGGTTTTCTTTTTCTTTCTTCCCTGATTCAGTTACTGAAATCATGAATCCTGTGTATAGCCCTGGATCTTCTGGGGTTCCCTATGCAAATGCCAAAGGAATTGGTTATCCAGGTAAGCAACTCCATTTTCTGACGAGTTTTGGTTACACTGCTCTTTGCTGATGATCAGGAAGAAATATTCACTTAGGAATGCCCTCATGTAAATCTGTTTTGGGATTGGAATGAGGTTGCTTTTAAATTTAAAAAAGTGCCATTTCAAGAGTGATGTTATTTCTTCTGTTATATTTCTAACTTCAGTATCTCTTCCAATGCAGCTTATTTTAGGAGCTCTAATAATTACACCCTGCAAGAAGAGGAGGCAATCTATTTCTGCTGCCAGTTGACTGGCACTGTTAACCTTTCTATCTTCTAATTTTTGTTCATGCTGTCTGTTCTCTGACTGCCCAAAGCATGGCATCAAAGGTGGGATCAAGAAAATGACCAAAAAGTGTTTTTGAAATGGCAATATATTTAATTTCTTGTTTTATCTGTTTCTCATTGATTTAAAGTTTCTCATCAGGTTTTTCCCCCCCCTCATCTCCTAATGTTGGTGTAAGGGGGCTTCATTTTTGATGTCTCCATTTTCTGAAAGCTGGTTGAGGCCACATTTGGTTTGGACAGAACTTTCCAGGAAGGCTGAAGAGATCCTGTATTCCTGTGGGAGATATTTCAAGCAGCATGTCTTGATGCTGTCTTTTTTTCCTGTTATCTCTGACAGAAGAGAGTTTCCATCCTGGGAGAGGCTGCAGGGTCTTTTCAGCTTTGTATTTCCTAAGAGGTTAAACTTCTTTAGCTTTTACAGGGAGGCTGTTTTGTGATCTGGTTGATGTCTGTGTTGGGAGGCAGAAATTAACCTGTGCTGTTACAGTTTATATTCTTGATGTCTGTACTATATTTTTCTACTGATATTTACCATTCTTGAGTGTTTTTCTTCTTGGGTAATGCACTAGAGTTCCTGTGTTCCTCTTCTAGTTTTCTCTGTTCCTCCTTCTAAATAGTGGTGCATAAATGAATTCTCTTTATTGGCTTGATTGTCTCAAAAGCATTTTAAATTTATATTTTGCTTTTCATGTTCCTCAAACTAGTGTGCCCTTCTTGATTTTTACAGTATTTATAAGGGAAAACTCAAAATGTGTTGAAACGTTTAAGTCTGTTGAGTGACTGGAATGGTGCAGTAATGAATTGTAAAGCTGACACTATGTAACCATAACTCCTGCAGGATGGTTTTACTCTCTGGAACTTTTAATTATTTGCATGTCTGAGTTATAAAGGCTGTAGTAATCTTATAAGGCAAGCAGCAGAGGCTCACTAATTAATACAATATATGGGACAGTTGTTTCTATATTTATAATAGATTGCTTTTTCCAGCCTTTCTTTTGCTTTAGATAAAGATTATTATTGATTATTTGAATATAACTTCATATCTCTATTCATTTTCTAAACCCAGATTTATATTAACCAGGTTTTCATTTGTACTTACAAGCACCCACATGTTGCATTGAGGCTCTTGTACTAAACTAAGTTGTACCTTAATTTATTTAGGAAAAAATACTTTTGCGGATTCATAAATAGCAGTTTAAACAACATTACAATCTTTTATTCTGCTACTGTATATACTAGACTATATATTAAATCGTGTAAGTACTTAATATTTGGCAGTCTATGTAACTAAAATTTATGGAATTGAAATAGAATTGTTACAGAAGTGCCTTAACTGTCATGCTGCAATATGGTTACTTATAATTCTCCCTTGCAGCAGTCATTTGGTCAGTTCACTCAACTGTGGCCCTTAAATTCAGCTTGGTCAATAATGTATTACACCATTAGATAGTTTGCTGAGTTGCCTGGTCCAGGCTTTGAGACTGTGGAATAAATACAAAGCACTTCCTCTAAAATGAAAAGTAGACTTGCATTTTAGGGTTTTTCAAAAAAATATTGCGTGACTAAGTCCCCCTTCTTTGCCTCTCGTAATTTGGAAGCTATAGATTCTCCACGCAGAATCATTGCATTTACATGGGTTGCATGGCAATAGAAAGTGAGGAACACAGCAGTAGGTGGAATGCATTATTGAAAGGCAATGTGTTTCTAAAGCTGTTGCATATTTAATAACAGTTTATATTATACTACACCTGTTTAAGGCTATTGGATAGTTTTACAGCAGAGAGAAATCAATATTCAAATGTTCGCATGTGGATGGAAGCTCCTTGTAGAATTTAAACTGCTGCTCGTTGTAGTTACGTTTTTCACCAATGACCTGTTTCTTGAGTAGCTCAGAGTGTTCCACAGTGCAGCTAAAGCTGTGAAGAAAGAAAGAAAGGACTGAAAATGTTTCCCACATCCAGTGGTGCAGATGTGTTGTGTGTTTGAGTAAGGTAAAGCTGTGCTGAAGCTTTCCACCAGCAGCTTATGAGTCTGAAAACTGAAGAGCTATTTACACTCTGAAAAGTTGTTACAACTTGGTGATGTTATTTTTAACTTTGGTTTTTAAGCCTAATGCTTTTCTTAGTCTTATCCATGCTGACCACCTAATAGTAGTGCCAAGTGTGTGTCACTTGAGATGTTTACAGAGTGCTTTACCGAACTGAGTTAGCATATATGGTTCTGAGCTAAGTCATTGTTGGGAGTAGTTGCTGAGGACTCTGGGATTCATAGTGAAATAAAAGCCCTTCAAATGTGAATAGCAGTTTAAAACTTAAGTCTGACAGTGGATATGCAAATATTAGTTTCCTTTTATCTGAAGAAGCTGAAATCTTTATATGTAGAGAGCAGAACGTGATAGTAACTCCATCTTCATGAATACAGACATTACTTGGTTTTACAGATTTGAAAAATACAAATGGGTTCTCGGGAAAAGTAATAGCTATGATTAATTCAGAAATTTCACTTACTAAATCTAAACAAGCTTCGTGTCTTCCAAGTAACGAGCTTTTGCTAATGCTGTGCCCTACACTGGAGTGTATCACAGTGTTCTCTGGCGCAGGAGTGTTTCACTGTCACTTTGCCAGTACCTCTGTGAGTCACTCGTTACTGTTGTCACAGCGTGTGTCTGAAACTGGGGAGCTTGTTTGATACTTAGTGTAGTAGCAAATTTGTGTCAAATTCAGCAAGCAGTTTCGACTGCCACTGCTTTGTACTTTCTGCTTGAGATAGCTCTGATCTGGAGAGTCAGAGTCACTCTAACTTTTAAGGATTTATTTCTGTGAAAAAGCCCATTCAGATAAGTACTGTATATACATCACACCAGCAGGGAGGAGTGCAGGACAGTTACACAAAATTTTGTTTTCCAACTAAAGAGTTCCTTGGCCAATAGAGATCACTGAAAGAGGAGTGTAAGAGAGAATGGACTTGTGAAACCATAGCTGTTCCCTTCACTTAGCATTCATCCTCAGAGGGCTTGGGAGAAGAGGATTGCAGTGTTGTATTTGAGGAGGTGTGATCAAAGGCTGTTTACTTTTACCACAGGGTAAAGATGTGGAGTGAGAGCTTTGAGAGTAAAGTCAGTCTAGAAAATAACTGTGGTGTGTTCTTTCTTGTAGCTGGCTTCCCAATGGGCTATGCAGCGGCTGCTCCTGCCTATTCCCCCAACATGTATCCTGGAGCAAATCCTACCTTCCAAACAGGTACGTGGAACTGGGATGTCAGAGCAGGAACCTGACATTTGCAGCTGGTTAGAAGCAAGAAAGAGGAAAAGCTGTAGGGGCTCACAATAGCACTTGTACTGTGGGATAAGTTTTATGTGACCTTGAATATGACTCGTAAGGAATCATCTGAGAAATGAAAATTGTTATGATCCTAAGTCACACTGCATGCACCTTCCATGAGGGAGCAGCTGAGGTTTTAGCTGTTGTTTCTGTATTTCCGGATGATCCTTGAGGTTTGCATTGCATTTCCCTTCACTGCTTCCTACATGGTGCTGCTTGCTTTGCATCCTAGTGGTCATTTCCAGATTGCTGTTTTTTCTTCTGTTATCTTCAAAATTACTCTTTTTCATCCCTTTCTTAAATCTTGACTTTCCAAGTACAGCTTGCTGGCTTTTGACCTAAAAATTGTCTTGCACAAAGCATGGTTGCTGGGTAAAACTGATTGACTGTTGTGGACACAGAACAAGGACTTAGGTAACTGCACTTAAATGTGTGTCATTTAAGAAAGGGAACAGGATGAGCCTAGGAGAAGGAAGGTGGAAAAATGGTCATGAAAAACAAGGCATTCACCAATTTTTGTGTAGTTCTGTTTTCACTAATAGAACATGCTTTTAATGTGCTAATCTTTGAAACAAAACAGAAACTGGTAGCATTTAATTTACTTTAATTAAAGAAGGAACGTGCACCTGATACAACAGTAATCTCCCTATGGTTATTTTGTATAGGAAGGAATTCCTTGCATTGCTTTAATGTAGAGCTGGGCATCTTTAGAACTCTTTCCCTTCCATGTATTATTCCAGTTTTCCAGAGATCCATGTGGCACATAACCAAGTTTCTCCCTGATTGCCCTTCTGTGATTTATGGCAATAGGAAAGGATTCTGCCTGAAACTGGGGTGCTTATGTTGTGGAAGCTTGCTTGGTGTTGGAGTTCAGTGTTTCTAATGAATGGACTTAACTACAAGGAAACTCTTAATGGTGTGGCAGCAATTACTGAGGGAAAAGACTCATCTAAAATGTTTGCCTGCAGAACCTGTTAAAAGAGTGTGTTGCTTTCCTTGAAACTGTCTGGGATTCCAGACAGTACAACCTCTGTCACTGTTCAGTTTGCTGCTTAGGGGCAGAGTGAGTGTAGACTCACACTTTGTCTTGTCTTTGGCCTTGAATTTAAGGTAAGGAAACAGATTAATGTTATAAGTTCCAGGAACTAAAAAAAAAAAAAAATCTGTCCCATGGCTGGGTATTGCCACTGTGCCATATCATATTTGGGGATGCCAGCTTGTATCTGCACTGGATGGCTTCAGAACTTACTCCAAGAGTCAGGTTCCAGGGAGAGCAGTTCTCATCAGGGTATAACACTCAGCTCTGGTGACAGAACCCCACATGCCTTTATTACTGTCAGGCCCTTCAGTTTCACTGCCTTCTGTGCTGCCCTGCATTTATCCAGCAGCTGTGCTGAGGGGGAGCTGTGGGCTTTGATTCCAGGATCAGGTAACTGAAAGGTAGCTCCAGTCTTAGGACAGGTTGCAGTTTGCAAATCCTGCTGCAGGAAGATGAGGCCAAGCTGCTTGGAATCAGTTCAACAAATCGTGGGAAATCTGGGGAAGATTCTTGACCTGTTAGACTGAATCATGTTGCAATATTAGTTTGCACTGATTAATCTTGGAATATGTCTCATGCTATATAGCCAAGTCAAAGAAAGAACCTTTTCACTTCTAAGAAAAAGCAATAAAGATGCATACAAGTCATATACTGTCATTGAATGTCATTAATTTTTTAAAAACCAGTGCTGTTAGTCTTTATTGCTGTTGAATAGGAAGTAAGCTTTTATTTCAGAACTAAGAATAGCTTTAATTTTTAGCTGCTCTTCAAGCTGTGAACAAAAGTTCAAAATGTACAGACCTCTGATTCAGGCAGATAACAACTTGGAGTACTTTGTCCCAACAGCTGGGATTTTTTTATATCTTTCTTAACCTTTGTGGTGTAACAGCTTGTTTGTAGAATCAAAGCTGTTGTAAATTCATATTACACAGCAGTGTTTGAATGTGTTGGGGAAGGGTGCTTTTTTACAGGAAAGTATCTTAAATTACTGTGGTTTTGACTTGTCCTGTCATTTACTGTTAAGGTCTTTGCTCCATATATGGGAGAAAAAAAATAAATGGGAAGGCAGAATACCTCTTGTGCAGATTTACCACTTTGCAAGAATGACAGAGAAATTGCCTGTGCAGCTGTATCAGTGGGTTTGTAGAATGGAAGTGGGCTTCACTGAGGACATGCTTGTAGTGATCCTTCATGTTCAGCATTTTGTAGCTGGGGTTTTCACCACAAATAGCTCCCCATACTAACAGAAGTTACTTCTTCAGCATGCTGTATGTGTGAAATACTTAGGATCTCTAAAAGCAAGGGTTCAGAGTAGGTGCTGTGGTGCAGCTTTTTGAAAGGTAATAAATTCTATTCCAAAGGAACAGTAAACCTGTTTCTTTGTTAGCTGAACAACTTTTAGTTTGAAGGATGTCATGAAATTGCAAGGAAGCCCAGATTTCTTCAAGAAGAGTGAAGGTCATGTGTCACCATGCTGTGTGCACAGACTGATTTTTGACAGCACAAATGCCAGTGTTCTCTCTGCTATACAACTTCAGATCTGTTCTCTGTACTGAAGTCAGCCCATTCCAGACAGTTTTTAAAATCAACCTAATCTCTACTCTGATAGTCTCATTTTTTTTTATTTATAATTATCAAGTGTCTGTTCTTCCTTGCACTGCCCTGGTGCTGGTTTGTTCAATTCCAGTTAACTCCAAATTGTACCTGTGTCTGTTTTGTCTCCTGGTGTGGTAGAACTGCGTGAGATCCAAGATCTTTTCACAGCAGCACAGGCAAGGGCCTTGATGGTTTGTCCAGGCTAGGTCATGCCTGTTGTTTGCTACCCTGAGTGTTACTGCTGCTGAGGTGTTCATATTCCCACTTTGGCCATAGAATAATCTGTGGAGTGTAGTATGCAGAAACATTGTAAATATATATCTCTCTCTCACAATCTCCTCCATGCCTCCTCAAGCCCTTGTTCTGACCCTGAGACCTTGTCTGATTAAGGCTGGAGAAATTATAGAAAAGCAGGGTCTGAGCCAGCAGTTTCTACCTATGCCTGTAAAAATTCAACAGTTCCAAACATTTACAAGACAGGCTGATTTTGTGGGCCTTGTAATAGGAATGCCAACCACTTTCTGGTGGCATCTTAAGTTTTACTGTAAAGTATAAAAACAATTAAGTGATGTTTAAGGATATATCTACCTATATAATACTCAAAAAGAAGATTTAAGGATCTTAAAACCTTCCAAGTCTAATTTGTAGTGGTGCTGAACTTTGCAGTGTTTGTGTTCTAAAGGTACAGCATCTCATGTTTATTTTAGCCAGTTCAAAAAACAAATAGAAACAAAGGTGAGTTGAGGTAGACGTTGCAGATTTTGTCTCTGGTCTCTGAAAATCCATCATGGAGTCTTTACATGATTCTAGCTTTTGAAATTCATACTCTTGTGTATCATCTCTTACAGCAGACTGTTTGACTGCTACTGTGTGTTGCCAGATTTGGGGATGTGTGGAGAATTCACTGACACTTACATGTGCCGAGTCCTCCTATGTAGGGATGCTGCCTAATGTGCCAAATCCTGCTATTTAATGATGCTATTACGAAAATGCCCTTTTTGCCCCATATCCATAGACTTGAAAAATAAATTGAGCAAGTATACAGATAACTTTGCATGCTTAGTTGGCACAGTTAAATACTATTTCCAGACTGCTGCCAGTATTACGTAAATGATAGACCTTGTGCTTGGATATTGGGGCTAACTTACCAAGTATTCACATGAAGCTGGGAAATAGGAAAATAGTTTGGGAAGCAGCGTGCTGCTGAGTGTTTTGCACAGTTTAATGCAGGTGTCTCTGTTGCAGGTTACACGCCAGGCACCCCGTACAAAGTGTCCTGTTCCCCCACCAGTGGGGCAGTGCCGCCGTACTCGTCGTCACCCAACCCCTACCAGACTGCCGTGTACCCGGTCCGAAGTGCCTACCCCCAGCAGAACCCATATGCACAGGTAATGGCTGCATGGCTGGCCTGGTTTTGCATTAAATTGACTTTTGGTAAAGAGGAAAAACAATGGGCAAAGCCAAAACATGGCTCTTTGTGCAGCACTGTGTGCGCTCCCTGTAATACCTGTGTGAACTCTTCTAACTTCTCATCGCATTCACTTCTTTGTGCGTGGAGAGAATTTTTAGCTGCCTTCAGCAAATACAGTGATTTTATGTGTGTGCAATTTTATATTCTCTCTTACATGCCAGTTACTCAGCACTTACTGGTGATGTATTCAGTCTTTGAAGAGGCACTAAATTCAGCAGTTATCAAAATGTACTGGATCCTGTAACTACAATATCCTGATTTTTGTTTTGTCAAAAATTGTCGTAATTTTTTTTTACAAAGTTTCTGTTGTAATTTCAGGGATTTACCAAGTCTTGTGCTAGGCAAGCTGTTGAAAACTATTAGAAAGGATAGAATTAAGACACTTCAGTAAAAGTGATATTTTAGGGAAAAGTTGGCCATCTTTTCGTAGTGGAAACTCACCTGGCATGTAAGCTGTAGAGGAAGAGGATTAATAAGAATGTAACAAGCTTTATTCAGTCTGCTTAGTGTACTTGGATTTGCCAAAAACATTGGATTCTTTAACTAAAAGCAACTGAATCAAAAGTTATGAAACAATGAGAAATGGATTAATCTATGAAAAGAATCAAAATGAAGGGAATGAAAGACAAATGAGCCCTTATTGTTGAAGACATAGTCAACATCTGTCTGCTAAGGTCCCTACTTCAAATGTTATGCTAAATGCCTTAAAAAGGGATAAAATGTTAATTTGCAAGTGAAACACAGTAATAGTTGAAATAAATGTTTCATCTTCTGCCCTGTGAATTCATTGCATCTTTGGAGTAATACTTTTATTTTATGATACGTTTGTGAAAGAAGCTATCATTTCTCTGCCCCGGCAGATACACTGTAATTCCTCCATGTCCTGTTTTTTTTCTCCCAACAGCAAGGCACTTACTACACACAGCCTTTGTATGCAGCACCACCCCACGTAATCCACCACACCACAGTCGTGCAGCCCAATGGAATGCCAGCAACCATGTACCCTGCTCCGATCCCACCACCCCGAGGGAACGGGGTCACCATGGGCATGGTGGCTGGGACAACCATGGCAATGTCAGCAGGTGGGTGCACTCAAACTGTTCCTTTTTCTCAGTGTAGCTCTCCTGTGAGCCCAGGGTGCAGCACAGCTACATTATAAAAATGTGATGCCACGGGAGTACTTGACAGAATCATACAAACGTTAGTGCAGAAGGACTTGTGCAGATTGTGTGTCTTCTGAATGAGTCCAGCTAGGTCAGGGTTTGTTCATTGATCACCTCTAAGGATGGAGGTACCACATCCTCTTTTCAGAATTAGTTTTTCTTCTTATCTGTAGAGAATATCACTTACTCTTGCACCCTTTGCTTCTCATAATTCCTGTGTCAGGAGTGTGACTTCCTCTTCCCAATGCATTTTTCTGTGCTGGTGGAAAGCACCAGCCTCTTAGAGCTGAGGAAAATGCAGAGTTCTGGGCCTACCCAGACCTTCCTGGTCTTGAGATACAACACTTCATGTGTTTACATGGTCCTCTGTGCATGGGAAGTGGTTGGGGATGTCTCCTTCCTATTGCCGCAGTCTTTTGGTGATTGTGTTTTGGAGAGAGGGGTGTTTAACCAATAATTCAGTCTCATCTGTGAGTGTTTGCTGAGGGGGGTCATGCTTTGTTACTCACTGGGTGTTAACTCACAAAGAAAAGTCCCCGCTCACTCCAGAGACGCTAATTTGGAAATCTTTCAAAAAACAAGAGCCATAGGTTTGTTTCAAGATTCTGGTTTCTATCTTGTCAAAGTAATAATTTAATTTGAAAAACCTCAAAAGAGGAGTTAGGTGTCACAAACTGAGCTAACATTAGAGCTTCATTTGTGGGGAAAAAGCCTATCTGTAATAATGCAAACAAGAACTAATTTATTCTGATTTATCAGTCATGTTATCTCTACCATCAAATATTCTTAATGGCATGTAAAGCCTGCTGTGGGAAGAGTTGCTTATGCTGCACGGTTTCTGCTGGAGCTATTTTTGAGTAATGAATATCTTTGTATGCATTGGCCTAAACATCCACTGGGCTAAAATGGCCCCCTGGCATAAAGGGTTGAAGAAGATTGGGACTGGAATGCAAAATGATACTGATAATTTTGCAGATGAGCAAGTTGTAATTGTCTGTAAAAAGAACTTGTTATTTTCTCCCTTCCCCCTTTTTATTTTCTATTTTTTTTCCTCTCTAGTAGAATTTCTGCTGATTGCAATACTGTTCTCTTCATTCCAGGTACTTTGTTGACAACTCATTCCCCAACTCCAGTAGCCCCTCATCCAGTTACTATGCCCACGTATCGGGCTCCAGGAACACCAACCTATAGTTATGTGCCCCCACAGTGGTGATCATCCTGGCAGTCAGTGTAAGTTCCATGGAAAATTGTTTCTCTTTTTTACAAACAGCAGCATTGCAGGTTTTTCTGGGGACTTTTTGCAGATGGTGAGCAATGGGGGGTGCTTCTACAGTATTCTAATTGGGCAGGAATACTCCAAAATCCTGCTGGGGTTTCTTCAGTGGTCTCTGTCTTCACAAGTCATGAATCGTTTTCATGATGAGTGATTGTCAAATATGAAAGAATGAGACTTAAGTTGGCCTCATTAAAATACATCTGGAATTAAATATATTCAGTATTTTGGAATCATTGGTAATTGTTGAATTCAGCAGTACTGTGATTCCTGAATGAATGTATTTGATTTTGTAGTCGAATTATCTATGATTGGCTAAATATGCAGGCAAGGTGTTTTGCTTTGCTCAGAGGGTGAATATTCCTCACAAGCTGCTGAAACAGATAACGTTGAAATTATTTCATATATTCACTCTGTTTCAGGTAAATATCAGTTCATACTTCATGCAGTCAACATGGAAAAAGCATTTTTAGTGTGAACCAAAATTTAGATCGTGGTTTTCAAGAAAAGTAGTTTAATTTTGAAATCTGCTATAAAGTGGGGTGGATTTTGGAGGTGTAATTTGTGTCAAACTTGACACAAGGACTAATGTTTTTGTGATACCCACTTCATTTCTGGTTTGTTTAGTTATTTTTAGCTTAAGTTAAAAGCAGCTTAATTTGAAATAATGACTTGTCAGACCAACTGAACGTGAAATGTTCACCTTTAGTCCATTTAGTTTATGACGAAAGTTAACTTTGTTGTAACTTTCTCTGGATCTCTGTTTCAGCTGTTAGAAGTACAGAGTTCTGAGCTTGCAGGTGACCATTCTTTTTGAGTTAGTAATGTAGCAGCCATTTCTCATTTTGCTGTGATGCTGCACAGCTGTCTGCAGATCTGAAATATTGAAGTATTTCAGCCAATAGTCTCACATTACATGAATATAAGAAGTGAAAATTATGCTGGGAATAAACAGCTGGTAATTAAATTTAGCACGAAATACCTTCTTAATACTGCATCTTGTACATTAAACACAATGGTGGCGATGACAGAAAGCTGGACTGGGCATGACAAGAGCAAGTCCATGTAATGTGTTCTTAGCCCAGAACCTGTCAGGTGGCAGGAGAAGTGCTAGGGTAACATTATTTGACACTTTACATTTGTTGGTGTATGTGGTGCATGCAATGTTAGTGTGTTCTGCCACACTCAAATAGTATTTCACCTAATTGAGAGTATTTCCTACTCTTTTCCCCCCTCTTAATGTAGGTTTAAAGATGGGAGATATGCAATCAAGAAATTGAGGTTTAAAAGTTGGTGCTGAAGCCCTCATGCCTCCAACCAGGACTTTCCTTCTGAATGCTTTCAACACTTGGCTAAACACTACTAATTCCTGATCACTGAAGATTTTCCAGTGCTGCATATCTTACATCTTGGAACTCCAGCAGTTAGTCTTAAAGCAAATCCTGTTTTGTGGACTGTCTTGCAATTTTTTAGCTAATTATAATGATAAAAAGGGAGTATAAATTTATTCTGATCCATATCTAGTTGAATGCATGTTAAAACACAAAAACAAAGCTTGCTCAATCTACCTGCAGTGACTGATGCAAAAACCATCATATGCAAATCCAAAGGAACCGAAAAGTATTTTACAACTTGTATCACTAATGCACTGTTGTAATGTATGCAGGGTCTGACAAGGTAGAATCATGAAAGTGAGTTTCTTTCTACAATACCATAACATACATTAGATGAGTGCTTCAGCCTGTTTCAGGTTGATGGAGTTGCCAGTTTGAAAGGGGCATATTTTTATTTAAGTGATGTGTTCTTTTCGAATTCAGCTGATAAATTGGAGTGACTGGAAAAGGAGTCAGACAAGCTGTAGAAATCCCGCACACGATTAGTTTACTTCATGCCTTTTCATTTTCATTGTATGGAATCAGTGTTATACAGATGTTCTTAAGGATCAGAATGAAATGACAAAGGTAATGCTGTGTGTGCCAGTAAATAAGGCAGACTTCCCTGAGGCAAAACTGGCTCTTAGGAATAGTAGGAGGTGGTATCACCTGCATAGTGAATAGCATGTCCTGGGGAGATTTCTATCCAGTGCTATCTTTCAGATAATGCAAGGTGTGTCAAAGTGAGACTGCCACACAGACTAATAGAAGAACACTTCCTTTTAGTTCTCAGTTGAGCAAATTCGTGCTGTTTTTCATAAAGAATGTTGTAGTCAGTTGAAAACGTATGTGCAGTTGATCCAGCTTGCTTTCCAGAAACTTAAGAAGTGCAAGGGCTTTCTGCAACAGAGTTCAGCTGCATGTTATTCTGAGGAAAGCTTGTGTGCCTGATGAGTATGTTAAAGGGGAACAAATCATTTTAACACAATTTCCTTATTATTTACTTGCAGTTTGGACTATGGATACTCTGTAGTAGGGCTGCCAGAATATAGAGGGTTTAAATAGCAGTTTCGTTTTGGTTTTTTTTCATGAAAATATTTGTAATTGAAGTAGGAGCCATTTGTTGGTTACAGCCTTTTGATGTGTTTTCTTAGTATTTTCTTTTTTTTTTTACTTCCTAAATTGCACTTGGAAGCACGTAAAATAAGACTCGACTGCAGATTAGCATTTCATTGCAATGAGTCATTTGTGATATTCTTTCTTGCAACTTCAATTTTTAGTGTACCTCAAAGCAAATGCTGTGGGGATAAAGGGCTAGCCTTGGAACCCATTTGTATACCAAAATCGTTATGGGGGAGATTTTAAATTTTTAAATTTGAATATTGCACATTAAAACCGAGGTTCTTCTTAAACCTGCTTGATTTACAATTCCAGAAAGATGCAATTTTTTTTAATACATTCTGCCTGCAATAAATTATGCAGTAAATGGATACAAAATGTTGTTCCCTTTTAAGCATTTACACAGAGGTATATCAGGCTGTCTTGTTCTCATAGGTTAACTTCCATTCAGAATTGAATTTTTTGAATTTGTGTATCTTAGTTATGCTTTGTTTTGGGGTGTTCTGCTCCTGTACAGGTTTGGCAGCTGATTTGGGGTAGCATCAGTGCTGATTTAGTGCTGCCATCCCATTACTCTGCCCTGGTGAGAGGCTTGTGTACCTTCATACCCCATTGGTGGTTAGAGCCTTCAGTAACTTTATTTTTTACAGTAAGCACTCTGTATTTTGTACCCTTTTTTTTTTTTAAATAAAGTTTAGGTTTATTTTGCATGAATCACTGTCAGTGGATGGCCCCCTTATTTCTAATGCCTTGAACATAACTATGTTGTTGGAATAAGTAACTTTCAACCTTACTCATGAGCACTTACTGCAGCTTAGGGATTTCCATATGTTTTTATATGGAGCAGAAGATTACCCAGGACAAACGTAGTTGAATCTGTACTGCTTTGTTGTAGTCTGTGTAACAATTCCATTTGTGTGTTAGATTTGCAGCTGTGATCAGTCAGGTGTGGCAGAGAACAGTGAGCACCCACGCAGGGAGCTCATCCTGAGTTGGTTCTAACCAGGAGCTGAGGCTGTGTTGGGGAGGAGCTGTGAGGGCCAGGCTGGAAATTTTGCTGTCTCCTGTCTCATCACCATAAACTAAAGTCATAGGAGAAAAATTCCATGAATGCTGCAATAGAGAAATAGTTAAGGAATGAATATAACTTCCTATATATTTGCTCTGACTTCAGATTCCTCAACATCATCTTGGAATTGGTCTCCGTGTAGTATTCCATAACACTTAGGCAGTCTCACTTACTTGAGCACTTTTTTTCCTAAGTTGCATTATGGGATTCATCCAGGAGGGAGAAACTGTACCTTTTTCCAAGGTACTGCACCTCCCAGTCCTGAGCAATTCTGATCCTACTGGGAGGCTGGAGCTTGTCTCCAGGAGTTATTCTGAAAAGTAACCAAAAGCACAGTGCAGGGGGATGGGGGAATATGTGTATATATAACTATCTTAATGGTATTTTGTTGCAAATAGTAGAAAGCATGGATATAAAACTGCAGTGGGGGAAACTGTACATCATTAAATAGGCGTTTACACAGTGAGGGTCTTATGAAACATTCTCTCCTGCTTTTTATATAACATTCCCTATTTAGAATTCCTTTATAAATGAAAATGCAGTGTGTTTGCACTAGAGCTCCTCAGCAAATGAAAAGAGCTAGTGCAGTAGAGACATTTCAGATCAAGCTTCTCTTTAAAAAAAGAAAAAAAAAAACTTTTATGGCAGCTTTATATGATTAAAAAAAATACTACTATGAACCTGGAACTGAAAATAACTGTTGCAGCAATAACAAAGAGAAGTCCAAGAAATTTTTTTTTTAATTCAAATTTCAGGTGTTGCGTCTAGATAAAGTATTTTTTAAAAACCAAGGTATTCCCTATGTCAGTAACATCTGATGAAAATGTCTTTTAAATGTAGCAGCAGCGAAAGAAAAATGGCTAATAATTGGCACCAAAAACACATAGCCCTAGTCAGTGTGGTGGTGGTTAAATGAACACTAGGAAGGAAAAGAGACACCTACTGCTAGATGTTGTTTATGCTTGTTGTAACCCTCTCCTGTTTGGAGTTTCTAGGAGACACGCAGGAATGCTGTTGAAGAAAGCTTCGTTTTGAGTGTACTATGCAAGTTAATGCTTAGATGCAGTGGTAGATGAGAAAAAGTCCTTTATTTTAGTTGAAGTTCTTCCTTGTATTGCTCCATCCACTGGAAAAGCTAACCAAGCAACAGAAGCAAACCACCACCCATCAGTAGCAGCGTGTGTTGGTGTTGTGAGGAGAGCTGATGGTGCAGAGCTGAACACCAGGGAACTCAGCACTGGCTGCTCTCCATGGAGCCCTCTGCCTGCACTGCTCTTGGGCAGCAAGGCAAGAGCATTGACTTGGAATGAGTGATTCAGCACTTGGATCAGTGCTTCAGCACAGTGTTCCACACTGCTCAGCTGGGGTTTGCTCAAATAGGTAAGCACAGCAGTCTGACACCACTGCCTAACTCTAGGGTCAAACCCATGCAGGGGGGTAACTCCCACGTGTGTGAAACCTCCCATCTTAGGAACAGTGGTGAGCAATGGTGATGCTTCAGCTGGAGCTGGAGGCACAGGACAGAGCCCATGGCTGTGCCTGCTCTGTGGCTGTGTTTGTGCAGTGTCCCTTAGGAAACAGCCCTGATCCCCCCAGCCTGTTCCAGCACGTGTCAGCCCAGGCAGGCCCCTCAGCCCTGCGAGCCAGGCTTTGGGAAGGCTGCTGGTGATTGCAGCTCCTTCACATTGTTCTCATGAAGAAGTGTCACTTTCTAATCCTGTGTTGTGTCAGCTCTAGGCTTCCTGCAGAGCCCCTCCCGCTGAGGAGGTGAAATGCCAGGGGGCAGGAGCAGCAGCTGCAGCAGGGTCAGGCAGTTTGTGCAGGGCTGGCCCAGAGCTGAGCCTGGTTCCCATCTCCTGGGGGGACTCTGGGCATGCTGGAGCCTCTGCCCAGGGTGCTGAGGGCAGGCAAAGTGTCCTGTAGGCACCAGAGAGGGAAGAGGAACAGTGCTTACCTGGGGACAAGAAACCTCTTCTTGTGCAGGTTGCATATAACACTGAAACATCTGAATTTCACACGTAGTGAGGGTCCAGTCCTGATTTCTAAATCTAGACAATTCATGGGCCCTGAAGTTTCAACATCAAGGAAACGAACATGACTTTTCTAAACTGGTTGTGACTTTTGGGCACTTAGCAGGCAAACTGGAAAAGCTTTTTTAGCTGGCTGCTGTACAGACTTGTTTTAAGTAGAAGGGATTTGTTAGTGAGTTTTTTTAATTGTAATGCTATTATTGGCTGCCCTCCTGTCTTAAGATCTAAAAAAGTGAGTGCATGCAATGGAAGTACAAGAGGCCCCAGTAATAGTTCCCCATGTTTGTTATGAAATAGACACAGGTTTCCTTTTTATGACTTTTTTTAAAACTGTCTTAGGAACAGTTGTATTGGTACTTTTTTTTTAAGTTTAGGTCAATGTTGTCTTCCAGAATAAGTTTTAAGGCATCACTCACTCCTGCATTGAACTATCGTATCAACACAAAGAGTGGAGATTCCATTCTGAGCCAGTTCAATTGTGAAAATTCATACTTTTTTTATTTTTTATGCAATTCAATGAGTAGATGAGCTCAAGTTTAAATTCTTAAAAGCACGTTTATTGTAACAAGAATTGTTATGTATTAATACTTCAGTTTTCAATAAAGATTGACTTGTGTTGCTTATTGTGGTTTCTTTCCTACTGTCTTTGGTGACATCCTTCCAGAAAACATTCTGTGCTGGAGAACAGTATGGTACATTTAAACTCTTCAAGCTGATGGAATCTGGTTGATTGATGCATGCAAAGCAAAATGTTGAAATGGGTTTCTCAGTAAGGTTTCTTGATGCCTAACAGAGCACAGTGGCAAAGGGAATACGCTGCCCTAAGCTGTCCTGTCTGAGAGTGTGGTAAAGATGTGCAACCCTGCCTTGTTCCCTTTTTGAGACATTTCCTGGGGTTTGAGAGGTTTTATTTTATAGCTTAAAACAAAGGAAATGGAACAGATGTAAAATTTGACAATACTTCAGCATTTGCTTCATACCAAACCCATGCTGTTTGATTGGAGGGGTGACAGGCCCTGAGCATAAAGCTGTTATAAATCAGTATCTTGAGTGTTCCCCAGAAGGAAAAGAGCAGAGTAGGTGTGAAGTGTGGGTAATTATCCTATTTCTTTAGTGTGGGGGTGGTTGTAAAGCTCTAATGTTAAAATGGAATTATGTGTCTTTTGGGGGAACAGAACTAAGCTGCTTGAACTAACTGGCTATTTTCATTTATTGTAGGTCTCCAAAAATAACAATAACTTACTGGGTAACCTTCTGGAAAAATGCAACCCATGTGGAAGAGGAAGGTGCAACGTGACTGCATCAATCTGCAGGAATAGTGTTTCATTGTCAGGATTATTGCCACAGGTAGTTTGAAGTAGCTGAGCTTCTAAAATTGTAGTCAAGCATCAGGGATACCATGGACAGATTTTTTTCAGTGTGTTTTACCTCAAGCTAATTGTTGGTCAGTTATCCTGGGATTGCTTTCATGTTACAGGTAGATAGGTTTGGAAGCGTTTTTTGCAGGGCACTGCAGCTGATGAAAATTCATAATCCTCCACCAGTGGGTTGCTGAAATCTGGGATACTATAAAGGGAAAAGCTGTTCCTCAGAATGGTGCTGATCACTCCTGGGCTAGAGGGATTCTGATGGAGCTGCTCTCCTGGGAGTCTGTTCCTGTGAAACACAGCTTTGTATTCAGCACTTGTAAGGAGATGGTACTGAACTCTTACTATACAGAGTTTCTCTGATGATGGATCTAAATGTATCCCTGGAACTGCCAGAATGGTGGGTCAGTAATGGTTTCACTTTTCCCTTTTGCCAGATTGATTTTGCACTGGCAGTGTAATTAATGTATGTTACCCTCCCCTCACTGACCAGTGGCTGTTGGTTACCTGCTGTGAAGGTCAGATGGATTGATAAGAACTCCCTCATTTAGGGGCAGCTTTGAACACCTGACAGCAGCCAGAGCCCCTTCCAGGAAAGTTCCTGCTCAGTTAGTAGTTGGTAGAAATCAGGCAAGAAGATCTGAGTTTCAAGTTTTCCAGTAACTGGGCAAAACCAAAATCTGCTGTTTCTAACATCTTGCTTTAGATTCTAGACTCCATGGCTTGCTGTAAACAAAGTCAGGTAACAGAAATAATTTCACTGGTGAGCTCCCTTGGAGTCAGGAATGATGTACTCATTATTATTTGGATGGGAAGTCTTTTGTGTAGGAAATGTCAGTGCTGGAGTGGAAGGTGTTGCTGAATTGCATGGATGAAATGTGTGCCTCGTGTGTAGGAGGCTGTGCTCTCCAGGATTTGATTTCAGTATCCATCAGGCTATTAGCTATCCTGCCTTAATCATCCACAATAGAATGGAGGCCATGTGACAACTTCAGTTTTTTAATGTTTATTTTAAACAGCAGCCAGGAGTCTTTGGCAGCTGTGGGAAGTTGGGTCGTGTCCCAGGGGGAATGGCAGATGTAGAGGGGAGACTGCTGAGCCTCGTGGGTACAAGGAACCCCCCAGATGCAGTCCTAGGTGGGCTGAGATACTTCCAACACAAATGTGACAGAAGGAACATGACACTGAGCAGCTCAGCTGTCAGCTTAAATTGCCTCAGCTGGACCTTCATTTTTGGCTATAGTAATAATCTACTTCATGGTGTTCTACAATAGCTTTTTCTTTTCTGGGTAAGAAAGGTAAAATATGTGGACAAATTGATGCTTCAGAAAGGGGGAGGGGAAGACACCTTCCCCGAGTTTTGCTTTTGCCGGTTTTGTAAGAATTGTAATCATGTGAAGTTCCCAGCTGAGCTCAAATGCAGCTCTCTCTGCTTCAGTGAACACGTGGCTGTATTTGAGGGTAAGGTTTTTCTTGGTGGTGTGATTTAGATAGCAAGTATATTATTTCAGGTTACTGGAGGCTAAAGAAAAAAGCCACGAATTATTATCAAGCCTGGGTAATGAGTGGGTGCTGCTTAGGAGAAAAGGGAAAGAAGTAGGTGTGGAAGGATAGAAGGAACTCCCAAGCAGAATGCTGTTACAGAGCTGCTGTGTAGTCAGTGTTTAATGCTTTATGGGAGGATCACAGAATTATACAAGACTTAAAGTTGGTAGCTTGTTTATTTCCCATCTCACAACTGTAAATGTAAGCAGTCACACACAAAGGTACATGGCTCTGGGGAAGTACCACAGGTATTTCATGTGCACAGGCTGTGGAACAGGGAGCTGCTTTGGTAGCAACTTGTGCAAAAGAAGCTCAGGATGTGCAGAGAGGGAGGGCTGCAGGTACAGGGGGAAAGATGGCAGGAGTGTTAAGCAAAAAGAACAAGCAGCCTGCATTTTTCCTAGACGTGCCAGCACTGCCAAAGCCATGGGATTTTAGTCATGTAGCTTGTTAAGGAAATGAGTGGGAGACACCAGAGAAATAAGGTGTGAGATGTTAATGTCAAGGCAGGGCAAGCTGGGATTGCAGTGTGGCTGGGAGGGAGCACCGTTTGGCTTCTGCAGAGCCTGTAGCTGTGTGGCCCTGGCAGGGCGTGCAGGAGCTGTTTCTGTCTGGTGCCAGGTCCCACTGCCACCTTGCACTGCCTCCACTCTGACACAGCTGCACTGACTGGTCCTGCAGCCTGGATGATTGATTCCCTCCCCACTCTGTCCAACTAAAAGAGCACCACCCTGCCTTCAGGGGGTTAAAATCAGCTGAAAACGCTTCCATTTTTTTCAGGTAATTTTTATCCTCTATCGAAATTCTTATTCTTTAGCCCATTACTTACCTGAAGACCTGACCCTACAACTTTGCTAAGGCTGGGAGCTCTGGGACAGGGACTTTCTGCTGGTAGGCTGGTACAGGACATTAGAGTTGGTATTTTGGTTGGTACCAGTGTGGTACTGATGTCAGTTGAATGTCCTGCCCACTTTGGTAGAGAATGTGAGTAGCAGCAGGCACAGGCTGAGGCTCCAGCAGTTGAATGAGGTGTGAGTAGTTCCCTCCTTAAAGCTTTAGGAGTTCCTGTTCTACCGTATTCACTGTCCAGATGGGCACTGCAATGCCATAACCCTCATGAGCAGGAACGTGGTGAAACTCCACAGGAGAATTAAAACAATTGAAGGAGTAACAGTAAAGAAGAAATGAGCACTTGCTGGATGCTGTCCCACCTCCCAGGTGCCGACAGCTCCGGAGTCTGGGTGGCGAGTGGTGCAGTTTGAAAGACTGATACCTGCATACCAATCTTGCCACAGGCTTCTTGAATGATACTGTTACATGAAGATGTGCTTCCACCACAGTAAATCTGGAGTAGCACAGCCTGATATTTTGACATACCAGGTAAAAGGCCTTTTTATTTTAAAAAAGCTAATTTCTGTCATTCTGGCATCCCAAGAAATGAAGCATTTTCAATCTGAAGCTGAGATTCTTCAGTTACTCTCAGGTGCCTCGATTCAGAGTTATCCCTGTTGGTGACAGGCCTGGTTTGAGGTGGTTTTGGGAGGCTGTTGGGACACCCAGCTGCAGGTGGCTGGCACAAGGTCGGCTCCTGGATTTCAGAGTGCTGTGCTGGCTTTGCAGAGCAGTGTCCTGCACAGTGGGGATCTCCTGCAGTGAGGCCATGGACTGTGCTGGGCACAGATGGGGCTCCTCCCCAGCTGACACCCCACTGGCCTTCAGGGAATGGACAGAACAGGGAAGATTAAAGGCTGCTTTGGGGGAACTTTGCTCTCCATGGGAATTGACCCAGTTGTTACTTTGAGTTAGCACAGACAGTTTGTGCTTGTTTTGCTGCTATTAGAACTTGAACAGTGTTTGAATCAGATATTCTAAAATAATAGTTCAAAATAGAGATTGGTTTTTTTCCTGTTTTTTTGGGCAGAGCAGAAACTACATTATTTAGCAGCCACTGGTTCTCTTCCACTGAACTGGTAACTTCAGGAAGTCATTCTTTCAGTTGATTCACATGCTTTACATAATTCTGTGTTTTATTTGACCAAATGAAATCTGGGCAGATTTAAGTCATTAGGAAACATGGCTGTCTGTACAAGAAGTTTCCTAAATGGCTGTCTACAGAAGGAGAGGAACAGACAGCCAACACCCCTGAAAAAAACCCCAAACCACCCCTGACTCAGTCTCTTTGTCCTCTTTATGTAACTCAATGCAGAACTGTTTTTTCTGAGCAGGTCAGCTGGTTCTACCCTAAAATCCAGAAGGATTGATGTCGTTCAGACTCATGTCAAGAGCTTCAGTTTGGTTTGTGTGCAAATCTGCATTTCTGGCCCCTGTTGAAGGTTCAGCTCCCGAGAAAAGGATGCTCTGATTCTTCATGTTTCAAATGGATGCTTCTTGTGGAACTGGCACAGTGGTGGTGTCCATTTACCTCACAGAGCTTGTCAGAGGCTGGACTTGACCTGTTGCTCATAGCCAGAAACCCCATGATCACCAGTTTAGCTGATGCCCTTGGGATCTGCTCCCTGTGCACACCCCCAGTCCAGCCTGCACACGTGTCCACCCTGGAACTGTCCCAGAGCAATGGGAGTAACTCCAGTCCAAATCCAGATGCCAGGGGGAGCAGGAGGGAAAGCTGGGCTTGGTTAATCTGTTACCACCATCTCACACACAGGTACACTTTGCCATTTAATGAGTAACTTGGGGGATGAGGTGACTTTTGAGTGTCTAATCACATAAAACCTAAGGAGGTTGCACATGATCTGTGACAGTTTGTTCAGGAAGCACTGAGGCTTGTGGTGAGAATTGGGAAGTGGTGCTGGGTATTAAACAAAGGATGGTATTTGATGATGAAATCCTCTGCAGAGCAGTCTGTGGGGTGGGCATGTTGAGCACAATGGGTTTGAGCCTTACCTGTTTCTCTGTGTTGAACTCCACCACGTGGTGTGATCAGCTTTTTTACCTGATCTCAGTCTTGCATAGGGGATTGGATCCTAGCTCCAAATGTGGCATGCAAGACTAGAACCCAGCTGAGGACACTTTTGAGAAAGAGTACTGATAGTTAAGTGGAGACTAGAATTCTTCCAGAAGTAATTAGCTGTCCATGGACTGGGATGCTGTCTGGCCAGAGAAGTCTGATTTGGCACTTCAGAAATTTCTGTTAAAAAAAGCGTCTCTGTGAATCCTTGGTGCGCCCTGGTCAGAGATGAAGCCAGTTCTAGAAGAGCTGATAAACGATGTGGTTATTTTAACCACTCGATGCATATTCACTGTTCAGAGTATTGCTACACAGGTAATTAACAGTAGCCAAATCTTGTGTGTATTTCAGCGGGGGAGGGAGGGCAGGGGCAGGGTTGTTGCACTTCACAGCTGCTGCACTCCAGAGTCCTGTGCCACTGTCACCCTGTTTCCCTTGGGAGAAGAGGTGAGGATTTCTACCAGGGTGACTATGGTAGATGTAAAGCTGAGTATATTAAGCAACATTCTGCCTAAAATCAGATCAGATATTGCAGCAAGGGGAGCTTTAAATAGATATCAGCACTTCTTCACACGGGCCAGAGTGGTTTTGAGCAGGGATATCAAGAGGTTTTAGGAGAATCTCCATCCTTGAGTGTACCCAGATAGCAGCTGGACAAGACTATGCACAACCTGATGCATTGTCACAGCTGGTCATGCTCGGTGTGGGGTGTGATCCTGGATCTGTGTTGGGGAGGGGATTGTCCTCTGCCCCTCTATCCCCCTCCACTTACTACAAAGCTGATGATAAGCTCAGAAAATTGACAATTTTAGTGCCACCAGGTTTTCTTCCTGGCCAATCAAAACAAACATGCCATGGATAAGGAAAGGAGGGTGCAGACACTTAGGGTAAACACAGAAATGACAATTGCCTTCTGAGTGATGCTGGCTGCAACTGTCTGACATACCTGTGTGTGTGTGTCTGTGTGTCAGGGTCTCCTGGTCACCTTCTCCCCAACAGGTGCCTGTCCCTGTGGGTGTCTGTCCATGCCTGTCAGCACCTCAGTGTGTCTGCTGGGCCACGTGTGTCTCTGGGTGGCTTTCAGTATCCCCATGACTGTGTCCCTTGGGGGGTGTGTGTGTCTGTTGTGCTAATACTGCTGTAGCTGCCTGAGCTCAGTGGCTTCTTAGAGAGTGATTTTTAATTTTTTTTCCTTTCCCCCCCAGCATTGATCCAGTGTCCTCCCCAGAGCAGAGAGTGACCCCTGTGTCAGGTCCCCATGTCCCCACTGTCCCTCTGCAGGATGGCTGCTCTGAGGTCACCTCCTGGCATGGCCTCGATGGCCCAGCAGCCACTTGTGGAGCTGCAACAGCACAATCCCCACAGTGACTTTGAAGAGAAACAAGTTCACACAGATAGACAGGCTGGAGACAAACACAGGCTGAGAGTCACTTTTACAAGTTTCTTTATGAAATTAAATGTTGCCCCTGGTCCGGGGGAAGATATAGTGCAAGAAGGACTTTGTACATGCTACTGAATTCAGATATCCCTGGATGACCAGACTTTGGTCAGCTACAGCATCAACAAACACTGGATTTCTGAGCTCTGCACACAGTTAGTGCTCACTCAACACTGGAGTTGGAATAAGCAAGTGTCTTCTTTCCACTGTCACAGGATCTCTCCTAATCTAGGGAATTCAGTCAGTATGGCTTCTAACTCTTGCTATGGTAAGGCAAATCTTTTCTTTTGCTAACCAAGGTTTAAATTCATTCTTTTTGGCCACCATTTGAAACTTGGGTATTTAAAGTGAGGCGTGCAGGAGCAAATTTAGGCCTTTATAAAGTGATCTTCCATTTAAAAAGTGTCAGTAACACTCCTTGAATTTGAGGGTCTGTGGGAGTTTGCATAACAATGACATTTCAGAGTTCAACAGCAGACTCTGACTTCTGGGAGCTAGGTTTGCAAATATTGACCTTTCTTAAAAAAAAAAAAAAAAGAAAAGAAAAATTAAACAGACAAAACAGGCATCAAGTTAACAACATCTGACAAGAACAATTACAGACTTACAAAATACACAGTTCTGATTTTTACCATAAATAAACACATTACAAACAATGAGCATTTTCATTGGCCAGGAAATATGGCAGAATGATGGAGAGACGAGAATCTAAGGAACTGAGTATGGTATTAATTAGGCACATTTTTCTCTAACTTATGTAACTCAAACCCACTAGAGAGATTCTTCAACTTGACTCATGCTGCAGGTTGGCACAGTTTAATGTAGGACACTGGTCACTGGTGCTGCTGGACTGAAGGGAGGGAGGAGGTCACAGTGCAGTGCTCACTGTGCTCTGTCTGAGGGCCTGCAGAGGCTGCTGAGTTAGTTGGACACGTGGAGGAGGATCACAGCTCTGAGAAATGCGGGGCATTGGGGGGCAGAGCAGAAGGGTTCATCCCTCCTCATCGTGGATTCTGAACTGTTGTTCTGAGCGCGGCAGCGGCCACGGGGCCAGCGGGTCCATCAGCTGCCATCCCCTGTGACAGCTGCCAGCCAGCAGCGGTGGGCACAGTGGCAAGGAGTGTCCAAGTACAGGTGACAAGCCAAAGCTCTCGGGCTGCAGCCTGTCGGGCTCCCTGCTGCGCTGCTGGAGCTTTGCCCGCCGGGCAGTGCGGGGCTGGCTCCTGGCACCGCTGCCCGCGGGGGTGCGGCTGCCCACGCGGCCTCACCTCGGAGCCAGCGGGTCAGTCGGGCTGCAAAATAAATAGGGAAGGCAGGAGCACACGTGCCATCCTCTGTAAACACAGCATCGGATGAACCCGGGCTCCACCTCCCAGGACTGACGGATAAAGTGCTTTCTCAGAAGGGCTTCAGGCACAAGCACGGGGCTGCCCCTATTTCCGGAAGGGCGTCAGCCTGCTGATGTTCTGCCAGAAGTTCGAGGGCTTGCGCTTGGGCTCTGCCAGCATGAACACCTGCTGCTGGGGGAGCGTGGTGGGCAGCGTGGGGTGCTTCTGCCGCATCAGGAAGTCGTAGTAGGGCCTGGTGACAGCTGCAGGAGGAGAGGGAAAGCACCTTAGTTGAACACGGCTCCTTTCCCCCTGCTCTGCCGTCTCCCCCAGTCCCCATTAAAGCTGCAGGGATGTGATTTGGGTTTGTCTCATTGTTACCCTTCCTTTAGTTTATCTGTACTTTCAGCAGTGCCTTTTAGGATTAGAGCTCATGTGGAATGCCCAGAAACGTGCAGCACAACTGTCAGGTGTTCTGCCAGCACGACAGCAGGGCTAAAGAGCTGCAGCTCATGGCTGGCATCAAACTTAACTGGTGCTTTTGGCTGTGCTGGGAGAAGCAGCTGCTGAGCAAGGGCTGCTGGTGCCTGTTACAACCTCCAGGGCTGGATTTCTGAGTAGGAAATGGTCAGTGCTGGATAAGGCTGGACTGTGCAGTCTCCTCTAATGCTGTGCCCTAAGGGCTTTGCTCTGTTAGCTTGGTCTGGCCTACTCTCAAACTTCCCTGTTTGCAGCCAAATCTTATTTCTGACCCTTTTTGATATTTAGCCAAGCTTGCTTTCAGGAGCTGTGGCTGGGCTTTAAGTGCTGGCTGCTTCCACCAAAAGGAAGTGGTTGCCTTTGTGAGTTCAGAGGAAACCAAGCGACACTTCTTCCTCTGAACAGAGAGAAAGGGAAGGTGACATCAACAGGGCTGTCTTCAGCCAAAAGTGCTGTGAGCACAGGAACCTTCCTTTTTTTTTGCTTGACTTCTCTCTCCCCTGGGCACTGCTAATTGTTCTTGTCTCTGACAGGTTGAACTCTGCTCAAGCATGGTACTTACCCCTGGCACTCTGCCCCAGTTGGAGGTTTCAGAGCATCTTCCACAGGCACAACTGCCCAGGCAGGAACAGTCCCTGCTGTAGTGACCTCTGTGCATCATGGGGATTACTACAAAACTTGCCTTTTGCCAAAGGGAATGCCATCCTGCTGGCAGAGCCTGGCTCCCAGGGAGAGGCTGTGCACTGGCCTTGGAGCAGAAGCTGCTGGGTTTTGGCAGAGTGCTGATTATTTGCAAAGTGGCTCTCCTGGAGTTAGGAATAGTCTCCTGACTCCAGCCATGTGAATCTACCAGGAATTGTAGTGCAGATTGTCACCATCTGGCCTTCTCAAGAGTTTCTTAATGCCACTTCATTGAAACCTCTCCCATGTAGAGAGCCACCCCCCATTCTCACAGTGTTCCTGTGCTCAGGTGTCACTCACCCTTGGGCTTCCCAGCATGGTGCTGCTTGCTGGCATTCAGCATTGCCTGCTTTTTCTGCACCTCCGTGATGGAAAAGCCTGGAAGATAAAGCAGATTTCTGTCAGCAGCAGGTCATCATTTGGTACCTCAGGAGAAGACAGGGAAGAAAAATGCCTGAGGTGAGAGGCCACAATGACTGCCCAGGCTGGGAGGGCACAGCCTGCTCCCCCCAGCCTGTGCTGTGCTATACAAACCCCCCATGCAGGGTTTTTGCTGCCTGCCCCTCAGCCCATACTGCACTGGGAGAGAAGCCAGTCCAGGCCAGTGGGGGCTGAAATCTTACAGATCACACTAGGCTGAATTAAGAAGGATTTGGACAAAACAACACAAACCCTCTTGTACAGTGAGAACCCTTGACTGAACCTGTTCTGTATAGATACCTCCAGGTTGGGCACTCATACTGTTCTGGAGCCTGTATGCAATATATTGACTATTCTGTCAGCCCTGCTTGACCTCTTTAAGACACATCAGCATCCCTGAGGACAAACTGCAGTGTAAGCTTTTGTTGGTTTGCAGTTATTTAATTGCACAGATTCACTCAGAATTCAGCAGCCCAGAGTTGCACTGGAGCATGGACTGGCTTCCTCACGCTTTCACTCCTCAGGCATTAGCCAATGGGTAAAAAACATGAAAACCCAAAAATAATACTAATAATTAAAAGCCCAGTGTCCCAGCACTGCTGTTTCCATACCTGTCTCCTGGTCGAGCTGCACCTGCCTCCTTTCATTCTCAAAGGCCTTCAGCCAGCGCTGTTTCTGCTCGGGCTTTTTTGCACAGAATAAATGCACTTCCTCAGTGTCTCGGCAGTGCAGCTTAAATGCATTTTTCACACTGATATTGAAGTCCTTGTCCTTCCCATCTTCTACATCCAGTATTTCCATGTCATCCATGTTGATCCGACTCTTGTAATACAAGATGTCCCTGCGCAGAAGGTCCTGGAAGAGAGATCACAACAGATGTTGCTGTTTCCTGGATAGGATGGAATATTGAACTTTCCTGGTATCATTACAGTCCTGTGAAAGAAGTGAATATTGGATTTGAGTCTGTGGAACTGCAGAGTGCTGAGCTGCTGTGGGCACTGTTGGGAACCACGTGGCTTGTGGCTGGCAGTGGGGTCAGGACAGGCTGGTGTCTGCCCTGACGTTTCAAATTGTGGGTATTACACGTGACCCCAAATCCTCATGAAGCCTTTCAGAAAACACTGTTTGAATCCTTCAGTTCCAGTTAAAAAGCAAAAACAAAAAAAAATACTAATTAGCTCTTGGGTTTTTGTTGACAATGAAAAGTAGCTTTGAGAACAGTGATTTTCATGCCTAAGTTACCTGGAGCTACCTGCAT
This sequence comes from Drymodes brunneopygia, assembly GCA_013400955.1. Lineage (NCBI taxonomy): Eukaryota > Metazoa > Chordata > Aves > Passeriformes > Petroicidae > Drymodes > Drymodes brunneopygia. The sequence goes on along the minus strand of VZTZ01029959.1, from coordinate 672,774 downwards.
GCTGTGGAATATGCAAAAAATAGTTGGCACATTCAGTTCTGAAATTCCAGAGGAAGATACCATTCATTGGCTCAGGAAGGAAGATTTCTTTTATTACTCAGCTGATAAAAAGCAGCATGAGCTGTACTTACAGATTTAGATGTGCTGTTAGCATGGCCTTACTGCCTGCCATGGCCCACAGCTGTTCAACAAATCTGCAGGTTTTTTCTGAATACAGCACTAAGGTGTAAGTGCAGTTGAAAAACAAGGGAGTTAAAAGAGAAATGTGTGACAACACTCCTTACTGAGTTGTACAGAATAACCCCACAGTAACCCCAGAAGCAGTGCAGTACTTTCCTCTTTTGCTGGGAGGATTAGGCCAGGAGCTGATCGCTGTGCTCAGGTGCACAGAACACCCCAGGAGCTCAGAGAAAAGACTGCAAGGAATGCACAGAGAAGGCTCAGTGCCAGGAGCATGAGGCCAGGAAGTATTAAGGAAACAAAGAGGTGGAGAGGGAGCTCACTCAAATCCACCAGCACAGCAGTAGCCAGCATTCATGGGTTACCTTCTTGCAGCAGACAAGCTGATGGTCAAAGAGGAAGAACATCCTCTGCTGGCTCTTGGCTTGAGGGTGGGAGACTTTGGCTAATTCCCCAGAATAGATGAGTTCTGAGCTTCTGACTAGGACATCTTCTCCCTGAGAACAGCACAAAGAACAGGTTGGTCTCAGCCTTCTGAAAGTGGGAGCCTGAATTTCTGAATTCCTATGGCCAGAACTCATCTGGGAATGAGAGGGAGCCTCTGTGCTGGAGGACAGTCCTTGTCACATCAGGGAGACACTGTGCCCTTGGCACCTAGGGAATGGAAATTGAATTTGATAAAAACAATAGCAGGTTACATTTTTTAAACTCTCCTTTTCCAGGGAGTCTGCTCAGGAAAGCTGATCTGTCCCAGACACAAAATAGGCACATAAGCAGAGAGATAAGAATTTAGCCTGACATCCTTGGGCAGGGAGACAGTGTGGGTTTATTGAGGCTAGGATTTAGAAAATTAGAATTTTGTTTCTTTTATTTAGCAATTTTTTTAATGAGTCTACAGGGAACCTTGGTTTCCTCTGTCACTATGCCAGAACTTGCCTTTCTGCAACAATAACCTGGCTTATTAAGAATTAAGGGACAATTCTACTCATGTTGAGCGTTTGAAGTCACTCAAGATATAATGGGGGGCAAGAGAAAAATTGAATTTCACTAACCTACATGCTGATTTCATTCTGCAAAGAAAAACAGGAAAGCAAAAGTCCAAGGGAATATGCAAAGGCAGCTGGTCTAGCTGGGTTATATGCTAGATCTGCTCAGTTGTACTAAAAGATCATATCTGTTTAAATAAAAATACTCTCCACAAAGATGGGCAGAGAGCTGAGATAGTGCTAGACAGTGAGATGTCACTGCAGGGAGAAGCTGTTGGAAGGGCAGGAGTGGAACAATGTGGGATTCTTGGGCAGGGAGGTCTCCTACCTCCCAGTCCTCGATGGAGCTCTGCCACTGAGCGATTTTGTCGATGTTCTCCAGCCGCCGCTTCCTCTCGTTGATGAGCCGAGCCACGTTCTTCATGGCATTGAGGGCAGCCTCCACATCCTTGAAATCCCTGGGGAGGGCCACAAGTGTTAGGCTTGGCAGAATGGCCCGTGGGTGTTGTACCTGCACCCCACAGGAGAGCAGCCTGTCACTGGAACCAGGAGCTTCACATCCAGTCTGTCCCAGCTGTGCTGGAATCAGAGGCACCTGTTCCTGTGGCAGCTTCTCACACACTCGCTGGCTTTGAGGCACAGATTATGGTCTGGTAACAATTCTAGCCACCTCTGGTGAAGGGAAGGGGGTAAGTAATCAAATTTATCCACAGAGGTGTAATTACAAATTGCTGGAAGAACCTCCAGGGCTTTGCAAGTCTCCTTTTCTTTCTGCAGCACAATACAACATATTCACACTGCTGCTGTTCCCATGCAGGGACTGATCCGTGGTGCAGAGGTGAAGCAGTTCAGCAGTGACTGGCTTCTTTCAAACAGAAGCTGATGGCTTATCTGGCAGGGTAGGACAGAGGCTGATCTGCCCTCCCACACACCATCTGTGGCCACCAGCTACTTGTGCTGAGTTCAGAGCAGCTGGGAAGGAGCTGAGCTGCACGACTTGGCTCTAAGGCAACTCTCAAAACATCTGTGCACTTCATTAAGGAGCTTTCTGCTCCGAGGTCAGCTTCAGACAACATGCTCAGAGATTTAACAAGACATGCTTAAAACCATTCTGGGAAGTACCAGGACTGCAATTAGGAAGGTGAAATTAAGTCAAACCACAATGGACCAATATCAACACTTTCATGCAGATTTTTCATGTTTTCAGGTAGTTAATTGACAGTTATTTGAGCCAGAGGCAGAGCCTTCACCCTGAAACTGAACAATGGATTTGAAGGCTTTGGAGGGGCACCAAATGTGCATGGCTTGACTGCTGCAGGGCACAACTTCCCAGTGATGAAGTGCAGCTATATGGACATTTTAGGATATATTCAACCAATGTACTAGAACATGTAGCTCTGAAGTATGTGTGTGCTGGTATCACAGAGCCATTATAAAGTGAACCTTGTAACTCTTGATCTGCAACAGGAAAGCTCAGTGCTACTGTAGAGGAAAATTATGTATTTGGCACAAAAATCCTTCTTTTCCTGGTTTGTACAAGGTAACCCATAAGAATTGTGGTGTTGGCTGCACTGGCCTCCATGCAAGATTCAGCATGTGCCCATTTCCACGAGAGCAGCCTGGCTCCTTCCCTCCCCCCTCACTGGCCTACCTGTGCTGCGGGTTGGTGTACTTGAGCAGCTCAGCCAGCTGCAGGGGGTACTTGCAGATTTTCTGCACGGGGGTGAGCAGGAAGCCGTCCAGGGAGATGTCAATCATCTTCTGCAGCAGCCGGCAGGCCTCGAAGAAGTAAACGTACTTGTTCACCTTGGTGAGGCGAGACAGCTCCATGCAGGCGTTGGGGTGGTTGTTGCAGTACTCGGAGTAGATCTGGAACTCTGTTTGCTGCGAGGGACACAGGGGGATTTACTGCCCCTGTGCCCCAGGCCATGCCCTGGCACAGGCTCCTGAGTGTGCTTTTGGTGATTTGGATCCTGTAACTGGAGCTGTTTGGGGATTTGCATCCTCCCCAGGCTCTCAAGCTCATGATGCCTTAGGATTTTAACTTTTATATATTTCAAATCCTGTACTGCTCTAGTGTATAACTCTAGACTCCGTATAGAGTGATAGTTACTGTCTGCACATTTTGCTCAGACAGAACAACTCCCTCTAGGCTTGAAATTCAAGGACATTCTACTGCCTCAGGCCCCAAAACATATAAACAGAAAGTGAGTTGGGGGGAGCCAACTGGGGGAATGTGACTTCATTAGCTGAAGCTGGAATTGGACAATTAACCCCTGAGATGCAAACAGACCAAAGTTATCTGTGTGTGAAAAACTCGTGCCCATTGTCCATCCTGGGTGCAGCCTCTGGGAGGCTCCTGCACTGGCCAAGGTGGATCTATTGAAGGCCTTTCATAAATCCCCACTTTATTCTCTCCCTCTGTCCAGCCTCTGTTCTAGGGAGCCACTCCAAGGCATCACCCAGAGATCTAAAGCTGGGTCACCCAGGTGTTACAGCTTCAGCACCTGCAGCTCATCTGAGAGACCCAGACATTCTCACACATCCTGGTCTGAGCTCAGCTGAATGCTTTTAGTGCCCAGACCAGCCACAGCTGATCCTGCACTGACCTGAAAACACCATCACTGCAAACTCAGGTCCCGCTCAAAATTTTGGAATCTTCCTACATTTTGCCTGAAGTACCAAGGTCTGGCAGGGATTATAGTGCTCAGAGGATGAGGTGCTTTGAAAATGCTCTTTCCACATACACAAGAGCTACAGGATATTTCTTTGGGAAGTGAGGAGTGGTTGAACAGGAAGGTGGTGGCGTTTAGTTTGGTTGGATGGATCTTTTTAAAGAACACTTCACTTCAGTCAGATCAATTTCTAAATCCTCTGGCTACCCCTTTCCCATGCAGTCAAATTTACTTACATATTCCAAGAAGCATGAGCCAACCTCACTCAAATGTGGGTGGTCTTTGTTAAATTTCTTCTCTAGTGCTTTAACAAATTTCTTCTGGCACCTGTAGATGTCCTCAATATTCCCAAAGATTGTCTTCAGCTGCTCTTCTGTGAACATGTCTGCTCTCTTGCGGCACTGCTTAATGTAACCCTAGGAGAAAACCAGATGGGAAACTTCCTGGGCATCAGCTCTGTGGCAACAGAAAGCCTCAAGGACTGCAGCCAGGTGTACACCAGATTCCTGTATTCCCTTCCTGCACAGATGTACCCATCTTTAACTATTATTTCCTCTAATATTACATTAAACATGGTAGAAATAGAAGCTGCCACAGACTCATGGCATGCTGCACACCTGAGGGAGTCACAGAGCTGCTGTCTTGCTGAAAGGCCTTTAATGGGGTGCTCTGAGCCCAGCACTGGTAGATTCAGACCAGTTAAGCCCAGTTGTGGGTTTGGTTTGAGTGCCTGGCTGACTCCAGGCAGAGGAGGGCTCTGAGGGCTGGGGGGACACAGCAGCAGGAGAGGACTGTTTGTTTGTGTGTGCTCCTTGCCCCAGCTGCCTCTGCTGGGAGCCACTACACTTTTGTACCATTGCAGTGGAGAATTCTGTTCCTGCAAAGATTCCAGCTACCTTCACTACCCCAGTGTGCACGATGGATCTCTGTTAGAAAAGGTGTCACAATATTCAGCATATTTGACAGTGAAGGACCCAACTGGCTGAGCATCCCCCAGTTGTTGTGATGTGAGCATGACTTGCCTGAAGGCTGGAGTTGCTGATTGTATTACCTCAGAACATATATTAGAGAGGACAGCAGTGCTAGACATTCACTTTTCTCTGGTTTGGGAAATTCAATTAATTCCATTTAATCAGAGCACAAGTGAGTGCTCCAAATGCAGAGGCATTTGGGATTTTGCTGTAATGAATTGTCTTCTGTTTTCTCAGCATACAATGCCATGCAGCAGAACTGCTGAAAATACAGTCTCATTGTCAGAAAAGTTCCCTGCTTAGGGTCCCTTTCTGGGCCAGAATGGAACACACTCCATTATCCTTCAGACAAGTTCTTACAGTCCCTTCCCCCTTTATCCCTTACCTCACAAATGTCCTTCAGGTGCTTGATGTAGTCTCTCTCTGTGCTTATGATCTCATTGATGACGTTGGTCCTCATCTGGTCTTTGGTGGTCTGGCCCATCCCAAAGCGTCGGGAGTCGTCCTCTTTGCCCCCCTCCACCTTCAGGGGATAATCCTCCATGGGCTCATCCTGGTTCACTCGCAGCTGTGCAGGCACACAAGATGTTCACTGGTTGGATTGCTAAACAGCTCTGCCAGGGAAGTTTGGGACAGTCGGCTGGGTGGCAGGCACAGACTGAGCTGGGAGAAGGTGTGAGGAGGGTGTGTGTATTGCCTGGAAACATTTTCCCCTCAGGGAGGCCAGACTGTCACTTTGGGGAGGGCACTTTGAAGCCACCTGGCAGCTGCTCCCACTGTGACATGGGTGCTTTGAAGCAGGCATTTCTTGTGGACAGAAGTCACAGGAATGATATGGTGTCCTTCAGGAAGATACATATAAAATCAGGACAAAAATGGTGTATCGAGTGAAATTGTCTGAAATATTTGAAGGAGCACTTCAGGAGGGAGGGGAAAACCAGTAAAAGGTTGGGTTTTATCTGGCTTTATTGCTCTCATACTGTCAATAACAGCTGGCCCCTCGGAATCTGCTTCCTCAGGGTTATTTAAAGAGAGTTCATTGCTAAAGCAAAGCAGCCTGAGCTGAGCGGGCACTAAGGTGGGAAGGGAGGGCAGGCACGGCGGGGCTGTGTGCGACTCTGTCCCCCATCAGATGGCAGCACAGCACGAGCAGAGGGAAGGCCAGGCTGGAGCCACAGCGAGCTGCAGCCTCTGCTCTGCCACAGCCGCAAGGGACCCGAGTTGGAGCTGGCACGGACTGGGCATTTCCCTCATCAGCTTTTTGTTTTGTGGTGCTGTTATAGCTCTCAGAGTGCCTGTGAGAATACTTTGTACCTGACTCAAAGGATCAGTCCCAGCACAGAGAAGGAGTGAAAGATAAGAAGTTAAAACACACATAATTATAGGAATTTTTAGTACAACAACACAGAACTGCTTTAAACTTTTAATGTAGTTGCTTCCAGGCCCTATGACTTACCACTTGATACAAATACACCTGTAAAAACCAGTGCATACCCCGCCCTTGTCAACACAGGCACAGATTCCATTTACTCACTGCTGAAGCCCTCAGGATGTGCAATCCTGGTTCTCCTTCACTGTGAGCAGGACATCGGCAACTCCTAAACTCAGACTCGGCCTGAAACTCCTGTGGAGTGCCTGAGAGTCCTGCAGACTGAGCTAAGCCTCCAGCCATAGCAGCCCTCCCTGCAGGGAGCTTGAGAGCCACTGGTAATTAGCAGGAAATCTTCACCTGGATGCTTGAATAAGCGCTGTAATTCCTCTGTTAAAAGAATTTCTTACTCTGCATCCATCCCTAATGGCTACCAATAGTCTGCTTTAAGATATTACGACAGGTTTTTGCCAGCCAGGACAACAATTCAACTTACCAGTAACGTGAAAGAAAAAAAGTCTGTGTTTTCATTGAAAAAAAAAAAAAAGCAGTAGTACTGAGGTCTTGGTAATCTTACTTGCAAAACATTCCAGTGTTTGTAATAATTATCCAGCTGAGACCGTCTCCTGCAACCCATAACAAAGCATTTCAAAACTGCCCCACTTCTCCAAGGACTTTTGCTACAGACACCAGGTGACCTCGTGTCACCTCCTTTCATGCTTCACCTGCTTTTGGGTCACTTGTGATCTGAAGTGACCTGGATAAAGAGCTGAGAATCGCTGCCCTTGGGCACCTAATTGCCTTTGCAGCACTGAGGAGCCTGCCCCGAGGCGGTGAAAGACAGGAGGTCACAGCCAGGAGAAAGGAAAAAAGCCTTTCTCCTCCCTTGTGTGCAGCGGGGCACAGCAGTCACCGCCCTCTCACACTCCTCGTGTCCCCCCATTTGTCCTGAGACTTCAGATGTGTTTCAGAAAGCTCTGTTGGAAATGAAGCCTCTGCACAGCTTTTCTGTGTCGGCTTTGTAGCTGGCACCAGGGGACAGCCTCGGCCCACAAGCACCGAGTGTCTCAGATTGCCCCAGATGATCGCTGAGACACTTTCTGTGTTTTTCTGCTCCATTTTTAGTGCCTGCAATCAGCGCTGTTTGGCAGCCCAGCCGCCCGGTGGGCTGAGCCAAGGTGCCTGTGTGAGTCAGGTGGGTGCATCCTCTGCCCGTGGCACTGCACTGGCCCCAGCAGCAGCTGTAGAGAGGAGCCTTTGGTGCCGTGCTCATCTGCATTATCTGAGTGGACACTGGAGTGAAGAACTCTGCCAGCTGCACCAGGGATTCCTCCAGGAGGGTGTTGCTTGCTCCTGGAAGCAGATGCCATGTGTTGGGCACAGATCAGCCAATGTACAGATGGGAAAGCAGGAGCCAGGCTGCAAACCACCCAGCAGGGCAGCGCCCCAGCTGGCACAGCTCAGCTCAGCTCTGCTCCAGTCTGGAGCTGAACCCTTTGCCCTGATTTACTCCTGTGGAGGGAGTTCTGCTCAGCCAGGAGGGCACCCTGTACTGTAGCCACTTGTAGAGGAATAGTAACAAGACAGGCTGAACCATTTCTCTCCAGCAGTGAAAGTGCTGAGGAGTCACCACAGAACGTTAAACCTGGAGAAAAAGAACGAACACCTGGTGCTAACAAGAGAGGGCACAAAGAAAGATGAAGATCTTACCCGAACAAAGCTGGCTGGAAACCAGCCCTCACTGTCCAGAATCCTCCCCCACCACCACTCCTTGTTGGTGGCATCCATCACTTCGATGACATCGCCGGCCTTGAATCCCAGCTCTTGGTCATCCATGGTGACGTGGTCCCAGAGGGCTTCTGCATACACCACGCTGCCATCGCTGATGAGCTGTGGGCAGAGCAGTCACAGTCAGTCCCTCCATGCCAGCAGCACTGTGTGCCAGCCTGGCTGCAGCCCAGGCACTGGCACTGCAGCCCTGGCACTGGCACTGCAGCCCAGGCACTGGCACTGCAGCCCTGGCACTGGCACTGCAGCCCTGGCACTGCAGCCCTGGCACTGGCACTGCAGCCCAGGCACTGGCACTGCAGCCCTGGCACTGCAGCCCAGGCACTGGCACTGCAGCCCTGGCACTGGCACTGCAGCCCAGGCACTGGCACTGCAGCCCAGGCACTGGCACTGCAGCCCTGGCACTGGCACTGCAGCCCTGGCACTGGCACTGCAGCCCAGGCACTGGCACTGCAGCCCTGGCACTGCAGCCCTGGCACTGGCACTGCAGCCCAGGCACTGCAGCCCAGGCACTGGCACTGCAGCCCTGGCACTGGCACTGCAGCCCTGGCACTGTCACTGCTGACTCGGAACCCCCAGTGAGCAGTGAGGAGTTGGTGCAAGGCTGGCAGTTGCTTCGCCTGACCCTGCTCTCAACAGCATTTATTCAGAATCACTTGTACACAGTACATTTACTACCATAAAAACATAAATTCTGGTATTTCATACTGTAAACAAGGCTCAGTGCTATCTTGTTTGTGGAGGATACTCTGGTGCTGCCAGTGCAGCTCTGCTTTGGAAAGCCTTGAAATAAAACCTTGAGCATCAATATTTAGAGACATCAGAGCAGAAAGCATTTGGAGACCTCAGAGCTGCTCTGGGATGGCCAGAGCCTGAAGCCTTTAAGGTGGTTAAACATGGCACTTAAGATGCTTAAAATAAGAGTTTTAAGTAATTATACTGAGGAACAACAGTTTTTTACTACATGCCCTATAGAGGCCTTATTCTAGGAAAAACAGGACCCTCAACAATTAAAAAAACCCAAACCCAAACCCAAACCAAAGCCCACATGGCTGGAGGCTGCAAGGCGGCTCCTGAGCACAGTGATGCTGTGCCTGGTGCCACTCTCAGCTGTGGGGTAGCCAGGTAACACGTGGGTGCTGCTGCAGTGGTGTCTCTGTGGGCTGGTCCTGCTGGCCACCACAGCACAAGTGCCTGATGCCACTGGTTTATCAGGTCAGAGCCTCCCTTGGATCCCAACAGCTCCAGAGCACACTCAGAGTTCCCAGAGCCTGAGTGTAGCTGGGATGTCTGAACACCAAAGATTTCCCCGAGAAGGTGGAGTGTGTACTGGAGCTCTGCTAAAAAGGATTGGCCATTGTGGAGTGGCACTAAAGGCCTGTTTTTATCCAGGAAAATGGTGCAGTGATGAATTACAGGAAGACAGTCTGTGAGGCACAGGGGAGAAAGAGAAAGAAAGAGAAAGGCACAGGGGAGAAGGAGTAGGGAACCCCCTGTCCCTGGCAGGTCTCCCAGCACTGCAGCAGTGCCACCACAGCACTCAGGGCACGGGCCATCCACGCCCCGTGGGCTGCTCGGTCACCCAGAGTTATCCCCTGCTCTGGGTTACTGCTCCTGCTCTCCACAAAGGGCAGAGATGCACGCTGGAAAGAACAGCAGGGTAATCGTGGGCTGAGTAAATCAGAAGAGGGTTAACGAGGCATTTGAAAGAAAATTGAAATGCAGTCTGCCTGTGGACAGCAAATGGCCCTTCACTGAACCAGAAACAGCTTAATGCAGTGTTTCCATTCTGACAAAAATAACAGGAGGATGGGGAAGGAGAGGGTGAGAGGTTCCCACTTATCTACACAGCCAGTGAGCAGCCAGAGCTAGGTGGGATGCAGTGATGCTATGTGTATCTCTGTGAAAGTAGGGGATGGATCCATGTGGCAGCAAAACCAAAAGGGTTATTGATGTGTTAAAAACAACAGAAGTGCCTCAGAATGGTCATGTAGAAATCAGAGCCTCTCCCCCCCAAAAAGGTGGTGGGATCAGCCCAACTGAAGTGCATCTACACTAAAGCACACAGGATGGGAAACGAACAGGAACTGGAGGCCATGGTGTAGAAGGAAAACTGGGATACAGCTGCCACCACAGCAATGTGGTGGGATGATTCTCACAACTGGAGGGCTGCAGTGGGTGGCCACAAATCCTTCAGAAGGAACAGGCATGGAGGGAGAGGCAGGGGGGAACCCTGTCAGTGAGGGAGTGTTTTGATGATGGTGATGACAGGGCTGAGTATTCCCCCTCTCCTGAGGGGCAGCAGAGGGGCAGGCACTGATCTCTGCTCTGTGCCCAGTGACAGGACCCACAGGAATGGCCTGAAGCTGTGTCTGGGCAGGCTGAGGTTGGATTTCAGGAAAAGGTTCTTTCCCCAGGGGTTGCTGGGGCACTGAACATGCTCCCAGGATCACAGCCCCAAGGCTGCCAGAGCTCAAGGAACATTTGGACAATGCTCTCAGTCACAGGGTGGGATTCCTGGGGTGTCTGTGCAGGGCCAGGAGTTGGACTTTGATGATCCTTGTGTGTCCCTTCCAACTCAGGATATTCTGTGATTCTCTCAGTACATTTATCCATGAGGATGAGGGGATTGAGTGCACCCTCAGTAATTTAGAGGTTTTAGCTTTCTAACATAAAATAGTGGCAACTAGAGTAGGGAAGAGAGTGGATGTAAAAGTGTATTTTTCCAGACTTCAGCTCCAGAAGAGCAGCTTGGCTGTGGGTGATGGTGGCTGTAGCCACTGCCACAGGAGAGCTCTGCTGCTGCTTTGGGCAATCTGCCTGTTCACAGCCCATCCTCTGGCTTTAGGGCTGCAGGGACTGGGGACCACAAGCTGAGCCCAGCTCCTCCTGCTGCAGGGGGGCAGAGCAGTAACAGGCTGAGGGGTGGCTGGAGCTGCACCTGGCCAGCCCTATGGAGGGGAGCTGATTGAATTCTCTGATCTCACTGCAGTGCTGGGCACCCACCTGCACTCAGGTGAGCCCCACCCCAGGTCACAGCAGCTGCTGCCACGCCCTGCTGAGTTACACATCCCTGTTGCTCAGGAAATGGGCAGGAGCTGCTAAACCTTTGGAAGAGTGGCATCCAGCAGGCTTTTCAGTATCCAAACTGGGACCAGCACATACAGAACGTGGCTCTTTCTCAGACAAAATACCTTCACTCTTTACTTAAATATGCCAGCCTGGATCAGTGCTCCGAGTGTGATGTGCAGGCTGGCACACATTACCAGAGAGAGACTGAGTGGACTTCCTCTAGCACTGAGATGATCCCACAAACAGCACTGTTGATGTGAAGGCATTAATATCACCCAGTACCATGCTGTCACATCTTGGTAACTTAACAAGAAGACAAGAGACCAAGCCTGTCCTTGCATTAACAGCACATTGGGCTGATACATTCAGCTCACAGAACCACATGGTCCTGCTCAGAGTCACTAAAAGCCACAGGGCTGAGTAGAGAATCCTCAGCTGGTATTTTAATCCATGCATTAATATTAATAACTTAAATTTTGTCTATTTAACAACAGCCATACTGTGGATATGATTAGCAAAATACAGGAAGTCACAACCGTGGGATCACCAGCCTGGCCAAACAGGCAGGCAATTCCATGCAAAGGAATAAATAAAACACCCTGAACAACAGGCCAGGGTTTGTTTAACTGTCATCAAACACCATGTTTCTAGGAAGGAATGATCTATATGAAGTAAAGCATGAAATAAAGAGAAAAATAATATTTCCTCTGTTCTCGGGATTACCTCAACTAATGAAACACAGCAGCACTCAATACCCCTTCATGTGTTCAGGTGGGCAGGGGCAGAGCTGGATGCTGAGCAGTGCCCAGTGACCACCGTGGGCAGGGCTCTGCTTCTCTCTGCCCCCAGGTCAGGCTGTGCCTTGCACTGTTCTTTTCCACTGTATCCAGTCCAACCCCTAGGCTGATACAAAAATACCAAATAGCTGCAGTCAAACAGCCCCTTTCCCAGAGCAGGTAGTGCTGGGTTGCTCTGAGCCAGGGCTGGCATTTCCATGGCACAGGAGCACCTCTGGTGCCACGTGTCACTGCAGCAAGGAGAGCTGCCCCAGCTGGGTCAGAGCACTGCCCCATCCTCCCCCAGGGGCGAGAGGGGCAGGGCTCTCCCTACCCCAGGAAGGATAAAACACAGCAGAAGATAAATGTGTTGGAGGTGGCACAGTCAGCCTGCTCTGCTCTGCTCTGCTGAGGGAGCTGCCTGGCCCCCAGAGGAGCACGGATGGCAGGGAGTGATCACCACGGTCAAACACCTCCTGGCTCAAAGGGCTCAGCTCACCACACCTTTGATCTTTGCAATTAAAGCAAGGTTTGGAAAACAACTACTGATTTCCACATGAAACAACATTTATGTGCTGGCTTTGCAATGTCAAGGACAGCTCAGTACATGTTCTTGAAGAGGCCCAAACAAGTGTATATCAGAGAAAAGTTAGAAGAATGCAAAATTAGAGGATGCAAACCAGTCACGCCACAGCTGCTCTAGCTCCTGCAGCTGACAGTGGGGAAAACAAACAGAAATCCACTTTTTTTTCTTTGCTTATAAAAACATTTGACTTTGTAGACAGCAGCATTTGCAACCCAAAGGCAGCACTAACACAGATGCTTTGAAACTGAAAATTGAGGGCAGCTCTGCTACTGCCCTGCCCTTTCTGTGTCCCCAGTGCAGCCCCAGGCTCCTGTTCCAGCCCTCCCTGCTGTGAGGGGAAGGTGCTGGGGTGATGCCTTGGAGTGGCTCCCTAGAACAGAGGCTGCATAGAGTTAGAGAATAAAGAAGTTATTTATTAATTAAAGGCCTTCAATAGATTCACCTTGGGCAGTGCAGGAGCCTCCCAGAGGCTGCACCCAGGATGAACAATGGGCACGAGTTTTTCACACACAGATAAGTTTGGTCTGTTTGCATCTCAGGGGTTAATTGTCCAATTCCAGCTGCAGGTAATGAAGTCACATTCCCCCAGTTTGCTCCCCACAATTCACTTTTGTTGATACTTTTTGGGGCCTGAGGCTGTGAGGTGTCCTTGTTTCTCAGGCCTGGAAGGATTGTTCTGTCTGAGCAAACTGTGCAGAGAGCTCACTGACACTCTGTATGGAGTTCAGAGTTATGCACTAATGCAGTACAGGATCTGAAAAATAGAAAAGCTAAAATCCTAAGGCATCAGGGCAGCTCCTCCCGTGGCACAGATGGAGGGGGAGGAGGGATTCATCACTCCCCCAAGCAGTGTCTGCACAGAGGCTGCCAAGGAGGAGACGCAGCCAGGGCTGTTGCACCAAATTAAGAGCTGCCCCAAATTAACTCCATTACACGTGGGCAAACAGATCTGGCATGTCAAGGCCCATTCCATGGACTTGCTGGCATTGCAGCTCCTTGGTCCCTGTCTCAGGCTGGACACCTTGACATAATTACCTTGTATGTCCTGGTCTTGTTCTGACAGGAGCTCCAGGCAGTATTATCAGAGATAAAAGATCTCAGCAATTTACAGGAGGAGGGATGAAGATGCCTTCAGGAAATATTTATCTTTGAGCTACTCGTTTCTATTTGAATAAATTTTGAATAGGTTTCTCTTGACAATGCCAAGTACACTGGATCATGCAGAGCTAAAAAATAAACTCATGAGCATCAAAAGAACTGGGAAAAGGGAAGTTCAGGAAGAAAGTGCCAATAGAATGGAATTTAATTTTCAGCTCTGTGACCCTAAAACAGACATGTTCCACAAAGAGCACCTGAAGCCAGACTTTCCTGGTGAGCTAAAATGGTTGCCATGGAGCCTGTGCTCATTGCCTGACCCCCCAAACTGGTGTGTTACAGACAAGCTGAACTGGTCCAGCACACCAAATATTTAAGTCCTGACCCCAGAGGCAAAGCCCTCCCACAGCTCCACTTCCTTCAGCAGTCACTTTGCTTCCAGAGCTTCTCCTCTGCCTCTCTCATGCAAGGTGCAGCAGAGGAATGAAAAAACCCACTTACATACTCGCCCCAAAGTTGTGCTTCAGTCACACAAATACTTATTTTCTCTGAAAATGGACAGAAGCCAACTGGCCTCTGCCTTGAACTGAACCCACGGAGTAGTTTTGAAATTGTCCTTACAGCTTGCTCTTGCTTCCTCTCAAAACTTTTAGCTTCACTGCCTAATGATGGACAACAGAGATTAAATTTATCTCACAGAGCTTTTGTCATCTGAGCAGCAGGCACAGAGTCTGAACGAGTTATCTGGATTGGCTTTTCAGAGCATCTTCCCTTGAGGGGAGAGACAGGCACCCCAGGGAAGGCTTCATCTTCAGCATCTCTCTCAGCACGATGAGCTCCCCGAGCCCTGTCTGAGGGCTCCTGTCTCCCCTCACTGCCAGGCAGGAATTTGGGCTGTGCTAGACTGGACTTGCTGCTGCCTGGCTGAGCATGCCAGAGCCACCCCCACAGCTCTGCAGCCACAGCAAACCCTTCAGTGCTTCCTGCTGCTCCTCTGCCCACATCCCCAGGGTGACACAGCCCTCCCTGCCAGGGTGACAGTGGGCACGTGTCCCCACGTGGGCAGTGCTCGTGTCACTGCTCCATTCACAGGCCCACACACCGTGCCCCAGCCAAGCCATGCCCTGGGCATTTGTTGCCCTTTTGCCTTCACTGTGAGCTGCATATTTTTCAGCACAGATTTTTGAGACTGATTAAGGAGAGTGGAGGACTCTCAGGCATTCACCAAGCACTGCAGATCTCCATTCAAAATATTTTCATTTGACAGTGATTCTCCCTTTAACAAATCTAAAATGTCAGTCAACAAAGATCTTAATCCAGCTAAGTGTGCTACACTGATATTCCACAGTGCTGCTTTTTTAATCAGTGCCTGTAGTTAAACTCCTCATGTGACATCTAGTACAGCTGCCTCCATTTACCAAACATTCAAAATTTGTCATCACATTTATTTGGTAAGAACTATTTTCCACAGAACCATTCTGACTGGCAATAATTACATTATTCCCTTTTATTTATATCATCTGAGTCCTGATTCCCCCTCAGAAGTGATTTAAACAGATGGGAAGAGGAGGTGGGTCCCCCCCACAGGAGGCAAGGAAAGGCTTTGAAATCCCCCTTTACCCAGTGCTGCAGGAGGAGGGAAGGAACCCTTGTGGGAAGTGGAGGGGCAGAGCTGGGATTCATCTTGGGTGAACCTGGGTGTGAAGAGGTGCATGAGAAAGCCAGACAGGGTCATGTCCCCTGGGTGCCATTAAATGTGATCCTTCAAACCCCAGAGTGATGCAAGAACCTCCCAGTTCCTCAGCGAAGATGTGGGAGCTGATTACCACAATGCAAAAGAAAACAACTTGAAAGTTGCTTTCAACCATTTTACTTTTGGCTGAAATAACTCAGGAAAGTTCTTACGAAGGAGTGGGGACAGTCAGCTGTAGCTGAGGAGGACACCTCAACCACCTTGACCCTGTCAGTGCCCTCAGGACTCCAACCATCACCCTGGCTGTCAAGGGAATCTGCTCATTTGGGGAACTCAAATCCTTCAATTTTGGCATAAGGAAAAGCCAGGAGCAAAGCCCTTCTTGAACCCCTCAGCAATTCTGTGACAGGCTGTCTTTGTGTCACATTTCATAGGTACACCTTGCAGTTGCTGGTAGCAAAAACAGCCAGTAAAGCTGTAAAGCAGCTTCCATTTTAACCTGTTGAACCATTTTCCAGAGGACATTTGTTGAAACATTTATTTTCTGGTATAAGTGGAATGCATTTTCATTATTTCT
The DNA here is from genome assembly GCA_013400955.1 of Drymodes brunneopygia. Classification (NCBI taxonomy): domain Eukaryota; kingdom Metazoa; phylum Chordata; class Aves; order Passeriformes; family Petroicidae; genus Drymodes; species Drymodes brunneopygia. Next base: position 657,006 of record VZTZ01029959.1, on the reverse strand, counting down.
AAACAAGTAGATGCAACGCTGAGTGACAGGGTGGCAAAAAGGCAACAGAAATTCTATGCTGACAAATCTAACACAAACAAAATCTAACACAAGTGAGCTGCTCCTCAGGAAGGTCTCTACAGACCCATTTAAGAAAACATCAGCCCTCTCCATCAGGGTCAGAAAGCCCAAATATCAGGAATGACTCAGAAAGAGAGAGGAGAACAAGGCAAGGCACAAAGAGCAGCATGAATCAAATGTGGGAAGAGTTTCTAGGCCAGCACAAGCTAAAGAGAGACAGGTGGATGGAGGGGGGTCACAAGCTGAAGGCTCACAGAAAGGTTATTCCTAATCCAGGCTGCTGGGTGCCAATGAAACCACCAGGCAAGAAGCTTGGGACAAAAGCAGGACCTTTCCCCTGTGGTGCATAATTAAGCTGTGCCACAGGAAGCCCCACAGCTGAACACAGAGGTGATTTATAAAAGATTAAGCAAATGTATGTCCTTCAAGGGCATTTAAACACATCTTGTCTGGATAGAGCCCATCAAGGACTTTAAACACACCTGGGAAGGCACACAAGGCAAAGAGCCAGGCCATTCTTGCCTCTATTCCTGAGCAGTTACCCATGGCACAGGTCAAAGTGTCACTGGCCCTACAGACCTGGGCATTAGGCTGGTAATTTTATCTCCCAGAGCATTAGGACATTAGGGTAGCAAAAAGCACAGAAGGAAAGAAATGTTGACTATTCACATTATCCACAGACACTTCTTCAAAACAGTGAGCCCTGCAAATGGAACCTGGCAGGCACAGCTCCATCCCACAGGTACAGCAACGCTGCCATTCAGGGGGAAAATGAGCAGTTGCCAGCACAGTAATTACAGGGACATTAGGATGTCCCCTGGGGTTGGCCTGTTTCTCTCCTGGCTGGGACTCCTCAGCACCTCCACCCAGCTTCAGATCCCACACACTACATCCTACACCAGCAACCCTCACCAGGAACACACACCTGGAGCAGCCATTCATCCCTGCACATGGATGTCTAACTCCTGGCATCCTTTTTATTTCTCCAGAAAGGAGGATGGAAGTGTAGCCAGGGAAACCTGGCTGTCCAGAGAAAGAGTCCCTGAGCACAGGTGACAGGAGCAGGAATGTGCCACATCCTCACTCAGAATGTCCAGAAAGGCCTTCACAATAAAGAGCTCAAAAGACCTCAAAAACCTCCTTAAAGACAGAGAACTTAAGTCATTCCAAAGCTCTAAATCAGCTTAAACAGTTTAAACTCATCTAAGGCCCTACAGTGTTTTAAGCATTTTAAACCCATCTAAAGCCTTAAAGTGGCTTAAGGAGCTTGAAATACTCTAAGGCTTAGAAGTGGTTTAAGAATCTCTAACTTGTGGCTAACCCACTCCTCATTCCTCTCCCAGCTGTGGCACCCATCACTCCTCACCCAAGCACAGTCCCATTTACCCCAAACAGCCCAGCCACAGCTGGGATAGGCCCTGGAAATTGTCCATTTACCCTTCTCCTGCTTTCTTTGGTTTCAAAGACTGGAAAGGAGCGAGGCCTGGGGTTGAACTCTCAGGTTTGAACAAGACTGACCTAGGGCTCACATGTCACTACAAAGTTTGTAGTTTCTGGTTCCAGTTTGGCTGCAGATGAAAATTGTGTCAGACTGCCTGACTCCCCACTTCACCTCAGCAGGAGTTTTGAAGTCTGCAGAGGATGAAGCAAACCTGGTTAACACAATTTTTGCATTTTCTGATGCCCTGATTTTGACTGTACGACTTGGGAATGGAAACGGCCCAGGATGTTTCTGTTTGGTCGTTCACACGTTTAAGAGCAATTGCTGCTGCATCTTTGCTGCACTATCATTTCTCAGACACCCAAGTAGAAATTATTTTCATCAGAAAATTTTATTTAATGCTACATTAACACATTTCTGTGTCACTTATGCTTTCCCCATTCTCCTCCTGCTGGAGGACTGCCTTTCCTCTGTGCACTCCCACCAGCACATTCCCTTGGGATATTTCCTCTCCTTTTCCCTCTCTTCAGGACAGCTCCTGATTCCACTGCTTCTCTCATGACTTAATTTTGAAATTCTTCCTATCTACCTCCTCTTTTGCTTTCCCCTTTCATCATTATTTCTTTGGACAAATGAGGAATAGACCCTACAGATCCCTCAGGATGATGTACCCAAACCAGTTCAGCTGTAGCTATTCTGACACTCAGATTTATTGAGGAACATGCTGCATCTTGGCTCCTTGAAGAAGGAAAAGGAACCTGGCAGGTCCCAGGCTCTCTGCCTACTGATGACTCTTCCCTCAAAAGATACAGCAAGCTATGGAATCAATTATAGCTTGAAGGTAAATTAATCTAAATTTGTTTTACAAATAAGGTTAAAGAAAACATTTAAAAGCAGATACAAATTGCATTGCTAACAAACCCTTCTGAATCATCCAAAGGTCAGCATCAAGCCAGAAACAAAGTGCATGGCTTTCCTTTTCATGTGTGTGCATGAGTTAATTGCAATGGAACATGCTGCAAAAAACATGCTGAAATCATTTTTTTGCTCCTATGTCCTATGAAAACATCTCCCTTGAATTAAGCTGTGCCAAAGTCTGTACAGCACTGGCAGGTGCTGGCAGACACAGACTGTTTATCAATTTCCATGACGTGGCTCAAAGATCTTCTCCCTGCCTCAAAAGAACCATGCACAGTTTAGGATACATTTTCTTTCTTCACTTTTTCCTGAGAGAGAAACCTTGAAGGATTTTGGTGACATAAAACCTTTAATTTCCACCACTACCACCACCAGCCATCCCCTTTCTCCTGATCTCTTTCCCATTGCAAACACACTGAGCTAGATCCTTTCTTCACAGAACTAAGAATTGCTGTTTGTCCTATTGTTTGAAAATGGGGCAGAGGAAAATCTGAATAATAGACAGAGAAGAACAAAAAAAGACCTTGATAATGTCTCACTGTCAGGCAAAGGAGGCTGCCTAAGCCTTTGTTTTTGGTTAGTATCTGTAAATATAAAAATGAGTCATTTCTTTTGTAGTCCCTACAGAAGGTTCTTCAAGTTATGTACACCCTAGAAAGAAACACCTTTTCCTATTGCAAGTGTCCTGTGCTAGGTAAAGATGTTCAGGAAGCAGCAGCTTCCTGGGATCTTCTGAGGCCCTTTGCTATTTTGCTTTTGATTATATCCATTCTATTCATTTGTCTCACATTCACAATATCTGGATGATGAGATTTAATGGCCTTTACATTACAAACAAACCCTCTAACTACAGGAGACCAAAGCAGCTGCTGCTCCTCCTGCAGGACATGGCTTCTTTGGTGCAACCAGGATCACACAGCTCCTGCTGTGCACCAGTTCTCATCTCAGTCACCCTGGCTCCCTGCACAACCCTCCCACAGTGGCCATGGCTTTCCAGTAGGGCAGAGTGGTTTTGCAGAGGCAGCTCAGTGTCAGCTGAGCCCGTGCTGGTAGGTCAGGCAGGGATGGGCTCCTGCCATTCCTGGCACCCCTCTCTTGGCATCCAGTGCAAATCTTCTCACTACATAATTAGATAATGCTTACTATAATGAGTGCTGGCTCCTGGGCACCACAGGTGTGAACTGGAACGTTAAAAATACCAAGCCCTTAGCAGCCTGTCTTTTCCTAATCTCCTGCTGGAACTATTTCATTTGGTGAGGTGAGGAAAGCTATGTTGGGCTGCTGCTGAGACATCCCAGTGTAGCTGCCTGGATTCACACAACGCCTCTATCCAGTGTTTTTATTTCCATACAATGTTTGCCACAGCACTGCAGACACTCAACGTGCCAGGAACAGACTAGATCCTGGTTCAGAACAAGCACAAGCAGTGAGCCCTGCTGCACCTGTGCTGCTTGGAGCTGCAGCACCACAAAGAACACTCATGTACTGCCCCTGCACAGCGGCCACTACAGGGCACAACACACAGATCCCATTCCTGAGCTGATATTCCAAATGGACAGCACTGGACAAGCACAGGATTTCCAGGTGTGGGCCCTGTGCTGTTTGCTCCATGCCCTGTGCCACCCTGGCTTTGCCCAGCAGCTGCTCAGGACAGGAGTGGCTGCAGGAAGGACAGAGGGGCTGAAGGCAGCCCTTGTTCCACCAGCTGGAGGCTCTACCTGCTCTGCCACCAAGGACAGCAGAGATTCAGGTGTCCAGTGTGAAACTGGTGCTCTCTGGAGGGAGAAGCACAGTGTAAGGGCTGTGCTGGGGTCTCTCTCCAGGGAGGGAGAAGGGAAGACAGGACAGGACCTTTGTGCTGCAGAGGGATGGGTGGGACCAGAGCCCTGTACCAGGCCCTTGTTCCAAAGGGGCCAGATCTCCCGGAAAGCTGCAAGGAAGAGCAAACTCCCAAATCTCTCTGTCTGTGGCCCTTCACACCTGACTGAAACCTTCACCAACACCCTCTTGGTACTTGGGGAGACATTTTTTCTTCCAGCACCTCCAACACAGGTGAGCTATCACATTTATCAATACAATGCAGAAAGCTTGCACACACACAACAGGACAGGGAAAGCCACTGTGGTGTGAGACAGGTCCATGCCACCTCTTTGAGTCTCATTTCTGCCACTGCCAAATGCACACACAGAGTGGGTGCACTGTGAGTGACACCCAGAGCCATGCCTGGGGTAATCCTGGCCAAAGAACACATACAAAGATTCATATAAGACACAATTTTATTCCAGTTTGCAGTACATTCAAGGCCAGTGACACAGCATCAATAAGAAGTACTCTCCCTCTCGAAATCTTTCTTTAACCTGCATAATGTGGCTTCTTTTGTTGTGTGTTAATTTTTTCTTTTATTTTAAATCAAAAGCAGTCACTGGAAGCAGTAATTAAAAGTAATTGTTGATGGTATCATCCTAAGTGCTTACTGTGTTTCTTATCTGGCCAGCTCATGCCTTGGATTCCAAGAATAAATCACAAAGACAGCAGATACCACATATCACCACAGAAATGAGCTTAGCCTGGGAGAACAAATTAAGCAAAGATATGATCTAAAGCCCAGATCTCCCTTTGGAAATGATGTCTTGGTCTCACTCCTGTTCACAGATACTGTTTGCTCCCACAAGGCTCAAAGCAGAGCAGGAGCAGAGCTCTTGCTTGTTAAGTTCTGGTGAACTTGCCCCATACAAGGGGCACAGCACATCCCTGTCCCTGCAGGGCTCAGGGCACATCCCTGTCCCTGCAGGGCTCAGGGCACATCCCTGTCCCTGCAGGGCTCAGGGCACATCCCAGGGCACATCCCTGTCCCTGCACAGCTCAGGGCACATCCCTGTCCCTGCACAGCTCAGGGCACATCCCTGAACCTGCAGAGCTCAGGGCACATCCCTGTCCCTGCACAGCTCAGGGCACATCCCTGTCCCTGTCCCTGCAGGGCTCAGGGCACATCCCTGTCCCTGCACAGCTCAGGGCACATCCCTGTCCCTGCAGGGCTCAGGGCACATCCCTGTCCCTGCAGGGCTCAGGGCACATCCCTGTCCCTGTCCCTGCAGGGCTCAGGGCACATTCCTGTCTCCTGGAGCACTGCAGGGCATGGGAGGAGTACAGGTGTGCCCTCACTCTGCACCCAGGGATGAGGAGAAGGAGGAGAGGTTCTGCAGTGGTCACACAAGGGCCTGGCTGCCATGCCCTGCTCCACAGCAGGAGAAGGAGAGGTGGGCACAGGGAGAGGTGGGCACAGGGCTCCCCAGCTGCCCTGCTCCCCACCAAGGGGCAGTGCTGCTCCCTCCCAGGGCTGTGGCCCCACTGCCAGGGCAGGGCCTGGTGCTCAGGTGACAGCAGGGAAGGCAGGTACAGCCCTTCTGCAGAGCACCCAGCCCTCCTGGCAAATAAGTGCACTAAGAGCAAACTAAAAAACCTAACAGAAATGTCAGAGCCTCTTCTTTCCTCACTGTCTTTCTATCACCATCTACAGCTTCTGCACATGATTCAGGAATCCTTCACCAGCTCACTTTTTCCTGGGCTTTACTGGCCATTGCAGCTTCTCCAGCCAAGATGTGAGGCAGGACTGAATGAGTCACAACTAATACCAGACTGATTAACACTCACTTGTCAACTGCAGCTTCCAGCTGAATGTATACAGCTGTAGGGGAAGCTGAGGAAGGAGAAAAACACTGACTCCCCCATAACAAAACCTGGCACAGGTACTTCAGGATTAGTCAGGGATCAAGAATCTAGACAAGCACTGGAAAGAGGAAATAAAAATTTACCAAACTTTAAATAGTAAGTGGAAAAGTGTCCCCAGGCTCACAGCAACCCAAGGTAACACCTGTGGCAGGCAGTGTTGGAACGTGTATTTCCAAAGGGTTCTCTGTGATCTTGATATTTTTCTGATCAGAATTTTTAAATGTAAGAACAATTCTACATTTTTTTACTCCCAACTATTCTGGTACAAAATTGTCCTAAGCAGAAGTAATGCAAATTGCCCCAAGCAGGGAAGGGGAAGGCAATTTCATCAGTGGGCACGTGACCCTTTCCTGTAACATTTTTCCTCCTCGCTGTCCTGCACTCCCCATAGCCCTTGAAGGAAACAGTTCTTTCCTTCTGTTCTCTAGCAGCAAGCTGGTCTTCTCCTGCTGGGGAAAGCTTGGGCCCTTTCCATCAACAGCTGCAGCTCTTCCCAGAGGAGAGCTGCCCTGCAGGAAGCAGCACAGCAGCTCTGTCCCTCAGAGGCACGAACTGCTCAAACTCACAACATTCCCAGGTTTGATATTCCCAACCTAGCAGAGCCCTCCAGCGAGCAGCAGGAATGAGGCATCCCAAACTGAGCATGCAGCAGTAGCAGAGGGTGAATTACTTCATCACCACAAGACCAGCTCCATGCTAACCAATTTTACTTAATATAAAGAAGTTCTTGGAGAACTTCCCTGAAGTCCCTGCCTAGGCAGAGTGGAACAGGAAGCTGCAGTCTCCAGTTCAGTGACAAAAGCCACCCAAGGAACATTTCAGGGACATGGCACCAAGCTAAACAAGACCACGAGTCACTTGGTGACTCCAGGCTCAGTCTTGGCTGGCAGACTTGTGCTCAGCTTCCCAGCAGCCCCACATGGCTCCCACATGCTGAGCCAAGCCCTGGGATTATGAATGGAGCCCATCTCCAGCTACTCTTCAGAGTTACACGTGCATGCAAGCCCTGTGAATAAGTGCTCTTCTCATCTAACACCTGAATTTTTTGCACTATTTCAAGATGCAGAGCAGGCACCACAGCAATAACTGACAGTCCAGACTCAGTGCAGGGGCTGCCTCGATGCTGAGGCCTCTCACTGCTCCCACTGATGAGGGGTGGGAACTTCTGACCCTCAAGCACTTTCAGAACCTGCTCAAACCTTGTACAGGATTTGCCCTCACAGGCAGCTACCAAATGCTTTGTCACTGACACTCATGGCCCTAAAGCCCTACTTTGGTCCCCTTTGGTCATTTGCAGGCTGAGGTATAAATTCCCATCATTCACTTGGCCTTTCCAATAAACAATCCTTTTTCCACCTTATGCCATTAGGTTCTGATTCCAGCTGCAGCTAAGACCACAGGTAAAGTTTAGAGGCAAGAGAAAACAGATTTGTTTGAGAGCCAAGTTGTGAGCTGTCGTTAGCATTTTTTTTTAAACAGTAACTTCAGAAAACAACATAGACTGGATGGTTTTGGTGGCTGTTAATCACAATGGCTAGATAATAGAATTAATCACCTAGTTTGAGATATTTAATAATTCAAAACTGTTCATCTGCATAAGAGATTCCCAGAGAATTGCAGGGAGCTGGGGCCTGCTGCTGCCCCACACCCAGATTTGCAAGAGAGACTCCTCTCTCAGGGAAAAGATGTTCTGCACCTCAGGTGTAACAGAAAGGAGCTCCACGGGTACAAATTCCATTTCTTTGCGTGCTAAAGTGACGTGGTTTTGTACGACACTAATGCATTACACAGTCACATAAATAACTGCTACAGAGTACATCACTCATGATGACAGAGACAACACCACCAGCCAGCCTTTCTCAACACCAGATCAGACTCCAGGAGCCATAAATATTCAGGTCTGGAAGAACTGCAGTAGCCTTGACCGTTAGTGCCAGCAAACACATTGCCCTTGTGAAAGCTGTACTTAAATTGCAGATTACCTAACACACAAAATGAAGGATCCTGCTGAATTTTAAGGGCTCGGATCTTTTGCAGTCTTCAGCACAAGAGCAAGCAGTGTCATTAAGAACAGTGCACTGTGGCTTCCTCTCCAGTGTGTCTTCCTGCAGGGATGGGTCTCCTTCGATGCCATCAAGCTGCTCCATCGGGGTGCCAATGCCAGGAGTGCAAGTGCTGTGATGTGCAGGGCCGATGATACATCACGGAGGGGAGCAGGCCTGTTTGGGGCAGCCTGCCTCGCTGCCCTTCCCTCCTACCCTTCCACAGGAGGGCTCCTGGAGTTGTTCCCCCACTGGGCACAGCTGCCCTGACCCATGAGGAACGAGTGGCCTGCAGGCAGTGTCCTGTGCTGTGCCTCTGCCAGCCATTTTGATACACAAAGCTGATAAGCACTGAGGTATCATAAAGGAAATGGGATTAAAGCCAGCAAAACACTCCTTCCACACTGCTGCAGCGCTTATTCAGCCTGAATTCCTGATGGACTCTATTAATCCATCTCTTTGGCTAATTGGGCATTACTCATGCCACTGCACAGCTCAGTGCTCACAGTGACGGAGCAGTGGAGGCGTTTCAGGCTTCAGCTTTTACAGCAGGTGTTTACATGAAGCTGGTTCTTGTGCAAGGGCTCCTCACAGGATGGGTGTCCCTCTGCAAACAAAGCAGCAGCACTTGGGGCTTCTCCAGGGCTGAGAAGTGCTGTGTGCGGGCACGGAATCGTCATGGCTAGGAATCAAGGCTGATTAGTGCCACGGGGTTATGATTAAGCAGGTTGGCTCCGTTACCTTTGCCCCTTTCTCTTGTTTACCTGGGATCCAAGCGCAAGGCATGAGTGATGACAGGAGGAGAGTGAGGGGAGCAGGGTGGGGAAGGAGCTGACGATTAAAGAACACGGGAGGAATACTCTGAGACACACAGCCACCGTCACAGCAGACAAGCAGACCAGAGGCAGACAACGACAAGCTGACCTGCTGATTTGTTGCCCAGTCCTGGAAATCCTCATGCAGCACACCACTAGCGGCAGTCCTCCTTCAGTGAAATGCCAAAAGAAACATCAGCACCACGTTGACGATGATGAGGAAGAGCAGGATGACAAAGACCACTACCCGCTGGGTCTCCGGGTTCATGTTGCAGCGGAGGAAAGTGTGAAGCGCACTCCATTTGTGCCTGCTTCTGTCGGGGACCTTTGCCATGGCTTCAGCCTCCAGGAAAAAACAAAATAAAATAAAACAGAAAAGCTTAAGTGCCTGCCGGGGCAGGATGGGGCAGAGGGCTGTGAACAAAAGCCGTCTGCAGCTCTCAGGAGCAGCAGTAAATGGTTGGGCACAGCCACAGCACGTGTGCCAGACTCCCCCTCAGCTCAGGGCGAGCTCGTCAGCACATCCCCGGGGTTCCGCGTCTTCTGTGCCCGAGGAGCCGTCGCCATCGCTCCGGCAGCAGGAGGAGGAGGAGGACATCGGGTTCCTTGTGGCGGAGCGTGGCGGAGCTCTGCAATCCGGTGCGATGTCGGCTTCCCAGAGAGCGGCGCCGCGATTCGCTGCGCTCCGTCTCCAGGATACACCGGGCCCTGGCAACGCGGAGCGCAGCCCGGGGAGCCTCTTAAGGAGGGTCAGCTCGGGATTAGCGGCTGCTTTTCTCAATCCTTCCCCCGGCACGAGGAGCGTGCCAGCAACAGAGGCGAGTCCTGCCAGCAGGCAAATCCCCTGCTCGGGTGGGGCCGGCCCTGCTCAGGTGAGGGCGCGGGCGGCTCCCCGCACACCTGAGCGTGCAACAGGTGCGGGATGCTCGCAGCAGGACTGGAGATGCAGCCCGGGCTCTGCCGGGGAGCCCAGGAGAAGCAGCTCCTGTTGGACTCGGCCGTTCAGCTTCCTGGCAGCATCTTGGAGCCAGAAAGTCTAAAGGACTTGGCTCCCTCTGCCAACGCCTCCGTGGGCCTGAGTCACTGCAAATCTCCAAATCTCTGCGATCAGAAAGCCTCTGTTCAGCTCTGCAGAGCCCTAAACGTGCTTTTATGAACTTAACTTTTGCTGCAAAGTTCACTGAGCTGCCTTGGGTACACTCACAGATGCCCCAGCTAAGCACAGCTCCCACCTGTGTTGGGTAAGGAACAGAGGGAAAAGGCACTCATCCTTGGAGGAATTAGGGATAGATCTTGGAGAGCACCCAGGACAGGCTCTTCCACTGCAGCCCTTTTGTTTCCACGAGCCAGCAAAGCAGAGCCACCTCCTACTCAACTGCCAGCAGCAATCACTCCCCAGGAGAGGGGGAGGACTCAGTATTCAAGTCCTTCATTGACAGGAGGCAGCCTCACATCTTCCAGTTCTCACTCACACCACACATTCCCCCTCACCAAACTGAGGGATACAAATCCAGCAATCCTGATACCAAAATGGACTCAATCCAGACCCTGGATTTAGGGCTGGGTGATACTGGAGCTGTGTGTGGAGCTGCAGATGCTCCATGGAGAATGGAGTCATCCAAGAGGATGACTCTGCACTTTACACAAGTTTCCAGCATGGCCACACGCATTCCTAAGAGCAGGAGCCAGAAGAAAAGGTTCTCCCCTTAAACACCCCAGGTGCAAAACACCTCTGGTAGCCTCCATCTCTGGGAAGGGCCATGTGGGAGCAGCCACACGATGTGGGGACCAATGGAACACTCTCAGCTGCTCTCACAACTGAGAAAAAAGCTCACAAAAAAGCTGGGCTTTTTCAGGTGTTAGCACATCAATGCCCATAATGTTTCTTAGGGATCTGCACAGCTCATGTATATATCCTGGAAAATGGCAGGTAAGATACTTAAAAGGGACAAGGTTTAAGAGTTATGGGTACTGATACTTTCCTTTAATTTTGGAGTTTTTTTCCCCAAATTGCACTAACCTCCGCAGGGGCTACTCAGAAAGGGCAGTCAAAACTTCCATTGTCTCCTTATGCTTCTGTAGTGTTTAAGATCTTATTATCTTAGTCATAATAAAATCAATTCAAGAATTATTTCAGTTTCTTGTTTCTGAACACAAAGATCCTGCAAATCTCTAGCTTAAATATGGAACAAGGAGAATGGTGCATAGGATGAAGTCTTGTGCTGTCAATGCAGCTTTGAGACCTGTAGGAAAAACGTCACAACCAGAGCAAACCACAGGGATCTACAGGCTGCCCAAGCTCACGGGTGTTTGAGTTTTTGGCCTGCAATGACTTAATGGCTTTAAAAGAAACTATCTCTCCCTGCCATGTGCACCACAGCAGAGCACTTCAAAGCTTGTAGACTTCAATTTACTGAAAGTTCTCCAATCCACAATTGACTCACATCGTTGCATTTTTCAACTCCTGGGCATTCTGCAAATCTTGTCTGGCTTTTCATGCCTGATTGAGTTTGGACATAAACCACCAAGCAGGATTTGGGTGAGATGTAGATCTTCAGGAGAAGCTATCATGGTGAATGGAAAGCATGATCACACCCACTTCTCTGAAACCTGCACAGCAACTACTCACTTCTCTAAGCACTTAGTTACACTGAAAAGAAATAAACTCCAATGATTCAACAAGGCTGGCAGAGCTGTGCTGTTGGTGTCACAGGGTACAGGGTAGTTTCTAAAATCCATGGTATAATTCCCTAATAGTCTCCTGAAATCTTTGCCACTTATGAACAAGCTAAAACACTTGAAGGTGAAAGCACAGAAAATTTGTCTGAAGACATCTGAAAGGGGGAAGCAGTTCACTTCTTGGACACTGCTCTGAGCCCGCCTGGAAAAAGAAGTCCAGGGGAAACTGATGCCAGAAAGAAACTGCAGGGGGGAAAAAAGGTACAAAATTGTAGTGGAGGGTACACTTTAATCTAACTCTGCTGTCTCTAAGAAACATCCCAAGCCCCAGCTATGTTCCTTTGCTCTTCTGATGTGCAGACCCAAGTGCCCCTCGCACTGCATTGCCTGGGCACAAATTAAAAATTTGCCTCGTGTACATCTTGGAGCATGGCACAATTAATGTTAAGTGGCACTCACCCTCCTGACCCCACAGTGAGGAGAGACTGATCTTGATGATGACAAAAGCTGCAGAGTGACTGAAGCTGTGACCTGGCTTTTGTTTCCACTCCCACACAGTGAATCCCCTCACAAGGTCCATGGCAGAGACTCTGCATGGGGGAGTTACTTCAGTGGGAACTCCAAGTGTTTGCAGAGGGGGAGCTCTCCAGCTCCTGCTGCACCCTGCTAAACATTACATGGCATTTTTCCATCATGGAAATAAAGCCTCATTCTTATTCCTCACAGATCAGACGTGTTTCTATGATAGGTGGCATCAGCAAGAGATGAAATAGCTGGAAGTTTTACCTCGTGGCCTGTAATACAGTGGGGCTCACTTTGTATAACTATCACTGAGGGAGCATATTTCAAATAATTGTTGCACAGTCTCCATTGGAATCTAATTTGCAATTGTAATCATTTCCTTTCAATCCTTCCTCTAAGAGCCATCCTCAGCCAGGACTGCATTATGGGAATAAAGCTGCCACTCAAACAGAGTGAGCACAGCCTCAAAGGCCTGGACACTCACAAAGCCCTGTGCAGTCCCAGAAGCTGCTCAGTGACCAAAGGGGAATGAGTTATTCAAGAACCTCCAGTGTAATATTAGAGAAAATAGAAAAAGAAAGACATGCCTTCATTTTCATCAAAATGATTCTAAATATTGCCCAGTCCTTACTCATCACCAAGCAGCACATGAGGCCTAAGCTTTTGAAGACTGCCTTAAGTGTCATTTTTAGGAGGTCAGGAGTATACAGACAAACCCACTGTCTGCCAGTAAAAAAGGTGTTTCAACAGTGTAACAGCTGAGCTGGGAACTGAAAGGCACACACAAATAAATGAGAAGAAATAATAACTGTAATAAGCAGCACAGGTGTGCCAGTAGAAAAGGCAGATAAATAACTGAGGAGAGAAGCAGTGCAGCTGGATCCATCAGGCTGGGAAAGCAGAGAGCTCGTGTCCCACAGCAAAACCACCAAGGGCAGTGTATGGGAGAGCAGCCCCACCTTCAGCACCCTTCTCCTCTCTCCTAGTGGGCAGCCTTGGAAAGCAAAGCTCCAAGCAGAGCACTGCACACCATGCTGGAGCACATTCCCAGAACTTCCTGTTCTTGACTTGTCATAAATAGGAAAGTGCTCGTTACGAGTACAAGAAACAACACAATTCAACTCCTCTTAAAGCCAGGGATGCATCAGTATTGTAGGTACTACTAAATCAAGTTCTAAATATCCCTAGATAAAAAAAGAGCACTCTCACTGGTCATTTATCAACACTCTCCCTCCAATAAGGTGAAAAGAATATCTAAATATTAGCAAATCTCTAAATATTAACAGAGCCAAGCTTGGATTGGGCCCAGCTGACACAGACACCTGCTGCCCCAGCCAGGCTGCCTGCTCAGGGCAGAGCTCATGGACACACCAGCTCCAGGGTTCGCTGGCTCTGTGCTTGCAAACACAGCCTGGGGCATGGAAATGTGAACTCCTCTGCAAGTTTTCCTAAGGTGTTCCTAAATAAGATTTGTTCTGAGGCAGCTCTCCTCTCTGTTATTGCACCACAGACACAAACCTGAACTCTCCTGTCCCTCTGGCTGGCATTGCTGGCTGTTGGAATGACGGGCATAAAGAACTGCAGGGGAAGAGAGCACATTCAGCACATCCAGAAACCTTTAATGCTGCAACAGTCAGATTCAGCTGGGCCCACATGACTGGATTTTTTTCCCCTTCAACTTCTCTTTGATATAAAAATCACCTAATTATTACTGCCCTTTCCTTCATACAGAGCTGTTGAAGAACTTCTTAGGGAAGAAGCTTCCGTTGGTTTTTATTTTTTAACTGGGTGATAAAAATACTTCTACCTATAACAATGGTGTGATGAACCATTTCAAATGCATCTTTTAAGAAAGAATCCAGGCTGAGTGGATGTTCAGTGGATGAATTCCTACTCAGTTTTCAGCTCAGCAACTGAAAGGGCTGACACTGAAATTGTGAGAGGGGCAAGCATTTGTACCTGCAAATCATTCCATGGAAACCAAGTTTCTTAACTCCCAATTATCCCACTATTACACTTTTCCCAGCATCCAAACTAAGCAACTGTCAACCCTGTTATGCACTGAGTTAACTCTCAGTAACAACTGCAGCTCTCACCTCCCAAAAGGACAGCATTCCTTTTGAGCCACGGCCAGAAAACATCAGAACAAGCATAGCTTTTTCAGCTGCATAAGATTGTGTACTTCTAAAATGGATAACAGTCTGTCAGAGGCCCACAATTTGCTTTGAATTTTTGCAGTGTGTAACACTGTGTTACTAGAGCACAGCTACTCCCACTGCATCTTTCTCTAGCTCGTACTGCATGGTTTAAGCCCACGCAGCTTTTACAGCCAGTACTTCCCTGGGCAGATTATTCATGCAGTGCTGCCAAAACTTTACAAGCTGTTCTTGTGCTCAAGTACTAAGACTCACGAGATAACTATCAATGGAAAGAAAATGAGCCTGACCATTTCCTTATGGAGTGCATAGATTAAGGCATGGCCCCACTGGGACACTATAAGAAAAGCAGCCATTTGGACTGGCCACCCCTGACTGCAATTAATTAATAAAAAAAAAAAAAAAAGGAGACAATCTGCTTAGCAACCAGTCTTTTGCTTTCAGACTCTACGAAAGCTAGAAAATCTTCCAAATTCTCCTAAAGCAAGTTTTATTTTCAAGAGTAGCTCAACAACTGTTAAATATGTTTGAAGCAGCTGGGAATTACCATCGTGGCCTGGAGCTCCAGTGCCAAAGGAAGGTGTTGGTGCTGACACAACCTCAAACTAACACCCTGGGAGCTGAGGAGAGGGAGCTTCCAGCACCACACATGGGGGCTGACACACTCCCAGGGTGTGCTGGGCATGCTTTTGGGATTTTGGGATGCCATGGGAGGGATACAGACAGGAATGGCCTGGGAAACAAAATCAAGCATGTTAGGATAGACGTGGCAGAGCAAGGAACAAGCAGGGAGAAGCAAATACAGGCTGGCACAGTCCATGCAGTGGCCTAGGAAGGTGGAAATTTGACATAGGCAGAACAAAGGATATTGTAATAATGATACTCTGAAATAAACACAGGCTGAATGGGGTTCACAGTGAGAGAGATGGAAAGAAAGGAAATGCTGCATCTTAGAGACCCACCAAGATTAAGAGCCTGAATGCAATATCTAGAAAGGAGTCAGGATAGAAAATACCAGCCTTATTACAGGGCTGAAGAACAGTCATGCTGGCAATGACATCCTTAGGGACTGAGAGAGAAGGTGCTTGGGCTTCTAAAATTATTTGAATGCTTTATGGTTTTGTGGTATCCTGTTTTTGAGCTGAAAAATTGGCAGCCATGGATAACACAGAATAACAAGGAATGGTCATTTGGGCACTTAGTGGGCTGGAACAGAGAAATAAGGGAGGAGCAGAGTCAGAGAAACACTCCTAGAAAAGCCAAAGAAAGAAGAGAGGGAACAGGCATAGGCAGAGGTGTGGGAACTGAAGCAGGTGAGGTCAGAGGAAGCTGCAGTGAAGTCAGTGAAAGCAGATAAAGGGGAGGAGAAGGGGATGAATAACAGTACAGGGTGAGTGACAAGGTGAATATGGAGCATGGAGGAGAGGAAGATGCCTAATGAACAGAGCTGAAAAAACCACTAACAGACAATCTCTGTAAGAGTTTCTACAAGAAGTGGCTGGAGAGGGGAGGGGCAACAGGGCCAAGCTTTATTTTTTTGTTGTTTCTAGACCACAAGTCTCCTTTCTTTCTGACTATACAGGCATTCACAAGAAAGCAATGGAGTTTTGTCTCAGATTTTCTGTTGAGCCCACACATTATAAAATTACAAGTACAGCATTCCTTTACCTGTCATCTGTAAAATAATGCATTTAGTTGCAGAGCAGTGTTCTGACCCTTCTCTTACTGCTCAGCATTCTCACCTTCTACAGAATATACCAGTCTTGTGGAGGCAGAAAACAGGAAAATTGCCTACAAGTGACAGATCTGTAAAGTTCAAAAACAGGAAAACTGCTTACAGGTGACAGGTCTCTAAAGTTTTTCCAAGCTGGCCTGCAGTAATGTTGATTTGGGAGTCCTCCCTCATTGCCTTCTGATGTAACTAAAGGAGCCACAGCAGGGCTGGAGAAAAGAACAAGCTCCATGGATGAGAACAAGTTCCATGATAATAAGAAAAGCCATAAGAGGATAAAAGACACACATAAGCTGTGTATAAGAATCAGGCTAGGCTTTCCTGTGTCCTACATGACAAAAAAGCAGGGCAGAAATTTTAATTGGTCAAGCAACCTTCCAAGGTGACATTTTGCCCATTCCTTTGTTTTAGCCAATAGGCCAAAAAAATGCAGCAGAAGATCACCCCGAAGATCAAACCTTGAGGGGCTGTTCTCCAAGAAATTAGTAAGAATCTAAGATACAGCTCAGAAGCAATGGTAAATGGTTGTTAAGATTGTCAGGAAGGTGAGGATGGACTCTCAAGCCCCAGCAGAAAATGAACAAGGTGCCCCCTCTGCTTTACTCCAAAGCATCCAGCAGGGACAGAGGAATGTGTCAAACACAGGCCATTCAGTCTGTGTTGGATCACTCACACACCCTGCTTTCATTTCATCAAACCTGTTGACATGAAGACTTGCCAGCAGCGAGGCAGTGGAACAGCCAGAAACAGGATCTTCTCTACAGATCACAGATAACATCAGCTAGAAGGAGGACTGAAAAAAAAGAACCCCCACAACACCTTTCTAGGTCACTGTTGCCTGTAATCCAAAACTTCAAGGAAGAAGCTGAACTGGATGTCCCCTGAGCCCCAGGACAGCCTGACTGTGGCACAGGAGGTGTCAGGGGCAGCCCCACTGCTGGGGACAAAGGCTGCTCTGTTCCCTGCCCATGGAGTGTTCCTGGTGGGAGCAGCTGGGTCAGTGCAGGAACACTTCCTCATTTTGCTGCAAGGAGGGGCTGAGTGACCTGACTGAGCAGTGGTTCTCCCAGGACACCCAGCCAGGGCTGGCCCCAAGTGCCCCAGTGTCCCACGAGCCTCAGGAGGAGCAGGGCTGGCACTTGAGCAGCTTGCTTGTTCTTGCTGATCTTTCTGCTTTCATCCTATAAACTTTCATTATATAAAGGTGCAAGGAACAAGCCAGTGCCTTCACTCCATTAAAACATGGCCAAACTTCTTGCTAACTGAGCCCCCAGCTTACCAAGTCTAGGACAAGAGTCCCCTACTCCATGGGGAAGATCTCTTGAGGGATTAACAGTGCTCTTTGAAGGGTCAAAAGAGCCAGGAGGGATTTCATTTTTCCACCACTGGGATCAATAGTCTTCAGAGAATTAGGAAAATTCTTTGCAGAGAAAAGCTGCTCCAAATCAGGGTTTGGAGAGGAGAACAAATCCAAGAAACGTTCTGATATCAAAACCATGCTGAGAGGAACCTGAGACACAAGCATGGTATAAAATGAGAGCTATTCAGTTCCCTGTCCCTATGTAAACACTTAAGCCTGGAATAGCCTCTGCAATAACCTCTACACTACCCAGCATTCCTACTGTCTCACATTCCTTCCTTATCCCCTTCTCTCAGTAAATCTTTGTACTCCAATATCCACTTGGTTATCGTGGATATTGTGTTATCCATCCCAGGTGTTTCTTGAACTGGTAAACTGGGGCATGGACATCCCCAAATCCATTTTTAAAATAAAGACATTGGCAGAGCAAGTTGTAACAGCAGGATTCTGCAAAACAGACTTGCCTTTGCACACCATCAGGCTCCCGTTTCAAGCAGTAGTAAGGATTTATCTTTGATAAAGAGACCTCTTGTAAACACATCATGTTTTGTTTAGGTGGTGGGGAGCATCAGACAGAGTTCTGGGAAACCCGTGGACATTCTGGATAAAATACAGGTAGTCTTTGAGGTGATTTGGCACAAATAACTTCAGGAGTTAAAACAGTCTTGGATCGTTTTTTCTCCAAAGTGAAAAAATTTTGTGGAGCCCAGCCCCTCTTCACACCGCAGTAACTGGAACACATTGAATGCAGACAAACAACAGACACTTTATTGAGTCCCCTAATAATCACTAGAGATCATTTACAAGCGTTAACAGGAGCTATTAGTCTTTACAATTTAACAGCTGGCAGGGCTGATGCAAGAACTCCAAAGCAATCAGGCTGTCTCCAATTATCTCCTTTGAGTGACGCATTCAGCTCTGTTTTACAGCCAGGCATGAAAGTTTGGGCAAACACGTCTGGGTGCATGTGGGGCACACCCGTGCCCACAAAGAGGGGAAAGCCAGAGGCTGCCTCTCCTGTTCTGCTGCCTCTCCTGTTCTGTTGCTCCAGCTTGGCTCCTGGAAGGAGGAGTTAGATTCCCTGAGAGCCTGAGCCCTTAACCCACTCATCCCCTAATGCACCTGCAGCACTCTCACACTTCAGAGTTTTGAACTGTGACAGCCCCCCATGTATTATTCTTACCCCAAAAACCAAGCTGACCCTGGAGGTTTATTATTTGTTCCTGATGAGTATCAGATTAATTGGGGTGTTTAGAGAAAGCATGGTCCAGGAAAACAAAATATATTTCATAGAAAGGCTTCCGTGTGGATTGAACTCCTGGTGGAGTCCATGCTACAGACCCTTGGTAAGGGAGCTACCTGCCCTCACCTCCCATGACTGGGAGCAAGCATTTGGATGGATAAGGACTCACTGCATGACTGCAGGTGTGAAAGCATATCCCATTTCTCCCACCTTTCAAGGAAACCCCAAACCCACCCACAAGACAGCCTTTCCTCAGTGCTGAGCGAGCTATGCTGGCATCCACCACATTCCCTGCATCCCCAGCCTGCTGGGGGAGGATCCCTTGCTCAGGGGATGCCCAAGCCCCAGTGCTAAGGAGGACATGAGAAAGTGGCTCAGAGTAGCCCCAGCTGCCTGGGGTAGAAGGCAGAAATATGGCTCTGGAAACCCCTGGGAGCACTTAGCTCCTGATCCCGATATTTGATGAGACATAATTGCCATAGAGCATTTGAATATACTGATTTCCTTTAAATCCATTGCAAAAAGCCCTCTTAAACAACCTTAGAAGTCTACAAACCAGAAAACTCTAAAAACTAAATCCACTAGGCAGTAAAAGATGTTACAATTCTGACTCCATGCTCTGAACACTCA
Organism: Drymodes brunneopygia; assembly: GCA_013400955.1. Classification (NCBI taxonomy): domain Eukaryota; kingdom Metazoa; phylum Chordata; class Aves; order Passeriformes; family Petroicidae; genus Drymodes; species Drymodes brunneopygia. The sequence goes on along the minus strand of VZTZ01029959.1, from coordinate 637,679 downwards.
CATTTAAGCCCCACACAAAGTTACGCAAGCACTTGGGACCAAAAACCAGGATCCAGGAAAGATTTATGTCCACAGGGGAACATTATTTCTTGTCCTTGACAGCACTGAGCTTTATACCATATTCTGCAAATAAATCATATCTGCTGCTTCTGGAGCACAGTTGTCAACCTTGGCTGCAGGAATACGTGGGACATTAAAGCAGGAATTAGGCCCTCCAGAAGGGGGAAAAAAACCCCAATGGGTGCTGGCAGGTGTTTGTTAACTGGTTTCTGTTTGCTTTAGCAATATACTCATGTTAAGATACAAAAGTGATAATAAATATCTTCTCCCACATTACACAAGAATGTTATAAATTGCTTCCATATGATCAATAATTCTGTTTTCAGTCTGGAAATCCATTGTGACCAGTTTTTGCAATCTATTCTGTACTCTTTTAAAGAAAAGGAATCACAGTCTTTTGTGGCACTATTTTAAAATGTTTCTGTCTTTTGACATTTGCCCTCATATAGTACACAAGAGATTTCTATTAATTAGAATGAAGATAAATGAAGTGAAAAAGGCTATGAAGGCTATTGTTCCTGTTTAACAAAATTAAAATCAGTTGTTCTGATTTCATCTGTATTAACATTTTATGAGCTTGGGGGTTTGATTTGGTTGTGCTGTTTTGTTTGTTTTGTTTGTTTTTTTTTTTTAAACCCCAACAGTTCACAAATCTGTCTTGTTTAAAATTGACTGGGTGAGCCCAGCACAGAATGAAAGAGCTTAGCACCAGAGTAATGTTTTGGAGACTTAGTAATTTGGAGAGAGTACTGCTGCAGTATCTGTTGCCCTGGGTATGTAGCAGATGTATTATTTGTGCCACTTCGAACATTTTTCTGGATTAATTACTTGGTTAAATCAGAAATGGGTATGTTGGAACCAATTAGCTGAATTGCATCTTGCCAACACCCGTGGGTTAGCTCAAACATGTGTAAGACACTCTGATATTGAAACTTTAAAGCACAAGGCAGCAGTGGTTACGTGTCTCAGATAAAATCCTGGCCTGCTGAAGCCAGTGAATTGTGCCTTTCCTCAGGAATGAGGCTTCACATACCAAATTCCAAACTTATCAGGCATGGAGCCATAAAAGATAAGGAAAAAATTGGGAGTCTCGCTGTTATTTTGTGAACACTTGTGCTTTGCTTTCACAGGAAGGGCACAGTGCTGTTCATGGGAGGCTGCAAGGGCCGTGTGGAACTGCAATGAATTGCATTTCTTGCAAAGCATGGAGCCACATGGGCCCTTCCCACAGCAGGACACAACAAACCCTCAGGACACCCCAGCTATTACCAAGCAAAGAGCTCTAAGCCTCCCCACCCAGGCCAGTTATTTAATGAGGAAAACTAGACAGCTTCTGATCACCATGGTCACTCCAGAGCCAGCCAGGCAGGTTTTTATGTGCCTAATCCCTCATGTTCTCCACTTCAGACTGCATGTAACACATTTAATGAAGCTTGAAGCTGGATCTGTCCTATACATAACATTTATGGAGAACTAGAAGGACAGAATCATGATGTATTTGCAGTACAGATTTTTTCTCTTGCTGCATTTTCACCCAGTGATACCCTGGGAGCAATAAAATACAAGGATAGGGGTCTCTATCTGGAACAAACACAAAGTAAACTCAACTGAGTGCAATCTAAACACAAAAATCTCTTCTCCTGAGCATCAAGAAAGCATTTGAAAGAATGTCAAACAGATGCCCCAAGAAAATTACTTCCCCTGCCTCTTTTCTCATCCCAAACCCTTATTATTACTTTTTGATTGATTTTTCTTGGCTCTTACACACTCTCATGCTGATCTTCTTAGGTGGGCTCTATACAACCTTCCCAGCTTTCTTTTATCCCTCTGGTGTTCTTGCCAATAAATTATTCTAGTTTTATGAAAGGTTTCTTTTTTATTTCATAATCATTTTCTCTTGATCCAAAGTGAACTAAAACTCAGTGGTTGGGCATTTTGTTCTTTAATGCAACACTTGGTCTGCCAACTGCCTTAAAAATGTATTTCAGCCTTCTCTGTTTATTTGAAAGCTGTTCCTTCCAAGAAGGCTAAGAATAATGCGGTTACCATAGTTTCCTTATCCACAACCAATAAAATGCAACTTGGAATACAACAAAACAAAGCTGACACTACTCACAAAATGTGCCTGAATGAGTGAACACTGAGATCTTCCCCCTACATCACTCCCAGCACTATGGAAAATACTCAAGACTAACCAATAGTCAGCTTTTAGTCCAGCAGGGAAGATGAGGATGAGCCTGTCCAACTAGCAGCTCTTTGAGATGTTTCAATTCCAACACTTGAGCTGTCTGTTGTTGTGGAATCCCCATCTCACAGATTTGGTATTTCACTGCAGAGATTTTTCACTTTTCTGTGATCTCTTGTTCCAGGAAGCATTTGTGTGGGCAGAGCTTTGCTGAGGCTCACTGGAACCAAGTGATGGATTAATTACCCCCAGGAACCAGTCGACAAAGTAAATAATGAACTGTTTGTTCTCACAGTTTTGTTGGCTCCTGAACAGGCAAGATTCAAGGGAGCAAGCCAAAAATAATCTTTTTTCTTTCAAGTCAACTGGCCAAAAAAACCCCACATATGCCTCATAGATTATACAAATTACACCTGCTTTGGACACATCCATTTGCTTTCCTGATTACAAGTGATGGGATTTTACTCTCATAAAATGAACTTCTAAATGAAAGAAAAGCAATTGTTCTCAATAAAAATGAATAAAGAGCGAGAAAACCAGCACATGCACAATGGTGAGACCTGCTGACAAGATTTTTTTCCCTGATTTCAAAGACTTGTAAAGATTTTGTTTAAAAAAGGGAAGGTTTCGGGAAGGGAAGGGACAGAGGATATTCTGTTTGATGAGTCCAAGTAAGAAGACTTACCAAGGAAAGCTCCTGACTGGGCGGGAAGCAGAATCCTCCTCCCACAGACTCAGTGCATGCTTTGGGACTGACTCCTGTGGTGCATGGGACTCTCATAAACACACCAGGTAAACGTGGAAGAACAAAAATTTTTTTTGGTATTCTGCTCATGTTTTCATGCCAGTGACAACAGCCCAAGACAGCAGAGTTTAAATTAAAAAGCTCTGACTGTGGTTTGATAACCCCTGGATGTAAGCAAGAGGGGAAGAAAATAAAGCAACTCCCTTCCTTACCCCAGGCACCCAGGGCTGGAGGTGGGGATTCTGAGCAGTGGGAGCAGGAGAGCTGCTGGAAGAACATTTGCTGCCGTTGTTTCTGAAGAAAAGCTGTTTTCCTCACTGTGCAGATTTCTGGAGCTTTTTCAGACCCCAGAAGCACCATCACTGGGTGTATCAAACACTGAGAGCCACACAGTTTCAGTTATAGCTTAGCCACAAGAAAATATAATAGTTCTTTTATCCCTGCCTTCTCATCTTGGGAAGGTCATGTACAGGTAACAGACTAAAGAGAGAAAGAAGGTGTAGGAGTTCAAGAGATCACTCATGTGCTGAACATGCTCCAGGCTTTCAATGCAAGTTCACCTCACAGGAAAAGCATTCTGTGTGTAGAAGGATGCCAGTTCTAATGCACAGAACTAAAGGAAAAAAAAGTAGTGCTTTTACAGGAAAAATATCTTAGATCTGTTAGTATGGTGCTTATTGCATCGCTTAAACCAAGTAGCTCCTTTTTAAACTGCTGAGGTCAACTTAATCAGGATCAGCACTATAAAAGAAAATAGCTAAAAATAGTGACTAAAAAGGCAGGTCTTTCACATCTCTAGAGTATATTTACTGGGGAACAGGGAAAAACAGTGAAGAGCAAGCCTGTATTAAGCTTTGCACCCTTTTTACTTATGAATAAAGAAATCAGTAGACCAGGGATTTTTTCAACATTTCCATTATGTTGTTAGTACAACACACTCCAAGTCTGAACAGCCTGGCCAGGCTCCTCATTAAGGCTCTTAAACTTCTCAGCCAAAAACACCCAAGAGGAGAGCCACCTGATGTCTCAAGAGTTTAGCTTTTCCATTTTTCAGATCCTGCACTGCATTAGTGCATAACTCTGAACTCCATACAGAGTGTCAGGGAGCTCTCTGCACAGTTTGCTCAGACAGAACAATCCTTCCAGGCCTGAGAAACAAGGACACCTCACAGCCTCACGGCCCAATAAGTATCAACAAAAGTGAATTGGGGAAAGCAAACTGGGGGAATGTGACTTCATTACCTGCAGCTGGAATTGGACAATTAACCCCTGAGATGCAAATAGACCAAACTTATCTCTGTGTGAAAAACTCGTGCCCATTGTCCATCCTGGGTGCAGCCTCTGGGAGGCTCCTGCACTGCCCAAGGTGGATCTATTGAAGGCCTTTCATAAATACCCATTTTGTTAACTCTGTTCAGCCTCTGTTCTAGATAGCCCCTCCAAGGCATCAACCTGCTCAGGCCTCATGGCTCTAGATTGCCTCAGGGACAGCACCCTGATGAAGGCCCAGCCCCTGCTGTCACCTGGCTGTAAAAGGTGCCCACAGTAAATGACATTTGAAGGCCCATCCACGGTGCCTTTAGTAGCTTGGCTGTGGTTAACCAGAGCCACCAGCACCCATCCTCATGCTGTGTGTGAGCCAGAGCAGCACGTACCTCGTTGATGGCCAGCTGCTCGCCGCCGCCCCCGGGGTGACCGTAGCGGTGGTTGGAGCTGCGGAAATCCTCGTACAGATCCTCCTCACTGCCCACATCGTCTGTCAGGGCTGTCTTGTCCAGAGCTCCATCAGCAATCACTGCAACAGCAAAATGCACAGATTGGCACAGGAGCCTCAACAGCACTGCACCAGGACAGAAGCTCACTTGGGCAAGGGGCACTGTAATGCAGCATGAAGGGAAAAAAGACAAGGAAACTACAGAGGCAATTTTGGGTCAGAATTCCAGCCTCATGCATGCCTGTTTTTCAGAGAATTTTTCTCCATTCATGTTTTTCTCCCCATAAATTATTGTGTCTTAATCTAGACTGGAAAATATGATTTAAAAGAATTCAACCACTGCTGCAAGTTGCAAAGAAAGGATCAAGAATAAGAAAACAAGGTCTGAAAAAAGGCACAGGGCATTGATGGCACCAATGTGATTTTATTAGGACCTTGCTGTGTTGACAGGAAACTGGACTAGGTAAAAAACAACTCACATTCACCACTTCATACCTTGAGGATTATGATTTACCAAATCCTATCAGGTTAAAGGAAGTCTCAGCCTTTGGGAAAAACATTCACCTTTCTCTTTGTCCACATATTTATTTGAGAACCCTTTTTGTCGCCTCCGTAAAAGGGTGTTTGCTCCAGAATTATCCATTATTACCACAGGGAAGGCCATTCTGCTCAGCACAGCCCCAGGTGAGCTACAGGTAATGGAGGGTTCACAGTCTGCAGCTAGAACAAACACTGCAGTCTCAAGCCTGAGAGAAATAAAGATGTGGCATTTATAGTCCTTGCACTATAGAATGTGTCACTTCATCTGTTTCCTGGGCAGGACCTTTTTCCTAAAGTCTCCTCGAGGTATTAGCAAATACCCTTCAGTGGCACTGAGTGCCATTCATGCCATCCCTGTACTGGTTACTGAACATGAACTTTCTGTTCTCCAATCTGTGAAAAATGGCAGTGATTAAAGAAAACACTCGCTGACATATTCATCTGGATTAGCTACTGCTAGGGCAACAGTTTCCATGACAAAGCAGTGGGCTTTACCAAGATTTCCATGCATGAAGCAAGTACCTACACAGAGATGATGCAGAGAACAGCTGATATAAATGGTAATTTCAGCTCAGTGGACTTGACATGGCTAGAGGAATAGAATTGAATGAAAATACATTCTATTTGTATTTTCTATGCTGCATTACTATCAGCACTCCTAGCAATAGTGCAAGTTACATGATGTTCCACTCCAAATTTTTGCAGGTGAACAGGTGAAATAAATCTTTTGAGCTTGACTTTGTAGAGCTTTAATAGGAAGCAACTCACAAACCTGGTCTTGAGCCCTCATTTCCCTTCATAATGCAAATGCATCTGATGCACTTAATTGTGCCAATAGGTCAAAAAAAAGCTCCTAGTGATTCATTAGATTATTATTACCACCTGTAACCAAAGCTGCACCGCTTTAGCAGAGAATAAAGTGCCAGCCAGACCTGCAAAGCTTGTCCTTGTCAACACTTTCAGTACACTGGCTGGTTTGTTAAGGCTGCACCACCTGATCACTTCTATTAACAGCGAGGTGTAAATTCAGTGTAGCAGCTATCAGTTCAATGCAGGGACCTGACATCAAAATGACAAGTATGAGCTATTTTTAAACTAAATCCTTGCTTCTTTATGCTTTGAATTCAATAAATAGGCACAACACAGCAAAGATTGTCTGAAGCTGGCACTCCACTTGGTATTGATGGCAATTCAGGACACAGAGGTGCATATGAGCTTATGATTAAAGCAGAATTTTCTGTGCAAGTGTGGAACTACCCAACCATTCAACTTCAAGTGACATTTCACAAAAAAATCAAGCATTCCCCTGGCTTGCTCTGACACCTCACATCGCTCATTATACAGAAGTTCTGCACTGAATGTGTGCCAGTAGCAGAGATTGCATATAAAGCAATTCTGGGGCTATGACCTAGACCACTAATATAAAACTCAAAACCAGCTGGAATACCACTGATATTATAATTTCATGCAGAGTTACCATGGTTGGAACTTTTAAAACTTAAAACTTTAAATTTAAGGGCATTAAAGGTATCACTTTTTGCTCATACACTGTCTGAAAAACCTTTGTCTGATGGTAATGAACAACACATTGTCAGTGTGCTAGTGCAGCACAGAAACAAATTAGAAATGTTTTTCAAGAACAAATAAAAATAAATCATTTATAAGAAAGAAGTCAGCAGTCACTTAATTCAAAACTCTTTTGCAACCCTCTGATTTCATTCTTTTCCCTTATCTTACACATAGCTTCGTTGTTTTTCCCTTATGCATCTTCTACTATTTTCACTGCTAAAAGTAACCTTCAGCTTAAAAATTGTTCATTGACATCTTTACAGCTTTTGTTTTTTGCCCCCACATTTTCCTATTTGTTCTCTGATCTGTGCTTAGATGAAAAAGCAAAAGCTCCAGGGAGGTATTTATCTGTGTTACTTAAAATGCTCTATACCTCTGCTAAGTGCCTTGAAAGCTGTGCTTGCTTTTACCAGAGATCTGTTTTTCCTCTCTTATCTTACCAAGCTCATCAATTCTCTGCTGTCTCAAGACCTGCTACTGCATTTGGGATTAGTTTTCCTGGCAAAAAAAAAAAGTCCTGATAGACATATTGCACCAAAACTACACTTCATAAGCATGAGAAAGTTCTCAGCCCTTGAGGAAGAATGGCCCAAGGTAGCCATTACACATTTTCCCAAACTAATGCTGCAGGGAAGAATTAAACTAATGAAAACTAAGAATTTGCTCTGAAGCAGGTTAGATGAAAGACACGACCACAAATAAATAAAATAATAGTCTGGAATGGTGACCCAATGCACTAGAAAACCATCAGGGAAGTAGGAGAATGAAGGCTTTTAGTGTAGGAACTGACTTAACATGCAAAGCATAAACTAGGTCAAGTAGAAAAGGAGCAAGCACTATACAAAAATCTTAAAAGACAAGTTAGCAGAGATTGCTGAACCAGCCTATCAGCCTCCTCAGCAGCACAGCTCTGCCTGGACAGGCCACTATTAAACTGCACAGTGGTTAATTCAGATGCCTCATTCCTGTCTTCCTCATTCCAAGTGCTCATCTCTGTCTAATCCTGAAATTCAGTGGCACAGTCATGCCTGGCCTCTCTGAAACACTGACCTGACCTGTCCCTCCCTGGCAGTCAGGCCACACCAAGGAACAATGTTCTGTCAAAAAGTAAAGCCAAGCATCAATTATCTCAAGCAGATTTCTTCATATTTTATACCTCTGTCCTGATAAACCTCAGTAAATGTGGAAACAAATCCCATACACAGGAACAGAGGGAGAGGATGTCACCAACATTTACTACAGCCAAAATGTGCAAGAACTAAAACTCTGCTCCACGCTGCTGTTAGTCCTAGCCCAAGCTTGGGATATATGGCATTACAGTACAAAAGCAGATGGGTAGTTCCAGCAATAGTAGCTCACAAAAGAATGCCACACAAACTCTTTTTTAATTAATCCACACACATAAAGTGCCAAAAGCCTGACTCCATGAAGAATTATCTTGAGGATGTGAAGCTTCGAAACTCATACAAAACATGTCACTGAAACCAGGAAGTGGCACAGGTGGTGTCCAGGTGCCTGAGCAGGCAGCACTTGGGCTGCATTCAGGGACAAATTCTGTGCAAATCGAGTGAAGCTTGATCAAGATAGTCCAGAGGAAGGGTTCACCCTCCTTACACCTCCCTGCAGATTTGGAGTGCAGGTATAAGCAGGCAGCAGTGGGAAGGGTTCTGGCTGGGCTCTGCCTGTGCCCTTACCTTGCTGAAAGGTGATGCCAAGCAGCTCTAAGAGGTGCTTGTGCACAGTTCCAGAGCCCTCCATGTCACCAGGATGCCTGTGGAGCTGTTAGCAGCTGTGGCTTCACAGGGAAGAGCACTCTGTGCCCAAGGGGAGAGACAAGCCACAGCTGAACAGCTCATTGCCCCCCTGCCAGTGGCAACAATTGCATCCTGCCTGGATGCCTGGGATCACTGGAGGGCAGCTGCCTGTATGGTGGGATTGTCACTATCAAGCCTAGGTGACACTGGAGAGCAAAGCAGCTGGGCTGCACAGGGACAGCCTTGATCTTCATCACCAACAGAGATGGCAAAACACAGAGAAAAGGTTTAGTGTTCTTCATCAAACTGCTGGGAAGACAAAAGAAGTTGGAATTAGATGAGTTACTGGAGGTCTCAGAAAACAAATGCTAACTGTAGTCCAGAGTTCATTTAAGACTAATGTCACCTAGTCTAGGTCACACAGTTCCACATATCTGTGCTCTGCTCCTCTCTCGAAGGATGGACCTGCCTCATACATTCCAAGTGCCAGGAATTAGTGAGCATAAGCTGCTGTTAAACAATCAAACAAATAAAAGACTCAAACAAAAATCCAAACCAAAATAACGCCCAAAAACCCCCATACACCTACCACCATAAAAAAATGAAATTAAAGGAACATGATCCCACCCTCTCACTGGAAAATTATTCCACAGAATAAATTTCTAGGATATTTCCTTGGAGGAGCTGGACACTACAGCCCCAAATTTAGCACAGCCTCTTAAGAGAGCTCTCTCAAAGTCACAGAGGTTTATGTCTCAGCTGGAATAAACCCCAGCAGCTCCCCAGTGGCCAGGAGCTCCAGACGTGTGTCTGGGTCACAAGCCTGAACAATGACCCAGGACTGAAGGAAAATGGACTAGAGGCATTTTCCCAAAATGTTGGTTATCTGTTTTCACTTGACTTGCAGTCTACAGCTTTTAGGGGTAAGGCTGGGATAGGAGTCCATGATGATTACAGACAGCTTGGAAAGCCAAGAGCATCCATAGTTTATTAAAAGCACATTATATTGACAAAGGGAACAATTTTTCTGTATTTGAATTCCCTCTTTCAAGTGTGCTTTTTCCACATCCACCCATTTCATTTGTCTCTGTAGCATTTACATTTGAAATAATTCACCAAAACAGTAGGAGCCTGATTTGCACTCACAGAGCAAATTAATTCAGAGCTAACAACATCATCCCCTCTGCCTCAGTGAGCAGAGACTGCTGTGGTTGCGAGCAGCCCACAGGAAAGCGCAGTGCAGCTGCTGGAGGAAGCACTTGCAGAGATTTAACATGATAAACAAGTGAATGGCGTGCATGGGGCAGGGAACCACAGCCAGACTGCACTGCCCAGGTGAGGAGAGCCCCTCTACCCTCCTCTTCACCCATTCGGGGCTGCTAAACCCTCATCCCCTCAGGAACAGCTGCCAGAGCAGTGCTGCAGCCTCCATCAGCCCTGCTCTCAATTACGTGCTTCATTTATCAGACGCTGGGTACACGGAGGTCCCTGTGCAGCTGCCACAGTGAAATCCATCAGAGTGATGTCATCCCACTCCTGCCCCAGCAGTGCAATTCCCCAGCTCTTACTGCACTGATGGACCCTCTCTCATCATCCTGCTTATGGTTGTGGGCCAGTTCAACAGGAAGAGAGGAGTCAGGCAGGGAATTAGCAACAAGGGAACAATGGCCAGTTAGGGTGAGCTTCATGAGGTCTTTCTTATAAAGGCATAATCCACATTATAACTTGGAAGATTAAAAACAACCAAAACAAAACACCAAAACAAACCAGAAAATCACCAGAAGCATGGTCCTTCAAAACCAAGCTTAGAGATCTAAGGTCCTTACGATGACATTTCTGAGTAGGTAATGAAACCATGTGAAGCCAATCTTTGAGGGAGAAGTCACAGTCTGGGAAGGAGAGACAGAAAATATTTAAGTGGAGAACGAAAGCTTCATCCCCTCCATTTTAAAGAAACATTAAGAAGGGAAAGGATTCAACATAACAAAATTGAATTAACATTTTGGTACAATGCCACGAACAGAATTTCTTTTGTGAATGAAGCCAGTTCCTAATTAGCTGAGGTAAAGAGCAAATCCATGCTTGAAAACAAAAAGGACAGCTCTTCACTGGAGAACCAAGCACAGGTCCTCTGTGGGTCTGCTGGGCACATCACCCAGGGTACCATTCATCAGCAATAATGCACTGAGCCACCCACTCAGGTTTCAAGAGTTTTTAAATCCCAATTAGAATCTAAATGACTTGCAGGGAGGCTTAAGGGAGTTCTCAACTCTCTCGGGCAGCAGAGATAATTATGGGGAAGAGAGAGGTGGATTCTGAATGGCTCTGCAGCTCTGACTCCCACATCACTACTTGCTATGCACTTGCAGCTTGGCCCACTTTGCCCTGGCACACACAGGGCACAGAGCTGTCCCCAGCCCCCTCCTGGCCTGACGGGTGATGGCACAGCTGGGAGAGGGGGAGAGATTTAACTACTTTTGAAGCAGAGTGGGCATAATGGGAAAAACAGATAGGGAATCACATAAATATACCTTCTTCATCCAAAGCCTGATCCTTTGTTGAAAAGTGTCTCTGTTGTACTGCACACAAGCTATTAATTCACTGGCCACGTTCCCATCACAGCTACTGACTTGGAAAAAAGCAGGCACATCCTCCTCCTACTCCACGAATTTGTTGTTTATTTGCTCAGGTCTGATTACTCATCCATAGTGACTGTTTGCTCTCATTTTGCAGATGAATGTCTCTGGAAATGCTATTTGCTTTATGTCTGGACAACGCTGAACACAACAGGGGCCAATTCTAGTTCAGTCCTTTAAGCCCTATCACAATCTAAGCATGAAGTCACTGGCAGCAATCAAAGCTAGCACACAAATCCTTTGTAGTATCCAGGCATGCTCTTTACCATATCCATGGTAGGGTGTGTGGGTTGGAATACCTGGCATGTCATTTACTGCTCCAAAAAGGAGTTTTATTCATTGAAGTGGCTGCAGTTTAAATGAGTTTGGATGTGTGTGTGTGTGTCTAGGTGAAACAATCTACCATCATTTTTTGAACATTTCCTCCGTGAAAGACTAAAATGATTTCTTCTCTTGTTTCTAACAGGTAACAAGTACTGACATTCCAAATCCATGCTGAATCCTCACCTGTCCATTTCACTCTGCTGCTTAGCCCTATGCCTGCTATGTCTTGAGCAAAAATCAAACCCAGACCAAACTGCTCTGCCTTGATGTGAGAACCATCAAATTCAAAGGGTGAGCTATCAGCTCACCTGCAGAGCTGAAAATGCTATATCCCTCTATCCATATCCACCCATTCTTATCCAGAAGTGTAATAAAAACTGAGGAAATTCAAGCAAATGGACCAGGAAAGCAGAACAATAGTTATTTACAGCTGGCAACACCTACTTCAGCAAACATAGGAGGTAAAAGCAGCATCAAAGAGTGTTAGTACAGCTGGCAAGCCTGACAAAAATGGACTGGAAAAGGTTCTTTCAATAAGATTCCAGGAATTTGGCTTTATCTGTTTATTTTTAGAAGAGCATCAGCTCCAGATTTTCCAAACCTTACAGGCACATCCCACAAGTTGGAAGATCAGCAATCTGGCAAAAAGAGACCCACTGTTTATTTAAAAGATTATTCCCCCAGACTCCCCTATATGATCTCAACACTTGCCACTACTTCAGTGAATGGTTACATGTGGCATCATTCCTAAAAGTCACCTTTGGGCTTCTATCAGCTTTTGGTTGCATAAATAGATGAAATTTGCCTGTGGGAACGTGCAAACAAAGGTGCCACACTTATCTTGCTGCTACTGAGTCTTATTGCTCTGCCTTCACTTAATCTGAGTTCATCTGAACCAAAGCCCTGGTGCATACTCAAGCATTTCCAAAAATCCCTGTGTTTTAATCCTTTTTTTTCTCCTCCAGAATGCAAATGAAAGACTCTCAAACAATTCAGACAGAACCAATATTTCCATTCATCACCAGCCCTCAGATAAAGACCTTCAACAGAAAATGTTCCCCCATTCTCTCAGGAATTGTTGTTCCTCCTGCCTCTGCAGCTATTTTCCAAAGACTTAGCTGGTGATTTCTTCATGCAAGGGCTGTTATGTCCCAAATCTCACTCTGCCCTTGTCTGTTTAATTCTATTGATTTAGCAATGATTTTATTCACCTCTAAAACAACTTCCTCAGAGCATTCACAGGGGAGTGGTAGGAGCCCAAGCTATCCTGGGCTCTCAAGGAGCCTCCTTTCTTGTACCTGTTACTTTATTAAATGAAGGAAAGAATGCAAACATGCTGTAGAAAATTCTGGTTGACTTATATTTCCAAAGATTCTGCATTTTTATTCTGTCTCTACATTCAAGCACACCCTCAAAAGACCAAGAGCTTGGAAGCTAAGTCTTTGCTAAAGACTTTGTTGCCAAAGTTTGTGCTAAAGATTTTGTGGCCAAAAAGCAAAAAATAGTCTTCAGTCTTGAGTCACAGTCCAGAAACAAGAAAATTTCACTACACACTAAGGTTTAACTACTGGCCTGAAAAAAACACACTGTAAAGAATGGTTAAGATATCTTTTATGAAGACTTGCTACTAGGAGTAAAACAATTCATATCACAGTAGTCTCTAAAAATGTTCCACTTGGCCATGCCAACTTTGCATGGAAAAAAACCAGACACAGGTCTTTCTTATAAAGGCATAATCCACATTATAACTTGGAAGATTAAAAATGAAGAATTGTTTTCATAATAATTCAAAGCCTTGACAACATGACCACTTTGGTTAAGGCAAAACTAACACCAGAGCCTGGAGGAGGCCTGCAAGCCCCAAACTGGGCTGGTGAGTGACACATGCACTGGGCAGGGGCTGTTTGCAGCACAGTCAGCACAAAGAGCCTCTGCTGGCACTTGTGAAAGGCAGGCTGTTTATCCAAGTGGCTGAGGAGGGATTTAAGAGGCTAACTTTGAACACTTCAATTTGAAAAATGTGACCTTTGTTTTTTCCCAGAATTCTGCATAAATGCCATAAATCTAGCCTTTATCTTGGTGAAGCTATCCAGGCTGACAAGTGGCTTATATCTGTGACCTTGGACCACAGAAGTAATTAAAAATGAATGCCATGAGAAGACTTTCAATTGCTCTTGTGCATTATCAAGTATAAGTCTCAAGGGGCAGCAAGACTGGTTTGTTGACATTATTTTGAATGACCAGTCTTCATGTAACACATCTTCTGGTTTCGTGCTGGCGATACAATATTTTCATTAAAAAATACTGTTAAAACTGCTTTACCTATAGGAAATCCCTCTGTCCCAGTTTACATTTTAATCTGAGTTCTAAGAAAATCCCTGAGATCAAGCTACCAAATATTTCTGAGGGGAAAACAGAAAATCAAGGATTAATATTATTGAACTACAACTGCCACAATAGCTAAGGGATCAGGCTTTTTGCAGCATACATCTGAATCACAGGATACTACACAAAGGAGTCAAAGTCAGGCTCTGAATTACTCAGGGGAATTCTTTGGTGTTATTCAGAACAGATTTGGGAGATCAGCTCTGAGCAAGCTACAGGAGAGATGCTGAACATGGCCAAATGTAATCCAGTTTTTATATTTGAGTAGAAAAAGGCACAAGAGCATTGCCACTGGAAGATAAGTGCAGAATAGTAGGGCACCACATCAGTTCAGAGATCTCATGGACAAAGTGGAAATTTAAACCCACTCAGACATTGCATATTTACACCTTTGTTAGTGTAAACTTTGCTGCCACAGTCCAGGACTGACGGGTTCTAATAACCAGTACCTGTGCTGAAGACCAGTGTAAACTAGATTTAAAGAATTATGCTCAGGATACTGAACCTACTGATTGATGCCATCTCAATAAACTTTCAAATATCATAGGAACAAAAGGAGGCTTTACTTTCAGTAAAATAAAGTTTCTTAGGAAACTGGTGTGAGAAGGGACCTCATTTCAGAGTTTTCCCACAAGATTCAGCCCCAGGTCTGAATTGTGGCTGGATGTGTCAGATACAATCTCACCCTACAGCAAGAAAACTCTTCCAAGGAAAACATTATTCCTCTTGAAATACATTAATTATTCTATTCAAAGCCATTATTAATTGCCCCTTTAAAAGGAAAAAACCTTCTGTCAAGGTCACATTGGCCAGGGTGCCTTTCATAGTTAAATCCATCACTTAGGATGTTTACTGTGGGCTTCAAGAAGGAAATCAGAACAGCAGAATTGGCCAGATCAGCATTTCAGCAAACCGTGAGCCTGAGATGCAAAGTGTGCATTTTGAACTGTGAATTCCAAATGACACATTACCACTTCCAGATCACTGCATGCAACACAGAATACTTTGGAAGCTTTGGAAGTGAATTTGAAAGTTGAATCCATCCCCAGCTGGAGATGGTAAAAATTAAGTACAGTCAAATGCAGCTGTATCTAAGGCACCAGTCAAAAAAGGGACATTTTAGAGACATGGCTGCAGCAGTCAAAATCATCCTTGCAAATCTGATACCAGTACTGGAACTTGTTTGCAAAATACACCCAGGCTAAAACAAGGACAGTCCCTTCCAAAGCAAGGCTCTGTGTGCTCTAATGCACTGCCCTGGTCAACAAACCTGCAAATCTTTATCAGCTCTCTGGATTTATGAAACAAGCACAATAATCCCTTCACTCAAGGGCAGGTATATCAAACGTGACCTTTCCTGTGTTTAGCCATATGTTAAAACATTGAATTCCACAGTGCCACTGCTATTGGATGCTATCTGTGCATTTTAAACTGGCTGAGGATATGGCCTGGATGAATTGTAAACACAAGATCTGTCAGTTTAGATTATATTTCTGTGAGACCAAGCTCTTGGCTAATTTTCATATTCATCATGAATTGTTCTGTGCAGAAACATCTTCCTTTAAGTTAAGGTACAGCTGTCTCTGTCTCATAAATTCAAATAATTATTTTTATTTTCAGCTTTGGTGGTATTCCCCTGCACCAAAAGCCCAACTTCATCATTTCTGAGTGACAGCCTATGTAATGCAGGATTATTACATCAAAGGACGACACTGAAGTATCAATAAAGGAAAGAGGCCCTCAGGAGACTACTGTCAAAAGATATAAATTTCTTCCTCTGATATGAAAAAAACCCTACCCCAGCCTCTAAAACAAATTCCCAGATGATGCCCATCCATCCTGGAAAGCCATCCATCTTTGCTGTGACAATGACCAGTGCTCTCAGCATAAAAACATTTGTTTCACTTGACAAGTGAGGGGTGTGTAGAGTGACCTGGAGAGCCTGACAGGAAGGAAGCAGCAGCAGGGCAGGGCTCACCTTGCAAGGTGCTGCTGTGCATGCCAGGCCAGGGCTGCACTGCCTCACCTCTGCAGACACAGATTTCTCCCCAAAAGCAGCTATAGGAGATACTGGTCTGCTTACTGCTTCTCAGTTTCTGTAAAATCCAGTATTCAGGGACAGGTGGGAACAGTGGGTGTTGTTGGTTTATTCTAAAAGAGCTTTAAAAGAGAATTATTCTATGATTAATACCAGTGAGTGAGGCACATAGCGTGTACTGGGGACCATGCTGTAAAATTCATGAAAACTTGAGGATGCATTCTTAGTCCAGAAGGCCATTTGGGTGCAGCCATGCTGGATATCCCACACACATGCCTGTGGTGTTTGGCATCCTGCATTCTGAGTGTGTGGCTGAGCTGCAGCTCTGCTGTCAGCCTGGACTGGGGGTGATGCCGCAATGCAGCCCTTTGTGATCGCCTGGAGTGCACGGTGATTACCAGAGCTCGTCCCTCACTCTGGGGCTGGACAGAGCCAGCACTGCTGCCAGCTGCACTCCTGCACAGGACCATGGCACACAGGTGCAGAGGACACTCTCCAGCCATTCAGGTGTGACCCTTTACCCACAAACAGAGCATATGTAGGAATCTTTACAAATTAGCTTTCTGCTTGTATCAACAAACTGCATTGACCATCTCTTCTCCCCTTTTTCCTTCTGAACAAAACCAAAAGATGGGTAATAGGGACCTGTATCACCCTATAGCCACCTCCCCACCCTCAGCTGTCACAGCATTGTAGAGCTCTAAATCCACCCCATTAGAGAGCAGCCCCTCCAAGGAGCCCATCATGCAGCTGACAGAGCCATTATACATATAGATGAGGGATATAAATCTCTTCACGATCCTGTTTCCTCAAACCTTGATTAATTACACTTCTGTCTGCCTTCTTTCCTCTCAAAAGCAAATGCAAAGGCCAGGCTCCAAAAGTGGGACATTCTTCCCCTCAAGTCCGTGTCTGAACTCAGCAGGTGCAGTTCCACTGAGGGCAGGAAATTGCCATTTCTAGACCATGTTCCTGGCGTCTGCTTATCTTTCCTGCTGGAAACATAGCAAATGTCATCAAAGTGTATCAGAAGTTAAACAATCCCCTTGATTCCAGCATCCCTCTGCTGTAAATACAGTCTGAGCTTGTTTGAACTGGAAATTGTCGTTCTTGGGAATAATTGCTCTGTACACAGCACTGCCTCCAATCGATACCAAGGCACATTTTCTGAGCTGGATGAGTTTTCATTACCAATCTCAGAGTAACCTTAAAGGTTTGAGCTCATTCTTTTCACCACATTGCACAGATCCTTCTTTGCATAATCTCAAAAATGTCAACAGCAAAACAATCAGAGCAGGCACGACGGTGCTTGCCTGGTTTCATTGCAGCAAAGCATTTCCAGTCTGATAAAGGCTGGAGAGCTCTCTCAGAGGTGAGAGAAAAATGCTCTCCATGTGCACATATCCCTTTCAGTGGGGAACAGATAGATCCTAGATGGAAGGGACAAAAAGAACAGATGAATTCACAACTAAGCAAAGGTGGTAGTAGTAGAGATTATGACAAGCATAATTAATACTTCCATTCTAATTAGCACTCCAGTCTAACGCAACAAGATAACATCCTCTGATGTTGGCCCTCCTTGATACTGTAGGCACAACACATGAAGTTTTCACTTGTAACCATCATTTCTCCTCAAGTTCTCCAGTGGCTGGGATCACCAAAGCTGTCACTTTGGAGAGGGTTTGGGCACTGACAGCTGGAATGGCTGGCACTCAGAGACTAAGCTTGTGGATCATCCCAGTTTCAATGACTCCACCACTGATTCTACAGCTTCATATTTTAGCCAGCTCCAGTTTCATCCAGTCTTTTGGGAGGCAGAGAAGCACATTGTGAAGATGTTACTCTTCTGAGCAATGGGGTCTGGAACTCGTAAAAGAGACTGGGGCTGCTGAAGGAATCATTAGGTTTTCCCAGTTCCAAAAAGCTGAAGAACTGGCCTGGAAATCATGAGGAGAAGGCTTCTACATTCTTGGTGACAGCACTGTGCCATCACTGTGTACAGAACACAGTTTTGATTTGATTCCCCCGGCCTTGGCTACTGCCAGAACCACTGAAATCTGTCAAACCCAGGGGAGAGTTTGGTCTGTGTGAGGACAGCTTCTGGATTTGACAAGTACTTTCTGGGGAATGGAAATAGTGTGAACTCAGTCTCACCACAATTGGTGCTACTTCCTCAACTAAACATCCATTTTGTTCCTTAGAATAATCTCAGTTAGATCTCCCTTTGGAAAACAACAGTAGGAAAAGGAGAAATTTGTGCCTAATTCAGTCTTCTGTCAGTATTTTGCTAGGCACAATAATCAGTATCTTCTTCATGCTCACAGAAATGGTTACCTGGAAATATGAGTTTTAAGAAAAAAACCCTCACATTAAAATCTCAGAAATTTCCACAGTCAAAAAGATAAAAAATCCCAAAATCATACAGTGTGCAAAGAGAGTCCAGAGCAGACTCTGTTGCTAAGGTACCACAAAGGTGAGATCACACCAGGAACCAGCAGCAGGAGAAGAAAGCCTGTTCAGTGGGCTCACAGCTGTGCACCTCATCTTCTAGCAGAATGTGAGCAGCAACAGCTTTATCTAACATTAGCAAAGGGGAGGGAGGTGCAGGCTGCTTCATATCATGAACATATCTATCTTGCCCAAAAAAGACACATGATGCAAAACATTTTTCCCCCCAGTTATTAATTTGTACTTCTGACATCAGTGAGTTAGGCTGTTATTACCCATACACTCAAATAATCTCACTTTCCTGTGTGATATGGAAAAAGCTGAGCAAGATCAAGCTGGAGAGGAGGACAAGCAAAGCAAACAGAGAGCCCTGTACAAGATGATGCCAGCAAGACACTCTGCTTGTTTTCCTACCCTCATTCCAGGAAGGGAACACGTCCCCAGCCCCAGAGCCACAATTAGGATTGTGTAGAATGGGCAGATTCCCTCTTGTTTCCACTCAACCTCATAGATATTCATCTCCACTGTAGCAATAAGAGAGGATTTGGACTTTAAAAACAACATATGAAATCACATAAATATGTTTCAGGAACGGGTTGAAACAATTCAACCAGTGGAAAAAGCCTCTTCAGCCTCTAACTAATGGATTGCATTAATCCAGAAAGGAGTGACAGGCAAATTTTGGCTTGAGAGAACAACTTGTAAATTGTATTCCCATGGCCCACAAACATCTTATGCTGGGTTCTAATGAGAAAGATGCTGAGGGACAGATTTGATTTCCTCTTGATCCAGCATTTGATTTACATCTCCTTCAATCCCTCCCCAGTTCTCTCTGCTCTAAGAAGACCAAGAGTGAATCCAAATGCAGCTACTTAGAGCTAACAAGGACATGGAGATGGCCCTGGAGGCATCACAGCAGAATCTGGAATTCTTATTCCCACTGGGTATACAATACCATTTTTAGTAGTGGCTGACCTGTGTTAGCAGAAGAATGGGGTCAGGAAGGCAAGAAAACACAGATGTAGCTCAGTATTGCCACAGAGTGTAGGACAATCCCCCAAAAACTGCACGTACCATTGAGTGCTGAGCAGCACGTCACTGCTGAAAGCACTCCCTGATAAAGCCTGGCATCTGGAGCCTGTGCCTCACAAACCAGGAACTGACAATGACAGTAGAACTGTTAAACGCCCTCATATCTAAATTATTCCTGGGTGATATTTTTTGTTCATTTTTAGAACAGAATGGGGAGTCACCACAGAAAAGTTCTCCAAGATGGGGGTACTGAGCTGCCTAGAACAGCAAACCTGATCTAATACTTCCTCCCCACATGATTAATTTAGTTTGAATTACCCATGGGACCTTCCAGGTACCCTACTAAGCCTACAATAGTCACAGTTCAAACATCTACACCACATGCTACTGAAAGTGGCAAGAGGGGGCCTGTGAAGTCATCTTCATTCTATACAAATACATAGAAGGCTTTTAAATACATAAATTAGTAGGAAATAAATATCTTGGAAACATATGTGTGCTCCTAATTGTGCAGAAAGGATTTAATCCAACTTTTACCAGAGTAAAGGAATATTGGAATGGAACCAAAGTTATTTACTGTGCAGTAATGAAATAAAAAGATTGATGAAGCCAATTACTTGAATTGCAGCTCAAAGCACAGGTGGCAGCCCAGTGTTCATTCTGATCTTGCCTACACAAGGCAAGACTGGAAGGGACCCTTAAAAAATCTTCTTGCCAGTTCATCTGCTCTGAAGCTGAATCAACAGCAGTAGTACTTTTTGAGAAAGGTTTCCCCATCTCCCACTCAAGACCTTTAGTGACTGAGACTCCACAGTCTCTCCAGATAATCTTTTACCAGGGCTTCTCCTAGCATCCAATCAGAGACATCTTTGCCATGGATTTCCCAACCCCCTCACTATCCCCAACATATAAATAAGAATCAAATAGTTACCTCCATGACAGCCTTTTCAGACATTTCAAGATTCATGTCTTCCTCCATTCTCCTCTACTGCACACCCCTAAAATCATCCAAACTTCTTCTGTAGAACACGTGCCCCAGATTACTCTCATTACTTTCTTCTGGATCCTCTCCAACTCATCCCACAGCACTCTTATTGTGGTGCCCAAATATAAGCTCTGTGTCTCCTTTAAAGCACTACACATACACTTAACAAGTCAGCCTACACACTATTTCATACTTCAAGCTGAGCACATTCAAGTGACAGTGTTAGGAGTTCAGAACAGCTTTATTTTAAATTATAGAGAAGCTTGATGTAGTGCATTTTAGACCAGACTGGGCAACAAGAATGCATCTGCCATGAACTCACTCAGATTCCGACTCAGTTAAGTTGAGGGCACTGTGTTTCTGGGCCCCAGGAGCTGTTGCTCTCCTCACCCGAGGTCAGTGCTATTCCATGAGAAAGGTGCCAGACCTACTCTGCAAAGCCAGCACAACGTGTCCTGACACAAACACGCTCTGATTTGGAAGTCCTCTTACTCACTGTGCCTCTTTGATGTGCACTGAGCACAGAAAGCAGCCTCTGGTACCCATTTTGGTCTGAACTTCGAACACCCCTCCCCAAGAGCTCTGCTGAACTCGGATGTCTCTCATTTTTTTTTAATTTACTGCAGCTCAGCCAGATCCTGGAAAGCGACCTGTCAGTTCTTGTTGTGTGCAGCTCAGTGACCTTCAGGAGACAGCCTTGTTGCTGAGCATTTTGTTCAGCAGAGAACTGAGGAAAAAAGCACAGAGCCAGGTCCCTGTCTTGCAAGAGTCACACTGCTCAATGATCTGCTCTCCCTAATGCAAAAGGGCAGAGCATTCCCTTCCCTTTTTTCTACCCCGTTAGCCTGACTATAAATGTGATTGCACTGATAAACATCCACAGCAAGAGATCATTTGCCCAAACTAATGAACTGCTGTCACCAAATCACCGTGTAATATTTCCACTAGAAAAGTGCAGCCTACACTGCTGCGTGACATTTAGCTTTTAATTGCCCTCAGTCACCAGCAACAAAACGTCAGATATTATTATTTGTGTTGGTGAAAGATCCCCCTCTAGATCAAATATGAGGCCTGTCAAATACCATCACAGGAGCACCAATGCTCTGCATTAAGCTGCAGCAGAGGCTGTCAGGGAGCTGCCCAGCCCCCAAAAGGGAAGAGGACATGGGAAGAAGGGGATTAGGACAATGTGAAGCAGTGCAGCATCACTGGGGCACAGCAGGGAGGGAGGAATGCTTAGGGCAGGAATTCATGCTGAGCAGAATACTCCCACTCAGCCTGGGGAGCAGGGGGCAGCTCAGATGGAGAGAGCAGAACACCACACTCCCAAGCCTGCTGCTCTCACTGGATTTTGGAAGATTTTGGCCAGCAAGGTTTGCTCTGAGTGGTTTTCATCTGTGCAAACAAGGACAGCACAGCTGCACTGGGAAATGCTGTCTTGCTCCAATTAGCTTGTGGCTGCTCACCAGCCAATTGTCCCCAGAGCAGCCCTTGGCAGTCAGAGTGTGACTTCCAGTCTCACTTCAAACACCATTAGGAAATTGCTCTTAACAATTTGCAATTTTTATTTTAATCTCTCAATAACCTGCTTGTTGATTTTGCTCTGACAGCATCATGTCTGTAGAGATCAGAGAATTCAAGGGCCTGAAGCCACTCCTAATACAGGCCACTCAGCTGATGCTGATAATTGGGAGCAGTTAAGAGTTCATTTGGCCATGCACACATTTTAACCTTCTCCTCAATTCCAGGATGGGCAGGGCACCCAGGTAGCAAACAAAATGGCTTTTGGGGTTGTATCACATCAATTATCTTGTGGCCAGCAGAGCAGGAAGGCCGTACCAGGGCCAGAAACAAAGCTATTAATTCAGGGGAGTGGCTCACCTTACAGTCACAGAATATGCATCAGGAAGCACAAGGTGATTTTAAAACTTTAATTCAAGACTGGAAGGATCAATACCCAAATTAGCCCACAATGACCTAGCTCCAGAGGGTGCAAGGACACATCAATTCAGTGCTTCAGCCAGGTTGATTAGCCAGGCTGTGACAGGTCCCTGTTACAACCTGGCTGCGAAGATCTAACCCACACAGACATCTCTGCTCATGTGTAACTACCTTGGAAGTCTTTCACAGTGCT
The DNA here is from genome assembly GCA_013400955.1 of Drymodes brunneopygia. Lineage (NCBI taxonomy): Eukaryota > Metazoa > Chordata > Aves > Passeriformes > Petroicidae > Drymodes > Drymodes brunneopygia. The sequence continues at coordinate 615,130 of VZTZ01029959.1, read as the reverse complement.
TGGTTTTGACAGGTAGAAGCTAACTTTCGAGCTTCCCACCCACAGATTTTTCCAGGAAAGAAATGCCAAATTCCATTTAAAGTTCTTGTAAATCACAGCCCAGAACAAACCAAAATGGAATGCCAAGGGCTAAAATGTGAACCCTTTGCTCTCCTTAGTACAGAAAACTTCTCTGCAGTTGTGTGTTGTAAACCAGTGACCTGTCACAAGTGAGGATGAGCTCAGCAGCCCAAGTGAGTGGATCCCAGTTCTTACTGTGCCACAGCACAGTCCAGGACAAAATCCAGCCTTCCTGCCAGCCCCAGCTCCTGGAAGCACAACCTCAGCTGCCCTCTTTTGCTCTATATCCTGAAATTTACTCCCATTTTCACTCTAGCTGTGTAACCAAGCACAGCCAGTGGGGACTGTGAGCTTGGAGGATGTGGTAGTTTACAGTTTTGTGCTCTTGCTCAAGCAAGCTGTGTTTTGAAAGAACATGAGTTACGTGCCAGAAAAGACTGCAGACTAATTTTAAAAATAATTGAGGAAGATATTCTTCTACTTGTTCATATGATTTATGCCATTACTGCAGCTTTGCTGTTTTCCATGTAGTCTTTAGTGAGGAGTAAGACAAGTGATCAGCAGCACCAGAACTCAGATTCTTCCTGGAATTGTTGGGATTTAATGTAAATGCATAAAATCCAGGCATCACAGAGCTTTTTGTAATATAATCCCAAAGCTGCTTACAGGCCAACTCAAGATAAAAATTTTTGTCCCTGTCTGGTTACACTGAACATGCAATAACCTCTCAGAGGCTGGTGCCAGAGGCTATGAATTTACCTCAAGGTATGTGTTTTATTTGCAGCAATATGTTGTCATTAAAACAAAGCTCAGCAGAAGTCACATCTTAGTCATTGTCTATAATCTCCCCTTGGAAAACATTTTACTGTCTGCTCACTCCAAGAATACAATTACTTCTTTGCTGCACAAGGTGCTCAGTATGAGCATGTTCCAAAACTGTAAAAGGAAATTTTTTTTCCAAAAAAAGCTTTGAATAGCTGCTTGTGTTACTAGCATGCAAAGAGACTTGTCACACCACCACTCTGCCAGGCAACATAAGGACACAGACCCTCTGGTAGGTGGGAGTACACAAGGGAACAAACTGCTCTGCAAGGCTGACAGCAGAAAGCAGAGACAGGCAAAGCCACTTGCTGCTAAACTCCCTGAAACTGAAGGAAGATCTCCTCATTCATACCTTTGTAGGTTTTACTGCATCACTAACTCACCCCTATCATTACCTGCAATCACACCCAAATAGGACTAAAGATTCATTTCTGCCAATTCCCCTGCTGCACTCCACAGGAAAATAAGTCCTGGAGCTCTTACCACTGAGAGGAAAACACAGTATCATAGCTTTTGTAAACAGGCCTGAAAGCTCTCTTGGTTTTGTAATCATCTTACACAACTGCTATCAGCCATGACAGCATCCTTTCAGATTATAATGTCCTGAGACATGCAGATAGCAAAGACTTGCCTAAGGCTACTCTTCTTCTGCTTGTAAAACTATTAATAAAAATACCTAGGCAAAGACTTGACTTTATTGCTGCAGATTAAATGAAAAGGCAACTGTGCAAGAAGTCTGGCCAGAAGGATTACATTATTATTGATCTGGTTATTGTCTGATCAGGTCAGCAGCAGGTCAGCAGCAGAATCCACATTCATGCTCTACAGCCCAACTATTTAGAGATTTGTCCTCTTAAGGCAGACTTTCCTCTGCTGTCTGCCTGTACTGCATGGGCTGGAACGGAGCTGTGGATTGGCAAGATCCACTGCTACTGCAATACAACAATTGCAATGGATTAAATTTGCTATTTTGGCTGCACTTTTTCAAGCTGCAGAAAGAAACTCATATGGGGGACTATCCATACACGTGGTTTTCCCAAATGAATGAGTGCAGCAAACCCCTGAACTTAAGCTTTGCAAAAAGGAAGCAAAATCTCTACTTGCAGGATTTGATGGTCCTTCCATTGCTGGGCATCCCTCAGCTTTCCTTTCTTGTTAATCACCATCAAGCACCGAGAGTGGCCGCCTGCACCACAATCTGCACAGGAAGTGGGCATGGCACCAAAACCAGCAAGCTGGGCCACACTCCCAGCTGTAATTATGATGGAGAAAGAAAATAGCAGGGGGAAAAGACAATACCCAAAATCAAGTGGTGGGACGACAGAAGAACACACATTTGTGCTTCAAAATATCCATGGAATCAACTCTCTGTAATTCAGTCTGCATATATTCCCTCAACCCATACTCATAGTAGGATACTCCCCTGGTTTGCTCACGAGTGCTTTGGCAGCAGCCACGTTCAGGACGTGCATCCTCAGCTTCCTAACGCACCCCAGGCCTGCTGTCCCACCAGCAGCATGCCAGGATGTTATTGTTCTCGTGGACTCACGCTGCCAAGAAGTCCTCTCTCCACCCAAACCCACAGAAAGCTCTCAGAGTTAGAATCTCATCCTTCCCAGCTTTCAAATCCTTCCATCCTGGAGGCCTCACAGATGCTGAACAAGCAGCAGACCATAGCATGGCCCTCTGTGGCCTTGTGATCCCCTGCTCAGCTATGAACTGATTGTGGGGGAACTCCAAACGCTCTCAGCATCTCTGAGTTTATGCTGTCCACATCTCCATATATTTAGGCAGAAATCAAAACATAAAAGAGAAAAAAAAATTCTTGAGAACTCTTTTCTAGACTTAGTAAATGCATCAAGAGACTGCAGAAACATTCAAGTTCAGAGTAACAGAAAAGCGTGGAAGTTTTAGCTTAAAGGACTTCATTATCCTCATCTGGAACAAATAGTTTAGATCATATTTCAAGTCTCATCTATGGGTTTTTGGGAAGGGGAGGCAATAAAAGAAACTCAGAATTAACCTTAGAAAGTCTGGTTCAAGGCTGCCTCGCTCTAGATGTGCAAAGATTTATGCTCACAAGAGAAGTCTCCCAGCCAATTTAACAGACTGCTTTTCCTGTGGCAAACCTTGGTGTATGTAGAACAGAAACCTTGTACCTGTTGTGGATATTTATCTTTATTGCACACATGAGGAGACAGCACCCAAGGTTTGCGTTGAAAGGAGCAGTGCCTCTCCTGAAAACCAAGGATGGGGGAAAGAGCCTGAAAATCAGGAACAGTAGTGGCAGAGAGCTCCAGGCTGAGGCTATCACCGAGGTTAAGATGATTCTCAGCCTTTGCTTTCTGTTTTTCTGACATTCTTCAGATCTGCAGTATCCTGGCTATAAAAACATCCCTCTTAGGAGGAACATGGGAGTGAGAACAAAGAGAGAGATTTCCTTCAATAGCATACACACACTAAGGAAATTCAGAACAAAGGAGCCCAAACCCTGGGATTTTACAGAGCCTATAACATTCATGTCACAGTTAATGTCACGTTACCCTGGAAGACACAAAAGACTTGCTTTACATTTCAGCTGAACCTCAAGTTTCTTAGCAAAATGCAAGTCACAATTTGTCTCAAGAGAGGAATCTGTCTACAGAACCCAGGACCCTGTAAATCTAGCTGTAATCTGATAGGAATGCAAACATATCAGCCAATAGTTAGTTTTACATCCCATTCTTGCTGAGGGGGATTTCTTGCTTCAACAATGATACACATATGAATTACATTGTTTTTCAAAAAATCAAAGCAAAAATTATATCCAAGTGTTCAAATAAATCACCTAAACACGATGGCTGAAACAATAATAAGCAAAGTCTTGATCACTATGTGAGAATTACTCTTTGTAGATTGACTTCCTGGGCAAGGTTAGTCCCATGCTGATCTCAGCACAAGTAACCAGAGACCTGCTTAGGAAGGGTGGAATTCAGTTTTCTCCTTGTACAGCTGAAGCTACAATATTTAATCATCTTTAATCATCAACTCTGTTTAGCCTCCATAGACATAAACAAATTTCAAGGAATGTAAAGATTAGGGCTATTAATACAGGGCCCAAAAGCTTCAAATCTCCAATTTGACATTAATTGTCTGAAAAGCAGGCAAGATAGAGGATGCCAGATATTTTAACCCAAATATTTCATTTGTGCACAGTCTATCTGGAAGAAATTTGTGCTTATGATATCAATGCAATGATAAGAGTCTTTTCAGAGCAAAAGGATCACTAAATGGTGGCAGTTCTCATTATTGCTTGACTATGACCTCCCCAACCCTCTGGCACTCAAGCCTTTTTTTGCTTAGAAACACCTGGCTTGTGTGTTACCTGAGGATTCTCTTTGCTACACAGAGACTAACAGGAGTCTGAGAATTCCCACTTGGAGGATTTATACTTAAGAAGGACATCTGCTGTGAGGAGAACTCCCATGGGACAGAGGGAGCTGAGGTTCTTTTCAACTGTAGGCATAAAATTCACAAAGCACAAGTAGCCTTGTTTGAGGAAATAACCTTTAAGGACAAAGCCCAGCTCTCCTGGCACAGAGGAGGCCCCCTGTGATAAGCAGAGTAATAAGGGTGTCTTGAAGAAAAACACCTACACAATTGGGGCATGGGGAGGGAGAAGCTTTTCAGCTGGAAGGATAACTCTGGCACAAGGACAAACATGTACAAACTTGCTGTAAGTGAATTTAAGACTGGGGAGATATTTTTGTTGCAGAAGGCTTGTAACTCTCAGAGCAGTAAGCTCCTGGAACAGCCTCGTAAACAGGAATGATAAAAGCAGGACAATCTAGTTAATTTAGAGACACTGCTGGAAAATCAGTTATAGAAGTGCCCCAGAACAGAACCAGCTACAAGAGAAAAAGAACTGGTCTTATTGGAGTCTCTAAGACAGTGACTCAGCAACACTCTGCGTTTTATTTTAAAATTAGCTAAAGATGACAAATTAAGGATCAGCCAGCACTGAAAAAAAACTAAACAAGAAAAACCCTTCATGAGCAAAGAACTCAGGCAGGACACCTGTGCTGAACACTGCTGCCTGTGAGGAGATGGGCTGTGCTCTGTTGCATGTTCCAAAGCATTCCCTACACCTGGCAGCAGGATGTGAGCTCCACAGGCACAGGAAGCAGGTTGAGGAGCCAAGTGTACAGGCAGGGGGTTCCAAAAGCACTCTGTGCTCAGCTGTACCTGGGCTGCCTTTCTGGCCACATATGAGACATTCAAATCCCTGTCTTGGCACCCCCAAACAACAGGCACCTAAACTCCCTTAGCAGTCAAGGGTTATTGGCCAGTGTACAGCAAAGCTTCATTAAACTGGAAGGGAATCTGGATACTTCCAAATGCCAGGGTATGGCTCCAGATTCTTTAGAAGTAGTATTTTTAACTACTTTGCCTACAATGCAATAAAATGCTACAATCAGGTAAGTCTGGTAAGGAAATGTACTCTAGAATTTAATAAAGATGGAAGAAGTAAGAGCTTCTTTCCATTTTATTTCTCCAGTCTGAATCGAACTGAGTTGATAAAATTTCCTTTCTGCAAGCCCTTCACTCATCCAAGAGGAAGATACAGGAAGGGCTATAACTCCTGCCTGCACAGCTCTATCCTTTAACACACCCCAGGGTACAATATTTCTGGCTGACTGAGGCATGCAAGACTGAAATCTTTCTCAGCTTTTCATCCAAGTTCGTGAGGCATTGCCTGCACTACAACATTTTGTTCAAAATGGTTTTGCTGCAACCATTTTGTGGTTTGATTCAAACGCAGAAGTTCTGTCTTGCTGCCTTCAAAGAAACTGGATGAGTTCCACCTTGCAAAGGACAGGAGGGGGAAAAGTCCCAATCATCTGTTGTCACAAAATGATAGAACAACCTGAGTTGGAAGGGACCCACAAGAAGCCCACCTCCTGGTCCTGCACAGGACAACCCAAGAGTCACCCCATGTGGCCCCTGAGAGCACTGTCCAAACACTCCTTGAGCTGTGTCAGGCTTGGTGCTGTGAGCACTGCCCTGGGGAGCCTGTTCAGTGCCCAGCCACCCTCTGGGGGAAGAACCTTTTTCTAATATCCTATGTAAATCCTCCCTGACAGCTCCATGCTGGTCACTCAGGTCCTATTGCTGGTCACCAGAGAGAGGAAATCAGTGTCTGCCCCTCCTTTTCCCCCCCCAGGAGGAAATTGTAGATTGCAATGAGGTCTCCTCTCACTCTTCTCCAGGCTGAGCAAGCCAAGTGACCTCAGCTGCTCCTTGCATGGCTTCCTCTTGATGCCATGATGATCTTTGCCTTTCCTTTTTAAATATACCTTTATGTATTCTCAGTATTCTTAACATACATGCTTGTAGTTCTTTAAGCCTAATATCTTAACAGAGTCCTAATACTCTGCTTAGCCAGAAAAGCAAACATCCTAAAGACCTCACAACTGAAAGCCAGAAAGCCTTCCACTATCTTGGAAAAATCAAAATTCTCTCTAAAACATATTCTATAAACTAAAATTAAGGCCATCTAGGGAAGAATACTTTAGAATAAAGAAATGTCACGCCATTAATTTAAGTAATCTTGGTCAAGTATGCTAATTTGCAAGGTCTGTAAAATTGTATACACAATATACCATGAGTGTACATTTCAACATATTCCACCTTGACGAACTGTTGCACCACAAAGATCCTTGTTAAATACCGAGATAAAAACCCTTTTATCCTTTAACCATGTCTAGTTCTTAGTTCCAAGACCAGGAGAAAGGCATCACCCTCTAGGCCCTCCAGCAGCTTCACAGCCTCCTTTGGACATTCTCTAACAGCTCCAGATCCTCCTTCTATTGTGGCACCCACAACTGCACTCAGCACTCAAGGTGAGGCTGCACAGAGTGGGACAATGAATCTTTCTGTCCTACTCCCATTGCCTGTTCCTGGTGCAAGGCTTTCCCAGCTTTTCCTGAAGACTCCTTTGGGGTAGGTGGCCTTTTGCTGTGAGGCTCCTGCCTGAGGATCACAGCTCGTCCAGGTGAGCAGAGCAGAAAGCCAGGAGACTTCTCCTGAACTACACAAGAGGCACGAGCTGCCTGCCTGCTGCCTCTCCAAACCTTGTGTGGGAGGCAGTGGCAAACAGAAGCTCTCTTGGGCTGCTGTGAGCCTCCCACTCGTGGGCTGCAGCAGTGCTCTGGGAGCTGGGAAACAAAGGAGCCTTAATTACTGCAGCTGGGCAGCCAAACAAGGGCTGCAGTTTGAGAGCAGCCGATAAGCAGCTGGATAACAGAGTGATGAACCCAGCCTGCAGCCTATCACAGGGCTGACCAAGGGCTGGACCAAACACCCCCACCTCCTGCAGGCAGCCTGAAAAGTGTCCAGATGTGGTACTCAAAAATGTACAGCAGAAACACAGCATAGTGCGAGAAACTGGAGCCTCATGTGTACATCGAGTAACAAATTCAGGTGAGCACAGCAGATGATTGATTACAGTGGGAAATATGAAGAAACACCAGATAAGGACAGACAATATAAATAAAAGGGAAAGCCAAAGCAAAGCTTTGGGCCACTGAACTGAAGAGTTTTGCTGTGCATTATTTGGTCAAGAGCACCGCATCATCATTCCATCCACCATGGTACCTTGAATAGCAAACCCATGCCATGCTGAGTTTTGGAGGCGAACAGAGTAATCCTCAGAACTTTGGAGCAGCCAACCACAGCCAGCAGGCAACAGACACCACTCTGCAATGTCACCAATGAACAGGAGGAAGCAGGAGTGCCAGACACACAAAGAAGTGGCTACTAAAGGTTTAATGTCTGTAGTCTAATGTTAGATTTCTCCCCCTACTAGTGTGAAAGCCATAGGCAGGGAGATGACAGAACTTGGTGGGGGGGTGGGTGCAGAAATCTATTCAGGATTTCCCCTGTTGAAATTGAACCCACAATGTTACACAGGTAGTGATAGGAAACAGCTGAAGAGATCTTTCTACCCTATCAACACAAATGAGAAACACTCCAGCGCTGGTACCAGAAGAAAAATCCCTCTATTCACTTAAAGATTAGCCCTGTGCAACAGCTTCTTGCCTCTCTTCTGTCTCAGGGGAACCATCACCTGTCTCAGGATCATCCTGTTGTGCTCATGTGGAGCAATGCTGGTGAGAAGATGCTGTGCAGAAAATTCTTTGAGGCCAGAGCCCTTTCTGTGAAACAAAACAGCTGTGATACCTTCATGATAGAGACTGGACTGGAAAAGCTTAACTATAGTTCAAGTAGCTGAAATTTCCCTTTTTGAATACAGTGAGCATCTCCTGAATTAATGGAGTTAATGGAAGACTAAACAACATTTTGCCTGAAAAGATTTGAAACTTGCTTGGAAAAAAATATGGCTACATGTTACATCTTTACATGTGTTATACAGCAGAAAAAAGTATTACTATAAATTACTTCCTTAGGTATGTTATATAGCCTTGATTAACCAATGTCCTTGTTCACAGGGAAATTTTTTGTCCCAAATTTGCAGAAAAATTCACAGTTTTTTAGGCTGGCAATTTTGAATTTACTGCAAACCCTACACTGAATTGTCTTTGGTCAGCTTGTTTTTTATTCGTATGTGCTCAGCACTGGCTAACCTTGTGATCTCACTGAAGGGCTGCATTTCTCTAAAGACAACTATGCAGACTCCTCAAGCTAAGGATTTTAAGACTTTTTTTTTAACAGAGGATTTTAATTCAGAGCCTTTTTAATCCACACTATGTTTAGTTTCAATATCCCATTGTAGGTATTTTCATATCTTAGTAAGTCTTGTAACAGGAAAGACAAATCAGTGTTGTGACTGTGGCTTTCTACACCATGAAGAATTACAGTGTCTGATTCATTGTTTATAACAATCTCAGATGTGTATTTTGTTCTGGCAAGGAAAGATACCAATACGTCTCAAAGACTGAAAAGCAAACAAGAAAATCTGACAGAAAATTCCAATGTTAACCCAAGTTAAAAATTACAAGAAAACTCAAATAATGAATTTGGGAAAGAAAAGATGATATTAAATGTAATTTTAATTTTTAATGAAAACCAATATTAATCCATATGCTTCTCATATATTGATGGTAAATCTGATGCAAAGGTAAGGGTAGGCCACAAATCTATGAGAATCCTTTTGTAATAACCAAATTCCAAATCCTCCTGATATGCTTTAAATTGTAATTTGGACCAGGAGGTCACATGCACACTCTGCCCCTGATATTGTTCAGCTGGAAAATCCTACCCACAGAACTTGCTAGATGAGCTTTACATTTCCAGGAAGAATATATCTAGATCAGAACAAGAGAACATGAAAAGTTAAACAGTTTTGTGGGGATTTTTCTTGGTAGAGAAGATTACCATCTCAGAGATAGCACATCAGCTCTTTAGGTAAAATGGTGAATGCAGGAACAGATTTTGATCAATATCAGAACCGCTTATCCAGCAAAAATGCAAGAGTGTTGCAGTGTCTGTTCAACAGGGCTTTGGAATTCAACCCTTGGAAGGTGGGAAATGGAAGTTAACTCATTGCTCACTACAGCCCTGCATTTGTCTCTCCAACACAGCCTTCCCCTGGAGCTCAGGAGGACGTGGAGCAGCCATGGATCACACAAGCCTTTCTCTCTCTGAAGCAGAGTAACATCAGCTTTTCTTGAATGTTCTCTTTCACACAGAGAATAGGCTGAGCAGGCAGTGGCACAGAAATATTGTGCTGTAGTTTCCTAGCAATAGCCCAGCAAGGAATATGGAAGGGACTTCCCAACTCAAAGGTCACCAGCTACAAAGAGCCCCACAACAGGGTGCAAATCCTCTCCCACTGCACCCCAGACAACAGTTAGTAGCATTCTTTACCAAGATGACACAAAACTGCTCTTCTGGAGCTTTCCTTTCCTTCAGCATCTTTTTATCATCAAAAAGGACAGTGAAGGGACAGAACAAAACTCCTTCTCCATCATCATGTTACTTTAAGTAAAGCAAACAACAAACTGGGTAATAGAGTGAAGCAAACCATCACCTCTCCACAACGAGGTCAGAGGAATGAGGCTGTGTCTGGAGAGGGTGAAGCACTTTGGAAGGCACCTTTAGCTTAAATAAGTTTCACGGGAGGAAAACATCAGAGTTCAGCAGATTTGTAGAACTGGGACAATGTTTATGATTACAGAGATGCTCCTGCTGGTAACTTCTTGCCCTTGCCTTCAGTTTACACACTGGCCAGCACTGCCTTCAGGACAGAAGTGAATTACACACTTGACTGATTAAGAGCCCACAAACCAAGTCAAAAGGCACCATCGGGCTGAACTCTCGCCTTGGAAAAGGATGAGATAAACAATTCTAAAATTAAAAGAAATGGAGGGAGAGGTCCACTGTAACAGACAGGTAGTCAAATGAAATGTGACATGTCATCCCTAGAGGAAGGGAAACTGGCAGCTTGGCTGGATTTTCCTCATGACAACCCCAGGATATATGACTATCTTGGCAGAGAAAAGAAAGAGGTCCTCTACTTGTCTGTATCACTGCAGCTCAATTTAATTAGCAGCCTGCTAAAGAGCTGAATTTCCTAATTAATAGTGATTCAAGGAGGCCAACAGGACAACAGAAGAGAATTTGCAGTGTTCCTCCAGAAATAGCTGAGTAATCCACTTTGGGGATAATTTTAATGTACACTTCCAATGAACATTTCTGACTCCTAAAGTTTCCAAAAATATGGGAGGCAGCCAGGAAAATATTTGGTGTTCATTTCTGCCTGCTGACCAACCTGCTCTTCAAGCTTGTTTGCCAACCTGCTATCAGATTAGGCATCTTATTTGCACAAAATATTCATGTCAGTTACAGATGAACTACTAAATTGTTCCCTGTGGACATCTTGGATACCACCATCTAGGGGAAGAGGAAATGAGTTTGATTCACAAATGTTTCACTGTGCTTAGCAGTATCTCCCCACCAGCTATTGTCCTGATGTGCTCTGTGGGGCACTACCCTGCTCTTGCAGAAACCAACAGATTTTTGATTGGATCTGTAATTCAGGAATCAAAGGAATTCCAGTATCAAAACACTAAACCAAGGCCTAATTTGACCATGTAGCATCAAGAGCCTTGATGAGTTGAGGAAGAAATGCAACCTGGCCCAGGGCCAGACCATATCTAGGTTCCCTTTTCAGATGATGAATTCCAGGGTGAGGTGGCAGTGACATATTAAAAGAACAAAGCCTGAATTTAGCTGTCTGGCACAGGGCTTGTCTTCACATTATGAGTTGGCTCTTTACTAACACCTCAAAGCAAGCTCTCTCTTACTTTATTTTTTTTTAAAGTTTATGCTGTCCATATCTCCATAGTTGTTTTCATTAGGCAAGACTTTACATTTTCTTATAGAGTTTGACACTGTTACTTGTTTTAGTGCCTTTTTTCTATTTTAGGATAACAGGTGCTCAAGTTGAGCTGAAAGGCTGTTAACAAGTTTTCAGATTTATGTCAGGAGACTTGTTAGTTCCCTAAACAAACCAATCAGCACAGAGGTTTTCTGAAACAGAAGAGGGGGCACCCCATGAGCTGTGTACAGTCCTGCAAAGAGACTCTAGGTTCCTCAATTGCCAGTTACTCACACACACATCACCTGTCAAAAGAGATCAACCTGGAATATCATTTCAGCTCATAAAGCAAAGAATTTCTCCAATTACTGAAGCAGTCTGTTGCTGTGATGCAGACAAAAGCGTGGGAAAGCAGCCACACAAATACTCACTCGAGAATGTTTAAATTAATTTTTAACCACTAAGACAGCTCAAAACAAATTTTTTTGCTTTTAAGGTCAGCACAGAAAATGACAGATTCATGGCCAGTGTGTGGAAATCAGCCAGTGAAGTTGAGCTATTATCTAGTGCAAAGAAAGGCAGGGTCTGAAGTCAAACTGACTCTATCTTTTAGCCCATATAGACAACAGAACATTTTCCATTCCCACCATCAGTCTTATTAACATGCTGCAGTGGGTCAGACAGCACTTTCAAAAAAGTGGATTTGTTTGAAGTAGAGCAGAGACGTCATTGCCAACAGTGTCACAGCAGCCGTTTGCACAAGCATGGCTTCTCCCCACTAACAGTGCCATAAAATGGAAAAGCTGTTCTTTTCCAGAGAATCAAAACACAAAGCCAGCCTAGTTCAAAAGTCTCCCTCTGAGCAGCTCCCCTCAGACTTGCCTCTGCTGCAGTACTAATTAGCATGCTCTGCCTGAAGGTCTGTCCCAGAGGAAGCTCATTTTCCACAGATTCCCTGTAGCATCCTGACAGGCAAACAAGGGGTGTGCAGTCAGCTTCTGGAGCCACGTTATTTGTGATGTGTGCAGGAAAAACACTCAGTGTACTGGCTTAGGCTGTGCTGGGGATGGAGAGAGGGATACCCAAACACACAGAGCCACACTGGACCAAAAGCAGCACTAAATCTGCCTCCTCAGCATCCAGCCTCCAACTGAATCACTCATTCCATCCGTGACAACTGTGAGCAGAAAGCAGTGCTTCCATCACTAGAAGGACCTTGTTGAAAGATGGATACCAGACCTCAGCTTGGTTTTGCAGAACAAGCCCTCTGGAAAACTCTGTATGCTGCTTCCATAGTCACTAAGAAATCCAGAACCCAAAGCTCACAAATATCTGGACAGGCTTGAAAGTTATTCCCCAGTAACTTCTCTTCCAAGAAAAAGCAGTGATTTTAGCCCTAGTGTTTCCAAGAACTCTGTTTCAGCTGAAAGTCAGCACTGGTTTATAACAGCCACCAAAAACCTCAATGTTTTGTGAGACCTCTCTCCCTATTTTATTTACCACTGACAACCATTCTATGCATCAGACTCTCATCCTGCTAAGAGAGAAGTGGCAAGGAAGGGCATTGTCCTTGCTTTACCAGAGCCTATGATATTAGTGGATTTTTGACCAAGACTTGGTGATGAAGCAGTCTGTCTGGGAAACTGGTTCAAATGATTCCAACTCAAAATCTCTTCAGTGATTAACAGCCTGATCAATTTAACTCAATCTGTGGTGAGAAGGCCACGTTACTTACAAGTAAAAGAAAGTAAGGGTGCTCATAACGAAGGGATGGCAACTATGAAACACACACATTATGTTAATTGATTTTTGATGAGTTACAGTCAACAATTCCATTTAGCAGAAAGCCTCAGTCACCAAGGCAGAATCAAACCACCAGAAAACTATACAAACATTCCACACATGCTTTTTTCTTTTTTTTTTAAGGCAAGATACAAGTTTATATTCAAGATAACAAAACCCTTCAGCCACATTTAGCACTGGATTTCCTAGTCTGTGTTGTCTTTCTGCCCAAAAGGACACCAGCATCATGTAAAAGATGTCTCAGTGTTTTCCTAGACTGTGTTCTGTGGAACAGAGCTGTCATCTCTGCATTTTACAACACTTGGCAGCAAACCCACATTCCTTGTGCATCACAGACTTCCCCTAAGGCCATCGAGTGCATTGGATATGGACAGCTCAGGGTTAGGGCTTCCAATTATAAACCCCAATCTCCTCACACTTTGTGTGCATGAGAGCTGCAGACCCCATGACAGGCATGTTCAGGATGTATCAGCTCTGCACACCTACAGCACCAGGGGACCCTCACTGCTTCAGCAAGACTTTTGACCCATTTTTTTTTCTAAGCAAAATCATGACCTACATTCCATGTGTAATTTCCAAAGTAACAAAAACATCTCAAATCCTCACTGAAAATCTGATTCTGTGCCTACCAGAGCCACCTCATCTGGTGAGTTCCAAGGAAATCATGCTAAGCAGCACCATGGGTTTTGACTGTACTTGCTGACCAGTTCAGGAGGCACAGACAGTGCCTGGGTTTGGACACACCTGGGTTCTAAAGCACTTCTCTCAAGAAACTCTACAAGAACCACCAGTCACCCAGCACAGGATGAAAACATTCTGGCTACAGAAAAACACTGCAGATTGAAAGTGTCAAAGGTAAGAGCCAAAGCATACATTCCAAGAAAAAAGTTCTAAGTGACTCAAGAGGTAAATCACCATCTCATGGAAAATGCTGTGTAGCAAAAAGTTGCTCACCAGATTAAAGATTGGCACTAAGCAAAGATTGATGAGACAATGTATTTTTCTTTGGCACATCTGAAATGTGCCAAGGAACTGGTCTTGGCAAATGGATTCAAACATGATCAACTAATAAGCTTTCTGAAGGGAGAAAAGAACAAAGCAAGAAAACTAAACGTTTATCAAATGTTCAGAAAATAAGATAAGGTCTCAAACATCATATTCTCCTTCTCTCTGTTTCTGTGCCTCACTAAAAGATCAAGGCCAGGGGAAACACAGACAGGAGGGGGAACATGACATCAATAGTAGAGGGGTGGTCACAGCATAGTTCTATAATCTTGTCCCTCATTATTTAAAGAGATCAGGTATGATTCTTGAAATCTTCAGGGATCAGTGCAGGAATCAGAATCCAGTTTAAAATGGCTGGTTGTTTTCTTCCTAAAACACACTCTCCAGTATATCTACAGATGTTAAAATACAAATTCTGATTTCACCCCAGAATTCCAGTAGAATTGCCATAAATCTGATTATATTTTGGTTATCCTATATTTGCCAACACTGTTTCTGCCCTCTGCACATTAGCCGGCATATAAGAACAGATTTTGGTAGTTTTGAACAATACACACATATACAGAATGATCCAGTGGTTAGTTTGAAATGCTCCCTCTTCCTTTCAAGTTCCCCAGATAACTTCTTCCCAGCACCGATCCATAAATAGCAAGTGGTTTCTAGGTGGCTGGAGAATGAAAGGGGCAAAGAACTGTGGGAATTCCTGATAGGACTTGTCTCTGGCTAGTAGACAGTGAAAGAAGCTGAGAAGCCAAAAAGAGGTCAGTCAAAAAAAGAGGTTTTCCTCAACTCCATTATGCAAACTGAATTTATTCATGTAGAAAAATTCTCAGAGAAAACCCCACATTCCTATCAGGGCTGCTGTTGCTCTGAACTGTGACTGTTGGGAATTTCATTCTGCTTCACAATAAAACCATGAATGCCTGGTGCCACTGAATCATATATTCTTCAGCAAGTGCTCACTCATGCTACACAACACCTCAATTTTTCTTTCTCTTCCCTCTTGAAAGGATGGTCATGCCTTCCTCTTTCATCAGAGAGGCCTTTCTTTCTCTTTCAGAAATCAAAACTGAAATACTTAAAAATGAAAGAGGGTGAATCTGGATGAAAAGATCAAAGACAAGACAGGAAACAGAGCCAACAAGCTGCTGCCTAGACACAGACACAGGGAATTTGTACAGAACACAAAGTAAATTGAGTTAGTTCATGTTCCTGCTGTGATCACTTCAATTCAAGGTTAGCAGGAGCATGTCCCCACACAGCACCTCCAGCTCCAGTGAGAAGTAAGCACTTGAGAAACATTCATAGGCTGCCAAATCTTTTAAAGTGTTCATCATCTATTTCCAGAGCAGGTGGAGCAAAACCAGAGGCCATCTGAGCTGTCTACAGGAGCTTGAAGCTCTTTAGTCCTATTTAGGACTAAAGGAGCCTCTTGGGAAGAATTGTAAATGTCCTCTGGAGCCTGACAAGAAGAGCCCCCATTTGTGTTTATCTCCATGTGGACACTTGTTCCTGAGGGTGGGGCTGACAGTGAGCAGGCCCCACATAAAATATCTAAATAAAGCCTCCTTATCCACCTGCAAAACTGACCCAACTGACTTTTCCCTAAATGGTACCAGACCTAACTGTGACCCTGCAGCAGTCACAGGGAACAAAACCATCTGCTCTTGCTCTGCCTCTGAGCTGCATCCTTCTAGCCCTTCCAATAAGAAAGTCTGATCTTTTTAATTAGAAGATAATATTCTCCTGGTTAATTTTACAGACCTTACACTGTCACGGGATGGTGATACATTTCAGATTAATATGTATTACACATGAAGAAATAATGTTTTCAGCAGATGGTCACATTCCAAACCTTCATATCCACCTCAAACATTGGAATTATCTTTGTTTAATAATGTTTTGAAACCCTGCTGTAAAACTGAGCACCGAGTTCTCCCAATCGTTATTCAGGTCAGGTTGCTGTTAATTTTGGTCAGTGGTAATGCTACAATGCCTGGATATATCAATTACACTCTGGGGCTGTAAAAAGCTGTAAAAAATCAGCTAATATAATGTTTTAACCTAAAATCAAGTGCAATGCTTTCTTCTTTCAGTTAGCCATCCGTATCAGGAATAAAAACTTGGTGATCACTGATCCAAGGCGGATAAACATTGTCCTTTATCCAGAAACATGGCCCTCAGACATGTCTGAGGCTTGTGGGTAAAATACAAACAGGAGAATCTTGTCTGTTCATTTAAAGGCATTTGAGTTAAGAACCAACCTTAAGCTTCCTGTGGGGATGTGTTCTGCACAAGCAGAATCTGACTGCACATTTCTCTGCTCCCAGAGAAGTTGACCAGAGCCAAGAACAGATGGGAGCTGGACAGAACTTGGAACAATTTTTGTGCAATCCAAGCAAGCCTACCAAATAACCAAAACCAAAAATGCAGAAGTAGTTTACACAGCTTGTCCAATTTCTAAATTTAAAGTAACCCCCTCTGTGATGTACAAACTGGGTCCGGAACTTCTCATGTTCTTGTGCCCTTAACTCTTCTTAGGTCACAGCACAACAACGTGGAATGAAAAATGAAATATTTTCATAGTGGAAAGTTTCTTCAAAAAAGTGGGGAAAACAGAAGAGGTATTTGCCATCTTGAGTTACATGGATTTTGTATGTAGCAATGAAATTTCCTCAAAGTTAGAGCCTTTTATTTATATTACACTTTCTGAAATGTTTGAACAATGCATTTGGTCTGTAGTATTTGCTAAAATATTCATTTAATTCAGGTTTGAGTTAGCTGATTAATTTTTACTTCATTATAGTTATTTCTTCCTAATTATAATTTGCATAAAGATTCCCATGCTCCCTACTTTTCAGAGTCAAGTAGTAAATTAGCTTGCCAGGTGCCAAAGTGATTAAATCTGTATTCTGCAACTGTTGCAGCCAGAGTTCTGAGGTCTGTCTGCCATAACATCTGGACACAAGAGCTGAGCAGCTCTCTTCTGCTACTGAAAACTGGCATGATAAGATATCTCACAGGGCTTCCTCCTTCCATAAATTATGCCTCTCTCTGGATCAACTCTCTGGATTTTTCTTTCATTGTTAATACAACCAAATGCCACAGCAGTAAGGAAAATAGTAGGGCTGAACTCAGAACATAAATTAGTCTCAGAAAATGAGCAAATTGAGCGAGTACCTCTTTGTTTCTAAAGCAAACATTAATAAAATAGAAAAAGCTGTCACACAGGCTTGAGAGACTAATGCTTCCAGCTTCCTTTCATCTCTGCTCTGGGCTCAGGAATTACAGCCCTTTTCTGCATTCCATATTAGGCGTCAAGCTAAGATTTTAGAGATGCTCTAAATTCAGTTCCTCAGGTAAGAGTCATTATCATTAAACATTTCTATTCCCCTGAAAGCAGAACGACACAGAATTATTCAAGAGTTCAGCTGGCATCTATAAAAAGAGGCACTAAAGATTGTTGTTCTTGCTTAGACAAAAATCCCATTTGTAACAGAAGTTCTGGTGCCCATTTTGATTGGCCAAGTGCCCTTTGCAGCCCTCCTGTCTGTCTGTCCTTCTCTCACCTCAGGGCTGAGCCCAGGCATGGTCTCAAACAAAGCAAGAGCATGAACAGAACCAAGTGTTGGTGTCTGATGTGCTGAGCACACACAGAAGGCAAGGCCCTCCATATGTTCTCAATGACAGATGGAATAGATTTCACTCCAAACCTGGAGCTGCAGCCCCACTTCTGCTCCTGGCAAGTGTCACAGGAAAGGTTCCACTTCCTCAGGTGGGTTTGTATCTCCCACCAACTGAGGTCACGCAACACAACCAGTAAGAGTGACAGAACCTCCTCCCAGCAAAGACACAATCTAACACAGATCCACCACCCTGTCAAGAGCACCAAAAGTCTCTCAGTCTCCAGATTGCTGGAACCTGTGGAAGCCCATGCATGGAAAATAAGAGTCTTCAATCTCTCTCAGTATTAATGAGCAAGACCTGAGTCTTAGCACGCACAGTAACTAATGCTGCCAAACCACAGATGAAAACATTGAGGTAAACAGGGATTAGGGCCCAGATTCATCCAACTTCATTCTACTTAAAGCTCCTGAGCTATCTAGCTCAAGGCCTTCGCTAGTGGCCAGCTGCCAGGAAATACCAGAGGATTTTCCATGGCAAGTCTTTGTGATCTAGCTAGAGTGCACCTAAGACATCCATCCACTGGCTCATGGCCCCAGGGGCTGGACTATGTCCTTCCTTTGGCAATATGAAAATCTAATGAGTAGCTAATTCCTTAACTGTAAGGGCTAATTGACAATTTTGAAGAAATTACATTAAACCTTACATTAGAAGTCTTACCTTTTCAGACACAAAACCACCCCAAAACCAAACCCCATAGTTTTCATTATCTCACAGTCTCTGTTGCTGAGAGAATGCACAAAATGTGGAAGTCCAGCAAAGGAATATGAGGCAAATGAGCAGAATTGAATTCCCAGTGGATCAATCTATCTCCTGTTATCACTAATAAACCTCCAATTATTCAACTCATAAATGGATGCTTCATTTTAGACACGAGATACAGTTTTTGTCTGACATCAATATAAATGAAGCACAGTCTCCCTCAGGAACTCACAGCTTTGTGTGCTGCCTCCTGTATTTATTGCCTGGTCAAGTGTGAAATGGATCCCCACCACTCCCTGAATTCCTTTCTGCATGAGCACTGCCAGGAGTGAAATGTCTCTGCCTGCAGGACTGTAGGAGGGACAGAGGCAGCTGTGCCAGCCTGACAGCAACCATGTCCTCTCAACCTGGGGCACAGGATGGAGAGACATCTCCAGTGATGGAGGGACATTCCCATCCTGCTCACAAACCCCTTGCTGGGGTCACACAAACCTCCTGCTTGTCTTGGTTTGTCCTCACTTGACCCAGCCTCACAAGCAACAGCTGTCACAAAGCGGAGGTAAGATTATTTTAAGTCGAAAATTGGCATTAACTGCAAAAATACTGATTGACCATCAAATCTGTGTAGTACAATACTCTTCACTGGAAGCAGGCCAGAGCTGTGCTACAGGTTTAAGTCTAGCTAGAATTGCAGAGTTTCCTCCCTAGTGGAAAAGTGCTCTACTGGAAAGTTCTCTTCTGCATGTTTGCCTCTTCTTTATACATTCCAATTAGGAGCTCCCTCTATCCCTGGCCAATTAGCTCATGCCTATTTACATTAAAATAACACTGAGAAGCTGCCCACTGTAAACCACTGGTATTTCCTGTTGATGCCACAGAAAGTCTTCATTTCTGTGCACTGAAATGCAGCTAATTTATTTTCCTGATAACACACACTAATTACTTGTTCACAAAGCAAGTCACCAATTTCAAATGCTTTCCCTTGAAAGCCAGGAGATCCATAGGAGATCCGTACATCAAACTGGTAAACTGGGTCTATTCCTGTGGTTATAAGTCTAAATAAAGGCAAAGACATTGAAATTAGATTCAAAGTAAAATATCAAAGATGGCATGAATAGTTTTATGCAAAGTAACAGTGTATATAGAAGAAAGTGAGTGCAGATAAGAGACACTCCCAGCTTATGTAGTGTGCATCACAACTGCTACTTATCAACAATTGTATTCAGCAGCTGAAGGAGGAAAACTGATTTAATCAGTCGTAAGAAGAGCTAATTACACAATCCTCTTCCACAGCATGAGGCTCTTGGAATGCAACTGAGACACCTGATGTGAACATCACTATTTTAGATAGTCTTAAGAGTTGAGCAGAACAAGGTCTAGTGAGTCAGAGCTAACTTTGCAGTCAAATTAGCTTTTGGTTTTCAATGTCACTTTATATTAGGCAACTGTTTTGGAAACTTTCTTTTTCCTTAAGATAACATCTTCTCACCTGCATACTGTTCTTTCCTGCAGGAGGTGATTTCAGTTCATGGCAATACAAGCACAATAAGACCCACTGGAATACCTACATTTTAATTCAAGACACACTTCTAAGGTTTCCCTTTGAAAAAGTAGAAGCTAATCGAAGTCAGCCAGGAGCAGGTTACCCTGAAAGCTGTAAAACACAAGGATTGGCTTCAGTCTCAGCACACAACACCTCTTACTGACCATCCAGCAAACCTCAGTCCTACCCTCTTGACAGCTTAGCTAAACTGAATCTGCAGGAGCCACGCAGACACAGAGGGTAAAACCTCATGTTGTCTATTGGGCAGAGGCCAGTGGCAGAGTTTTGAAAGGTGAACCAAGTCAAAGCCCTGCAGCCAAGCCATAGATTTATCACAGGATGACCTATACAGATTTTAAGGGGCCTCCAACAGAGGTGGAGGTTTCTGGAGAGCAGAGAGAATAAATCTCTATTTCAAAAACTTCCATGAGTCCAGTAAAATTCGAGGATTTCTCCCCACATACCTTAACAAATCAAACCAAAATGACAGGCTGCATTAGGAGCACATGAAATGCAATAATGGAAAGCAATAATGGAGAAAGTTTGGGAGGGCAACAGAGCTGATTGAAGGTGGTGATGTATGGGTGGCAGGATGAGGAAATTGTTGTGTTCAAAGAGCTGGGTTCACACCTGCAAATCCACTCACTAGAGAGTGGCTGTGCAAGCAGAAAAGGTGGAAGCACAAATGAAGGAGTAGACTTTGGATAGTGTAGGGAAGAACATGGCAATGACAGAGATCCAGGACACGTTACTGTTACACACCCAGAGCAGCCAAGAGCTCACCCACCTGAAAACATCAACACCTTCAGCATTTGCTACCATCATCTGCACATTTAACTTCTCATCAGAAATACCAACCAGACACCAAATCCCAATGTTTCATTCATGTCACAAGTCACAGGCACTCCAGAATACATCAGTTTATTACTCAGAAGCCAGGGGTCAGGGAGGTCACACCAAGACAGTGAAACATTTGCCTGTTTAACCATAATTAATTGCTTATGTGAATCTGATTAAAAAGCTTGATATTGCTCCTCATGGACAGGCTGCCCAACCCCAAAATTCTGGCGGATGGAAATATTTCTGAACAACTCGGGGTGCCCTACCATAGCTGCAGCCATCAAACATCTGCCAGCTGGATAGCCCAGGTGCCAGGGTGAGCACACTGTGTGGAACTGGGGAGCTGCAATGTGGAACTGAGCAGGTTTTGCCTGGGCAAAGTAGCTCGTGTGTCAAACACCTCATGCTAAATAGTAATAATAGAACAGGACTTCCTGTTCTAGCCAAGTTGGCATCCTACAATAGAGATGATGACATTTTTACTTTTAGCATTTTCTGCTTCTGCACCACATCAAATTTTCCACCGTGGTGTCAGTAGAGATTTCTGTGTTCTTCCACTGGAAGAAGCCAGGTAAGGACAGTGGTTCTATACCTTTGTTATCTTTATAAAAAGGTTATCTTGCCAGCTGCCTTCATTTTTTACCAAAGGCAATGTACAGCTCAACAGAATATATATCAAAGTTTCCAGAGATTCCTTCACCTTTTCTGCTATGCTGTCGCTTGACATTTGCCTCAGAGGTGGTCCCAATCAAAAAAGAACATTTTTGTTTTCTCTATATTGCCACTGTGAGATACAAAAAGAAAAAGTTCACCAGAGATGAACTGAAAGCAACCAACCCTTCTTCCCAGGTTGAAGTTCCTTGATCTGGAAAGATTACTTCAGGTTAAGGGGATCTACAAAAGTCCCTTTGCACCACGAAAATGTATGTAAAAATGGCTTTTAAAGGAAAATATTTCTTCTTAAGGTCTTCCCCAATTTCCAACATGACAAACTGCCTGGAAACTTGTTCTAATTACACTCCATATTTTGTTTATTCCATTATTCAACCATAACCACATCCTGCAGACAAAAGTCATCCAAGGCTGTCACCCACTGTGCCCAGAGCAGCAATATAGATATGCTGTCACTCTTCAAGAGAACTCCCTTCCTGGGAACGAGAAGAAATTAGGGTGTACTTTATCTAATAAATGGTATCTAATAATAAATCATGTCATCTAATAATAATTAGATAATGGCATCTAATAATAAATCTTGACCATCTTTCTTTTCACTTGTCACAATTAAGGCCAAGTTCACAGAATATTTTTCAGTATTTGGCTTTATCAGAGATAAACAGTGAGTTACAAGCTGCTGCTGTTGATGCCTCTGCTTTGAACACCAGCAATAGTACAGGTTCTGTAATTCTAATCTGCCAGTATTTACAGGGTGACCGGTTTGTGTTAGGGTCACAGAACCCTGAAGGGAGCAGCAGCTTTCTCAGACAGAACAGCTGGCACAGATATAAGCAGATAAAATATTAAGAAGATGTTCTTAACATTGCAAATTTCTACACAAAATGAAAATCCTTCCAATCTGGTTCCCTTCCTACATACACAAAATAAAAGCACCAGGAAACAGACTATTGTGTCAAACCTTAAAACAATAAAATCAACCTTTTTTGTTTTGCTTAACTATAGTTTTAAAATTCAAATATGCAATAGACAATTGGAAAGCCTGGTGTTTGGGAAACACTTTACAAGTGTTACCCAATTACAAGTCCTTTTTATGACCCTTATAGGTATTGCTTACATACAACAGTATCTGGGAATTGATAAATGAAAAAGCATTCCTGGAATCTCAACAGATTAAATCCACCAAAACACCTAAAAATAGTGGATTGTGTGTGAGTCCTGTCCTACCTTCCTCCAGTGGGACCTGGAGTGTGTGGATCAGTTGTGTGCAGGGACAGGAGCTCCCTTTACCTGCATCCTGTCTCACCTGTCCAGGCCATTGTGAGGAGTGGAGCTTTTTGTCAATGCAGCGAGAAAAGACCTCCCTTACCTGCAGTCAGACCGTGGTGATTTTTGGATCATGCTGGATGCACAGACTGCACTAGGAACAGCATGGCTTTTACTAAGCACGTACCAGCCTCTGTGTGCACGTTCAACAGAAGAATAAAACCCACCAAATGTCTGCTGCAAAGCACTGAAATAATCTCCCAGCACGTTCAAGATGCACAGGAGGGGGGAGGAACTCCTCCCACAGATCAGGCACTGGAGGAAAGAACCCTGCAGAGCTCAGTTCCGAGATGCAAGATGCAGCTTCCCTCGCTGCTCTGAAGTTCCTTATCTCCTGACTCTTCTTGGCATGAGGCTGAGAAGCTCCCTGTAGCAACAGGCTGTGAAAACACTCTGATCGGAGGCAAACAGATCCAGATTCTTCTATTCCTTTTCCCCTTCTCACAGCAGAGGACCTATCTCAGGGAAAATGCAGGGTGGCCTGGCAGCAGCAGAAAGGACACTAGGAATGAAATCTGCCAGCATTACTCACTTCTCCTCTCTAAGTTCATCTTCATTAACTCTTCAAATACTCCTCTTCTCCCTGTGGTCAGTGGGAAATATCTGGCTACAGTCCCTGCCATTTCCAGCTACACTGTTCAAATGGGTAAGTCTTCTTTCCTACCATTCTCCAAATAGTAGCTAGACACAAGATCTCCCACGAACTAGAAATAGAGGTAAAAAAGACTGAGCAGAGATGTTACTGCTTTAATCAGTAGCACACAGCTATGTAGGAGGCAGCTATTGTAGCTGGAGTTCCTATCTTTTGTGATGTTCAGTAATGCTCTGTGGCCAAACATTGGGTATTGTCCTACACAATTCTTTCAATATTAGCTCAGAACAACTCATTTGACAGCTCTGTGCCTTCCAACTGGAGCAAAGAAGCTGAAGAACAAATATTGTGTATGCCTGAGTGCTGAGAACAGGCCTCTTCCTTTCTCACCCATCGTCCTTCTGATCCTTCTGTACAGAACAAAGCTGCTCTGCTCTGCATGTGTCAATACCACCATTTCCATGACAACAGCCTGGGATGTGCCAAATATAGACATCTGACTTCAACAAACAGAGAAGGAAGAGACACACGACTCGAGGGTGTTCTGCTGCACTGCATTTAAACCCAATTCCTTCCTGATGGCTGTGGGCAGAGGAGAATCAGTGGAGGCCCATTGGTACCAGTGCTCTCAGTCTCATTTCTGCCCCCCAGGCCCTCTCCTGCTGCAGAAGGCAGGGAAGCAGCTCCCTAGCTTCACCCCAAATTCTCCAACACAGAGCCAAACAGCTGAGCATTAACTGCTGATAAAGAAAGGTTTCAATTTTGCTCCCCACTCTCGTTTTTAAAGAGCTGAGTTTCATACGCTCATTTTATTTCTGTGGCCCTGCTTTAAAGATAGGAGACTGCCATAAACAAAGACAACTTCTTAAGTCACTTCAGGAGGATTCACCAGCATTTTTCTTCTCCTAGGCAGGTGAGGTTCACACAGCCAGAAGGACTCCTGTAGAGCACTGCAAACATCTTCGCTCACTGAAGAGACCCTATCATAGTGCAGAGCATGACCTGAGGTCCTTCTGTCAGCTGCTGCCTTACCACAGAACCATTACAGAATGGGCTGAGTTGGAATGGACCTTAAAGCTCCCCTAGCTCCAACTTCCCAGGACCCCATCCAAGTTGGCCCGGAATACACTCCAACTCTTTTGTTGTAAGACAAAACACAAGCACCTTGCTCTTCTTGCTGTAGTGTAACATCATTCCAGCACAAAGGTGATCTAGAACCACACAGTGTGTGAACTGCATGGGTTTTTAAAATCAATCCATTTAAAACAATGTATCAGTGAAAGATCCATCAGCGCAGGACTCTGAGATCCTGAATCAGAGCTATGCAGGAGCCAGGAAATTCCAACCTGCAACAGAGTTCAAACTCTTTCTATGGCCCTTGTAAGGTACTTGAAGCAATGTTTTTGGTCTATGGCCCAGCTCTGTTTTCCTTTTGATTATCTTACAGACAGCACTTAGCAACCCAGACAACCCCCTTGTATTTAGGTTTTACAGGAGATGAAAACAGAGCAGGAATGTAGGTAATGTGCCTGCCTGCCACAGAGAGCACACAGAGTTAGTGATTGCAAAACCCCTTTCCTCACAGCATTCCTATGTATTCCCAGAGTCCATGTCAAGGAAGTCCCAAAGTCTTGCTACCTCAGGTGCTTTTTCAAGAAGCAAGGAGTCAAGATCAGTGTTTCCAGGAGAAAGCCCTGTTTTAATGGCAATACTTTAAATTGTCTATGAAAATTGTCAGGTCAAAACCCTTCGAGCACAACAGGCTGGGCAACAAGAAAAGACATTCACAACCAAAGGATGTTGTGTTTAAAGGGGGTTATCCAGGGAATTTATTCACAAGGGCTCATTCTAACAAGTACACTGGCCTCTCACATAGATTTCTGGGATTAACAATTAGACTGTTGCAGCACAAAACTGTAGGCTGCTGTGCCCAATGTGGCAGGTCCCTGCTGTGCTATGACTTGTTGCTTGTGGAGTGCTATAAATAGGGGGACTGAATGAGCCCGTACAGAGTGCAGAAACCACATGCAAGGCTTGATCCAAGAGCACACAGCCTCAGTGCTTTCTAAGGACACTTCAGACAAGGCTCCACCTTTGCATCAACTATTTGTACAACCAGATCCCTCCCACATGTGCACCAAAGTCTGGCCTGGTGTATGCCTGAGGCCATGGTCCAGCTGGTATCTGACATTGCTCTCAGAAAAACAACAGCAGCCCTGATGAGATGCTCACAGCCCACGCCCCACTGGCAATTCTGCAAGTGCAGGAGCATGCAGCAAGAGGCCACAAAACCCTGCCACAAACAATCAAAATATCCCACACCATGCAATTCATACCCTAAAAGACTCAAACACTGTTTCAGAGATTTAGGCACCAAACACTGTCTGTACAGGCACGTATCACCAATAAACCATCAGCTACAATATCTGCTGCAATCAAACAACTCCAGCTTGTCTTGGCTTCTCAAAGTTTCCTCTCCAGCTCTGTGCTCACCTGATCAATAGAAAGCAACTTGTGAATCCAGCTGTCAGCAAACCGTGGTCCTTGGGACTAAGGCAGGAAAAATTTGCTTCTGTTTTGTGTTTTCAGAAAATTTAATCTCCCTACCTGCCTTGCCAAAGAAAGCACTTGACAGATAAATCTTCAGATGTGATACCAGATGATCATTAAAATGGTTAGGAGTCCACAAAACACACCACATGAAACTCAGCCAGGACTCCAGTGCAAATGAGACTGCAAGGAACATATGGATGTCCTGGAGTGGGTCCAGCTAAAAGTCAGGTGTGATTAAGGCATTGAAGCACCTGACACACACACAGAGGCTGAGAGAGCTTGGACTCCTTAGCCTGGAGAAGGCTCAGGGAGATCTTAATGTGTGTATGTACCTCATGAGGGAGGTGTAGAAGACATAGTTAGATTCTGATCTAGTGGCCAAGAAAAGGACAAGAAGAAATAGATATAAACCAAAGTACAGCAAATTCTACTCAAATACAAACTTGTTTTACACCAAGGGCAGCCACAGTCTGAAAGAGGCTGCAGAGTCTCCATTCCTGGAGAGATTCCAACTTGACTGCTCATGCAGGTGACCTTGGTTAGAGCATGAGAGTAGGGCTAGACAGTCTCCAGTGGTGCCTAAAGCATTCTGAGATTCAGGCTGGGAGGAAAACCTGTTTAGAAGCCCTCAAGCAAAACTAGAAACTTCTACAGCAGGTAAAATTTTCAGGAGTAGCCCATGGCAGAGAATGCTTCAGCTTGCCAGGACTCTGGAAAGTAGAGCATGATTAAAGAAAATCAGTGTCAATCATGCAATTCAGCTTCCTGGCAAAACAGAGGTGTGAAGGGGGGAACTTCCACCTTCCCTGCTGCCTGATCAGTGAAGGGAAAGGATCAGTGCTCCAGCCAGCACAGCAAACCACACAAGCCAAGGTGCCATCAAAAACATTTGTCATAAGGTTGGGAAGTAATTGAAAGAAGTCACTCCTGCTCTAATGCTTCCAGTTTGCACCTAGGCAAGACTCACCTTCCTCTGAGCACTTAGGAATTGCTGAACTGCCCCTTCTGTTCTTAGCATGACAAAGTAATTGGGTCACAGTCAGCTGTTGAGTTAAAGTGGCACTGGTGCCACTGCAAGTCAGTGAACACCCTGAGAGAAGTGTAAAGCAGAAGAATGGGTGCCTGGTCCTCTGACAAGTGGGCAGAATGGTTCTCCTCTTCCCTATATTTGCACAGTATTTCAAAAAAAACCATAAAATATCCTCTGGTTTTTTTAATTACAACTGGAAAAATCTTTGCAATCAAGATGCCTTTTTCAAAAATGAAAACTGTAAGAAAGAAAGGCAGCACCTAAGAGGAAGACAGAATACCAGGTTGCAGGTCCCACCTTTATTCAGAAAAAATCATGTATTTGGCCAAGCAGCCTTTCAGGACTTTGATGCAGCAGTGCTCACATTCATCTACATTTGTGATTTCAGAGACATCAAGAATGATTTAGATGAGTCAAGACAAAGGACCTGGCCATAATTAATTCAGTGTATTTTTAAATAATTCTGTTCAAGTGTCAAGTCACAGGCTTGAAACTCCATGACATTTCTTTTTCTTACCCTTGGAAGTATATTTTTTTCCTTCTGAAAGCTAAGTTCTCCAGATCAGACGAGTTATCTGGATTAGACAATCACAAGTGGCTGCCTAAAAGATGCAAAAGCTGTCCTACATACAATTACTTTGGAGATTTCCTCCTGTGGCTCAAAGATGATGGTCAAGTGGCATTTGGGGGACAAGTAGAAGTCCCAGCTATGCAGTGTGTCCTCTAAAATGCCAGAAAAAGCAGCATGAACACAGGTGAGCATCATACCACCAAATGTGACTACAGAGGCACAGAAGAAAACCTGACCAACCCCCCAGAATTCAGCCTATGCAGAGCACTGACAGTAAGAGAGCATGAAATAGGACTGCCAGGCCCTAGATTTATGACAGCATGGAGATTGTGGTGAAGCTCAGAATTTGGGCCAAAAATAGCCCAAATTAAATGATTTTGTGCTCTCCAAAGAGAAATGACAGATCCAATCAACAAGTTTCAGTACAGATGGGTCCTGCATATTTTAATTTATTCAGGCTTTTAAGGCTGATAAGAATGCCACATTTCAAATTGATCCAAATCCACTGTTTTCGGGGTATTAGTAACGCTGTGTTTTCATAATAAACTCTCTTAAAAGGTTTATTGTCAAAGCTTCTTTCAGGCATGCAGAGTAGGTTTTTGCCCTGAGCAGGATGTACCATCAGTGACCTCAAGCTGACACGCAGCTCTGCTCAGGGAGAGGGCCCTGAGAGAGTCAGCAGGAGCTGAGCCAACCCAGTGCTTCCAACAACACTCCAGCACCCAGGCTGTTATTCTCTAATCCAGGTCACTCTGCACTGTCAGAAACTGAGACAATTTCAATACAGCCACACAACAGAAGCTGCACAGGAGCCACAAGAGCAGTTTGCCAGTGTAGGGCTGGGAACAGCCCAGTGCCTCACTCTGGGATCCTACACCTGCCCACAGCACCCTGCTGCCCTCTCCCAGCTGCAGACACCTCACAGTGGAGCCCAGCTCACACCTGAACGCTGCAGGTGTGTGTTTTTTGGAGACAGAACTCTGAGCACACAGAGATGTACTGTCCCAGGCCAGGCAGTGTCACAGAGTGTGGTCACCTCCCTGAGAGCCAGCAAGGGAAGGCACAGCACAGAGGCAGCTCCAGCAGCCCTTGAGGTGCTCCTGTTCAACAGGTGAGACTGATTCTCACTGCTTGCTGCACCTGAGCCTTTAGCTTCCAAACAGTCCTGGTTGGGTTTGTTTAAATTCAGTAACTATGTAGACAGCTTTTCCTCCTTTGAACTCATACATGCCTTGACATTTGTGAAGATCCCTGCAAGGAATAACATTAATGACAGCTCCAGGAACAGGGATCCATGGCCAGTAGGTGCACAGGCCCTGTTTGCAGTCTGCCTTTGCCTCTTAGAACACTCCATGAGCTGCAGTTTCCAAATGCCAAGTTTGTCCTTTCACACTTACATCCAAGTAGTGATCTTGGTTTGTCAAGAGCTGAGGGCTTTTCACACCTGGCCTGCAAAGATTCCACTGGCCAAGGGAGAGCACAGCAGCTTAATCCTCCCCATTCAAACAGATCATTTCATGTAACATTGAACCTCCTGGCACAGCACTGTCTTTTTTCCTGCATTTTTAGGGACGCTTCAATTAAAAA